>CM033473.1:152934331-153534331 GCA_019447015.1 Hymenochirus boettgeri | reverse complement strand
TTCGAGGGTGGGTATAGTTGGTGGAAAGGAAGCATTCGAGGGTGGGTATAGTTGGTGGAAAGGAAGCATTTGAGGGTGGGTATAGTTGGTGGAAAGGAAGCATTCGAGGGTGGGTATAGTTGTGGAAGGAGCATTTGAGAGTGGTTATAGTTGGTGGAAGGAAGCATTTTAAGAAGGGTATAGTTGTGGAAAGGAAGCATTTTAGGGCGGGTATAGTGGTGGAAAGGAAGCATTTGAGGGAGGGGTATAGTTGGGTGGAAAGGAGCATTTGAGGTGGTTATAGTTGGTGGAAAGGAAGCATTCGAGGGAGGGTATAGTTGGTGGAAAGGAAGCATTCGAGGGAGGGTATAGTTGGGGAACTGAGCATTCAAGGTGGGTATAGTTGGTGGAAAGGAAGCATTGGGGGGAGTATAGTTGGTGAAAGAACATTTGAGGGAGGGTTATAGTTTTGGAAAGAACATTTGAGGGAGGTTATCGTTGGTGGAAAGAAAACATTTGAGGGAGGGTATAGTTGGTGGAAAGGAAGCATTTGAGGGAGGGTATAGTTGGTGGAAAGGAGCATTTGAGGGTAGGTATATGGTGAAGAAGCATTTGAGGGAGGGTTATAGTTTGGAGTGGGGTTGGGGAAAGGAAGCATTTGAGGCTGGTTATAGTTGGTGGAAGGGGAAGCATTTGAGGGATGGTGTAGTTGTGGAAGGAAGCATTTGAGGATGGTGTAGTTGGTGGAAAGGAAGCATCAGGGTGGGTATAGTTGGTGAAAGGAAGCATTCGAGGTGGGTATAGTTGGTGGAAAGGAAGCATTTGAGGGTGGGTATAGTTGGTGGAAAGGAAGTATTTGAGGGAGGGTATAGTTGGTGGAAATGAAGCATTTGAGGGAGGGGTATAGTTGGTGAAATGAAGCATTTGAGGCTGGTTATAGTTGGTGGAAAGGAATCATTTGAGGGAGGATGTAGTTCGTGGAAAGGAGCATTCAATGGTGGGTATAGTTGGTGAAAGAGCATTTGAGGGAGGGTGTAGTTGGTGGAAAGGAAGCATTCGAGGGTGGGTATAGTTGTGGAAAGGAAGCATTCGAGGGTGGGTATAGTTGGCGGAAAGGAAGCATTTGAGGGTGGGTATAGTTGTGGAAAGGAAGCATTCGAGGGTGGGATAGTTGGTGAAAGGAAGCATTCGAGGGTGGGAATAGTTGTGTAAAGGAAGCTTTGAGGGAGGGTATAGTTGGTGGAAATGAAGCATTTGAGGCTGGTTATAGTTGGTGGAAAGGAAGCATTTGAGGGAGGATATATTTGGTGTAAAAGAAGCATTTGAGGCTGGTTATAGTTGGGTGGAAACAACATTTGAGGGAGGATATAGTTGGTGGAAAGGAAGCATTCGAGGGTGGGTATAGTGTGGAGAGAAAGCATTTGAGGGAGGGTGTAGTTGGTGGAAAGGAATCATTTGAGGGAGGGTGTGTTGGTGAAAGGAAGCATTCGAAGTGGGTATAGTTGGTGGAAAGGAAGCATTTGAGGTTGTTTATGTTGGTGGAAAGGAAGCATTTGAGGCTGGTTATAGTTGGTGGAAAGGAAGCATTGAGGGAGGTATGTTGGTGGAAAGGAGCATTTGAGGCTGGTTATAGTTGGTGAAACGAAGCAGTTGAGGGAGGATATAGTTGGTGAAAACAAAGCTTTCAATGGTGGTATAGTTGGTGAAAGAAAGCATTTGAGGGAGGTGTAGTTGGTGGAAAGGAAGCATTCGAGGGGGGTATAGTTGGTGGAAAGAATAATTTGAGGGAGGATGTAGTTCGAAAGGAAGCATTCAATGGTGGGTATAGTTGGTGGAAAGGAAGCATTTGAGGAAGGGTATAGTTGGTGGAAAGGAAGCATTCGAGGGTGGGTATAGTTGGTGGAAAGGAAGCATTTGAGGGAGGGTATAGTTGGTGGAAAGAGGCATTCAAGGGTGGTATAGTTGGTGGAAAGAAGCATTTGAGGAGGGTATAGTTGGTGGAAATGAAGCATTTGAGGCTGGTTATAGTTGGTGAAGGAAGCATTTGAGGGAGGTATATTTGGTGTAAAGAAGCATTTGAGGCTGGTTATATTTGGTGGAACAAAGCATTTGAGGGGATATAGTTGGTGGAAAGGAAGCATTCGAGGGTGGTATAGTTGGTGGAAAGGAAGCATTTGAGGGAGGTGTAGTTGTGGAAGAAGCATTTGAGAGGGGTAGTTGGTGGAAGCAAGCATTTGAGGGAGGTTGTAGTTGGTGGAAAGGAAGCATTCGAGGGTGGGTATAGTGGTGGAAGGAATCATTTGAGGATGTTGTAATTGCGAACACTGCAAAGTTTAAAGTGCTAGTGTTTCTTATATGAAGGTAATAGTAGTTAAAGGGAAGCTCAGACTAAAACAAAATGACTTACAGACCAGAAATTAAAGTAGCTATGGGAAATTAGTAAAATATTACACTACACCAAACCCTGCAATTACATTTATGGCTTCTCATCTTAAAGGGCATGTCCACCCCCAAAACTATAATCCCCCCCAGTAATGGCCCCATCATGTAGTGTATAAAATCCTTACCTCACATCCCACTCCATATGCTTCTCCTGTAGTCCCCCCCCCAAGTCCACAAAACTGCCACCAGTAGGATAGCAGAGTCCATATAGGACTCTGCCTCCTATCTGGCCTCCGGGAGAAGTTTGGCATGCGTACTGCAGCCCTTCTCCCCGTCCCTCCCTCTCCCTCCCGATTAGGATTCCCTCCCCCTAGTTTAAAAATCTTTTTACATAACATTCCCCCTGTCCCCCCAGCCCCAACCTCTACATTTGTATTATCAGGAAATGCCCAAAATATTACTTACCTTCCCTCTTTCCTCCGCCGCACTGAACTCCTGGCAGCCGCGTACGTGATTGGCTGCCGCTCAGCCAATCACAGACGCGACTGCCGGTCCCGCCCCTCTGCTTGCATTTTCTCGCAAGCAAGGGCCTGGCAGCGCGCGGAGGAAAGAGGGAAGGTAAGTAATGTTTTGGGCATTTTCTGATAATACAAATATAGCGGTTGGGGCTGGGGGGACAGGGGAATGTTATGTAAAAAAATTTTTAGAAGGGTGGACATACCCTTTAATCGGCAAGATACAAGGGTGATTTTAGGAGAGGAGGTTACAAGTTCCCAGAATCCCCCTTTTTTTATTTGTTTACAACAGAGTTTTTTTCACGTGCAACGTATTAATGACAAGTATACATCTAATACATAAGCTCCATTTTATGTCTAGGAAATGAAATCCAGCCCTGTTTTCCTTGTAACAAAGAGAGCTTAAGCAGGCTGCCCTTTTAGAAATGAATTTTTGAGCAAAAAAGACAAAAAGGAAGATAGAAGAAGAAAGCATCAGGTTAATGTTATAAGCATTATTATTTAAAAATGGATTTTAGGACCAGTAAAGCAGCCAACATTTGAACTTTTTAAGGAAAATAAGACTGCGATCTGCACTTGGATTGCTGGTTTAAACTTAAATTTTTTAACATTCATAGTAAATTTGCTCATACATTTGATAGACCTACTTATAAAATCACCAAGCTTAATTACTTTGTTCCCGTCATTACAGGCGTAATATTGACCACAAGAATTTTTTCGCATTTTCCAAGAATGTTAAAACTTCTTCCTGCCCAATGTTAATATCGATTTGACATTTTGTTGTGTATAAAGCTGGGCAAGTATATAGCCAGCATTACTGTCCTGGTGATGCTTTTTGCAGCGTTGTGGAAGTGATGTCACACAGGGAAGGAATTTGTACCCCTCCTCAGTCATTGGACCCAGCTGCAGGATTGTTTTTTAATTTATTTTTTTAGCTTTTTTTGGTGGACATGCTCAGCAGCCCAAATCCTGAAAAGACCTATTTATACCTTAACTAAGGTATTTGTCCAGAACGTAAAAATGTATTTCATAGGTTTTGAGATTGTGGAGCTAACAAAATTACAGTGCTAAAAGCAAAGATACATATTGGGGCACAGTAGTATAAACTGCACCTTAGATTACATTCCTATCTTTTGAGTTAATTTGATCGATGTAGCTCCTTATGATATTGTTTGATGAAAACGGCTAAATTAATTAAAAAAGAATTTAACTCTGAAATTACTTTTGAAAATGGTTAATTGTATCCTTTTTTATCTTCCTGTGCATTGGGAAGGGGAAACTGTTTTTTAAAAAGATGGCTTGGTACACACTGGCAATTTCTTCCCAGTTCTTATTTTTTTCATGACGTGTATTATCCTTTTAAAAATCATATTAATGGCTAGCCCACATGCTGCATTGGGTGGCCACAATGCACGTACTGCGATCAGATTTTGGAAAGCATGTGATCACAATTTATTGGCGGTTGAATGCACTCAAATTGCAGACTATTTCATGGATCGCACGCAAATGGGTGGTAAGGCCCAAGATCCGTTTCACTCACGTTGCTGTCAGGCATAGTGGGGCCTTGGCATAAAATATAAGACATTGGAATACTTTTTAGATCACATTTTAAGTAGGTGATAGCATGGTTCTGCAAGCAATAGAGCCTTTCAATCTCATGCCTTTTTATTTGTTCATGAATGACCTTAAACTATGCTTTTGTTTGCTGGTGATACAATAAATGCTAAGAAATATAATTACTTAATTCCTTTAGATAAGTAAACTTTGAACAGTAATTATCCACTGTCAATTTAACAGAGGAATAAACAGCCTTAAAGGGCATGTCCATCCCCACTAAAAATTTCCCCACTGTGTACTGTTAAAAAATACTTACCTTTCTCTTCTGCTCCTTAGCTTGTCTTGCAGGGCCTGATGAATGTAAAAAAATGAAGAGTATTCTCTGTGTGTAATCCGTGCCTGACACTTCCTGTTTCTTTTAGAGGATTCTGGCATGTTGCAGTGGAGCTCTCTCTCATTCTATCATCGTCAGTCGCTTCTGCCACTTTTGGCGCAGCCGACAGTGATTTGTTCCCAGCTCGCTGGGAACAAATAATAGCCTTATGTGTACCCAGCCTAAACTGCTAGTTGTTTGTATTATTCTTACTTCAGTCAATGGTCCTATTCTCCTGCTATCTTGTTTTAAAATTCTGTGGTCCTCTGTCTCCGCCCCAATTGCAATGACTTTAAAGATAAGATTGCTGGACAGTAAAGCATTATACACACGTCCGCCAAATGACCTTCAAGCGCACGATGCAGGTCCGATAGCTGTGCGTCCATGGCGGATCAACGAATGAGCACGAAAGCATTCACAATTGGCAATATGGGCATTCGTCATGCTTGGGGGTCGTGCGTCGGACTTGTGTACGAGGCTTAATCTGGTTATACACCATAAATATGTGGCAAACGGCTAGTGCCAATCTCAGCCTGTGTGTACACAGCCCAATTTATAATTAAGTCCTTGCTTTTTTTTTTTTTAAAACAGTATAATTGCCCTTTAAAGATGGACTTTCAGACGTATCTGGTATTCATGGAGGCAAGTTGCAGCCAAATTTGGAATAGCCAAACTATTCATATTTTGCACTATATACTATAGAATAGGATAGATTTGTGAGTAATCAAAACTTGTGTACATCTTTTAATTTCTGATTGAGAAAATTATGACCTTAAATGTTTTGTGCGTTACATACAAAGAAAAGTGATTATTTGCAAGGCTGATCATAAGGTTCATTAACATTCTTCATCTAAGTCCTAGATTTATTCTGTCTTTGCATAATAATACAAATACATTCACTATCTATTCCCACAGAAACATTCTCTTTTAAGGTTAATTAGTCTCAGTCCAGTTTTGTGTTCTTGTAGAATGCCTGTAAGGCCACATGAGAGATTTCATATAGGCTTGTGTTCACATGGTTTGTGTGTTTTTATTAATTTTGTTTTGTTTAGGTTTTAGTCAGGCTGTGCCAGCTTGGGTTAAATAGGGAGATCTTTTCAATGATTGCTGGCTGTGCAAATTAGTCTTTTTAGCAGATATGAGTTAACTTTTTCCTACTGGTAGTATAACAAGGTTTACTGCTTTGTGACACATACTTTGTAAGGACAAGGATTTAACACTGTTTGCAGTTGCATACAGAGAGGTAGATCCTTTTTTATGGAAATCCGTTGCTTTATCGATCAAACATGTTAAAAATGTTTATCCTTTCTGAATCGGTATGTGCAGTAGCTGCCAGCGCACACAGAGAGTAAGTCACTATACTGATTTGTTATAAGAAGAGAGTGCCTCATATACTGCTATACCTGAATTATTGGCAGGGCAATGATTGATTGAATTCAGCAGTTTAGAAAAGTATGTTCTAGACAACAGTCGTGAAAACAAGAAACATTAATATTTTACCCAGGGGGTAAGCAGTGTGTAGATTGGCGAGTGGTGGTGTGGAAGGGGTGGAAGATGATAATATAAAATGCTTGTTTCAAATGCGAGAGGCCTTGTGGACAAAATGGGAGAATTGGAAATAATGGCGTTGACTGAAAAGTAGCAGAAACATGTTAAACGATCTCACCACTGGGCTGTAAATTTAAAATAAGCTACTCCTTGTATAGACAGGATAGAGAAAATAGAAAAGGGGGAGGAGTATGTGTTTTATGTTAAACAAGAGTTGAAGCCACATATAAAAGAGAGAATAACTGGCAATATGGATGTTAAAGTGGAGACAATATGAGTGTAGTTGGGCAATAGAAAGGGAGGTAATGTCATTGTTGGTGTCTGCTACAAGCTGCCAAATGCTAGCAGGAGGAAGTGAGTCGGCTTCATATGCAGATGGCAAGGACTGCAAGTTTGAGAAGTTTTCTGATTATGGGGAACTTTAATTACCCTGACTTGATTGGTGTGTTGGAACTGCCAACACAGAAATGGGTGATAGATTCCAGATTTTCTGCGGGATATTTTCTCTCCACAGGTGGTTGAAGTGCCTACTAGAAAAGGAGCTTTGGCTGATCTGGAAATCTCTAACATTGAGGAACGTATTATAGATAAAAGGTAACTTGAGGCTTAAAGAATAGTGACCATGAAATAGTGTTGTTTAGTGTATGTTATCAAAAGGAAAATCCACTGGGTTAACAAACCCTTTAATTTCAGGAAAACCAGTTTTCCCGGTTAAATGCTCTTCAGCATATTAACTAGGGATTATATATTATCAGGTAAAGGTACTGAACAGAAGTGGACTGTTTTGAAAGGATTTTAAGCCATTTTACATCTAAACATCTAAATATATACCCTTGGGACATAAATGTAAAAAAATAAGTATGCACCCATGTACTTAATTTTGATGTAAAGAGGGAAATGGAAAGAAGAAAAAGGCATTTAAAGCATTTAAGTTAGAGGAATCGGATAGGGCCCTTAGGAATTATAAAAACGGTAACAAGGATTGTAAGAAAGCAATTAAGGTAACTAAAATTAATAATGAAGTTAAGATACTGAACAAAGCATCACTAACCCTAAACATTTTAATAGTAAGAAGATGAAGACTGAAAATGTGGCACCATTAATAATGGGGATAAGTTAGTTATGGGGATGTTGATAAAGCAAATGTCTTGAACATTTTTCTTCCCTCTGAATACACTATAGAAAATCCAAGTACAGATAGCATAGACTAGTGGCAATAATGGTTATAAAAGGGCATTTTCAGCAAGGTTTCTGTGTTTGCTGATGACACAAAAATTTGTTGACCATTAAAAACATCAGAGGGTGTGCAATCGTTGCAGGTGGATCTAGATCAGTGTTTCCCAACCTTTTTATCTGTGAACCCCTTGAAACTATTTTCCCCTACATAAATTATGATTATATATTATTGTTTCTCTTTCTAGGTCATCAAATCATCAAAAACATAATTTAACAACATAAATGATAGATCTATAATATATCTCTATTTTTAAATAAATGCACTTGAATTCACTGCAGGGGGGAGACCCTTACATAAAGACATAACATATTTTTATTTATCTCTGGCATCAATACACCAAAAAACATAATTTACACAGAATATTGATAAATTTATGACACATTATCTGTATCCATAAACATGGTGTATCCTTACAGTTTCTGTCAATCTCTTGAGGACAGTAGAGAAAACAGATTGAGGGTCGCACGTTTCGAAATGTTGTGTTTTGATGTTGGTCACTAAATAAGTTTTCAACTGATTTTGGAGTGCGACCCTCAATCTGTTTTCTCTACTGTGAATTTTCATCCATGGAGGGTGGGATATATGAGGAGTGAGCACCCACGGTTTGGACAGAGTGCATTGGACTTTGGTTTCTATTTCATCTCTTGAGGACCCCCAATGCAACCTCTCAGGGATCTCTGGTTGAAACAACTGATCTAGATTGTTACATTGGGCTAGAGGCAGATAAGGTTCAATGTGATAAATTTAGGGTGATGCATTTTGGACTTAAAAATCCTTGTGCTACTTATACTTTAAATATCTCTGTGTTAAGTGAATCCCTGTTGGAAAGGGATCTTGGGGTTTTGGTGGATAACAAACTTAAAGGTAGCAAGCATGCCAGGCAGCTAGAGCCAGCAAGATATTGTCTTGTATAAGAGAGGCATGGATTCAAGGGAGAAAAATTTTATTCTCCCTCTTTACAAAGCATTGGTAAGGCCTCATTTGGAATATGCAGTGCAATTTTGGAATTCTGTGTACAAAAAGGACATTTTGCAAATTGGGAGGGTTCAAAAAGGACAACAAAGTAATAAAGGAATGGGGAAGCTTGATTATGAGGCAGTTGGATAAATTACAATAAAGTTCACTAGAGAAAGGCCCTTGAGTGGAATATAATTACTTACTGTGTATATCTGGGGCATTGTTCACCAAAAGAACATGTCAGGACACCAGACATCCCTTAAGACTTGAAGAAAAAAGTTTAGTTCTCAAGTTCGAGGGTTTTTTCAGTGTGAGAATGGTAAAACTATGGAACGTTCTTGGCGTCAGGAAGGAATTTTTTCCCCCTTCATAATTATGGTGGGTTTTTTTTGCCTTCCTCTGGATCAACAGAGCATACAGCAGGAAATGTGGGTATTGCTGAGTAGTTTGGACTGGATGACGTAGCCTTTATTCAGCCTGGACATATGTCTTTATTCATACTATATTGACTATATATTACAGATATGACTATTGTTTCCTATTTAGGAATCTTAATGATTTGATTAATCTTTCAACTTTAGTCAAATACAGTAGTTTTTTAATGTTCATTTAAGTCTGTGTATAATTATTTTTCAAAATTATGCTTAAGATAGTTGTTGGTTTAAAGATTTTCTAACTATACAATACCATAAGTATATACCGTATGGCTTTTATTGCTTAGAACAATATTAATGTCAATGTCATTTTTCCCACCAAGGGCAGTGGAAGTATTAGAGGAGGTGGTGGAAGCAACGCAAGAGAAATAAAATAAAAAGTCAAAGAAGAAATTTAGAAATAATGACGATAGTGACGATGATCAAAAACCTCAATGAAAAACTATTTAGGAAATATGACATAAATGGTACTGTATGCTTTTTCTTTTTATTGTACACTTTTTTGTGTTTTAGATAAATCAAAGAAATTGAATTTATGTCCCTTGAAGAAATTCAGAAAGTATTAAGAAAGTATTCCCCAGATTGCCCAGATGAATTAGTCTTTGACTCTCTGAAGAAATTTAATAAGGTAAGTAATTTTATTTAATTGTTGAAGTAGATCTTAGTTATTGGTTGTGCTCTTAATAAATATGAATTGTAAGTAATGTTACGAAGATCCCTAAGAACAAGTATGGGGTTAATGCTTACTTTTCAATAACTGGTGGGGGGTTTCTATTGTATTTGTATTCTATTGTTTCACTGTATGTGTGTGTTTGTGCAGTAACACAACAAAGGATTCAAATAATTCTCATAGGTGATGATTAACTAAATGCAGTTAGAACCTATGTATGTAAGTCTTATTGTAAATAAGAAAGGAAGCAACCAGAGTAGAGAACCTGGATGAAGAAGAAGGCTGATAAAATCATTTCATGGAGAAGAATGAGAGGAATGGGGAATGAAACTATAGGCTTTTGGCGTTTTGGAGAGATGTACTGTGCGTTTCTGAAAAATTCTTGTTGCCTGTGTATTTTGCTATTGTCGCCTGTGTAACTCCTGCTATTAACCTGATTTTTAATTGATCAATTGGTGTTCGAAATGGCTCATATGATAAGCTAAAGCCCTCCTAAATATTATTAAATGTACGGTAAAAAAATAGTTTCACTGAAAAAAGATTTATCATTTAATCAAGACAGAAAAGTCAAAATGTTGCAAACAAAAGTGTAGTCACCTATACAATGAATGATTTACTTTACAGCCAATCCAAAAATATGTCAGCAAATTAAGTAGTGGTGCCGTGAGATCCAAATTTAATATCTTGTATGACTTTTTTAGAAGGGTGGACATACCCTTTAATACGGCAAGATACAAGGGTGATTTTAGGAGAGGGGAGGTTACAAGTTCCCAGAATCCCCCTTTTTTTATTTGTTTACAACAGAGTTTTTTTCACGTGCAACGTATTAATGACAAGTATACATCTAATACAGTAAGCTCTCATTTTATGTCTAGGAAATGAAATCCAGCCCTGTTTTCCTTGTAACAGAAGAAGATCTTAAGCAGGCTGCCCTTTTAGAAAATGAAGTTTTGAGCAAAAAAGACAAAAAGGAAGATAGAAGAAAGAAAGCATCAGGTTAATGTTATAAGCATTATTATTTAAAAATGGATTTTAGGACCAGTAAAGCAGGCCAAACATTTGAACTTTTTAAGGAAAATAAGACTGCAGATCTGCACTTGGATTGCTGGTTTAAACTTTAAATTTTTTAACATTCATAGTAAATTTGCTCATACATTTGATAGACCTACTTATAAAATCACCAAGCTTAATTACTTTGTTACCGTCATTACAGGCGTAATATTGACCACAAAGAATTTTTCGCATTTTCCAAGAATGTTAAAACTTCTTCCTGGCCCAATGTTAATATCGATTTGACATTTTGTTTGATATAAACCTGGGCATTTATAAAGCCAGCATAACAAGGACAGTAATGCTGGCTCTATACTTGCCCAGCTTTATATCAATAGCATTGCTGTCCTGGTGATGCTTTTTGCAGCGTTGTGGAAGTGATGTCACACAGGGAAGGAATTTGTACCCCTCCTCAGTCATTGGACCCAGCTGCAGGATTGTTTTTTAATTTATTTTTTTTAGCTTTTTTTGGTGGACATGCTCAGCAGCCCAAAATCCTGAAAAGACCTATTTTATACCTTAACTAAGGTATTTGTCCAGAACGTAAAAATGTATTTCATAGGTTTTGAGATTGTGGAGCTAAAACAAAATTACAGTGCTAAAAGCAAAGATACATATTGGGGCACAGTAGTATAAACTGCAACTTAGATTACATTCCTATCTTTTGAGTTAATTTGATCGATGTAGCTCCTTATGATATTGTTTGATGAAAACAGGCTAAATTAATTAAAAAAGAATTTAACTCTGAAATTACTTTTGAAAATGGTTAATTGTATCCTTTTTTACTTCCTGTGCATTGGGAAGGGGAAACTGTTTTTATAAAAAGATGGCTTGGTACACACTGGCAGATTTCTTCCCAGTTCTTATTTTTTTCATGACGTGTATGTATCCTTTTAAAAATCATATTAATGGCTAGCCCACACTGCTGCATTTTGGGTGGCCACAATGCACGTACTGCGATCAGATTTTGGAAAGCATGTGATCACAATTTATTTGCGGATTGAATGCACTCAAATTGCAGACTATTTCATGGATCGCAGCGCAAATGGGTGGTAAGGCCCAAGATCCGTTTCACTCACGTTGCTGTCAGGCATAGTGGGGCCTTGGCATAAAATATAAGACATTGGAATACTTTTTAGATCACATAATTTTAAGTAGGTGATAGCATGGTTCTGCAAGCAATAGAGCCTTTCAATCTCATTGCCTTTTTATTTGTTCATGAATGACCTTAAACTATGCTTTTGTTTGCTGGTGATACAATAAATGCTAAGAAATATAATTACTTTAATTCCTTTAGATTAAAGTAAACTTTGAACAGTAATTATCCACTGTCAATTTAACAGAGGAATAAACAGCCTTAAAGGGCATGTCCATCCCCCAACTAAAAATTTCCCCACTGTGTACTGTTAAAAAATACTTACCTTTCTCTTCTGCTCCTTAGCTTGTCTTGCAGGGCCTGATGAATGTAAAAAAATGAAGAGTAGTCTCTGTGTGTAATCCGTGCCTGACACTTCCTGTTTCTTTTAGAGGATTCTGGCATGTTGCAGTGGAGCTCTCTCTCATTCTATCATCGTCAGTCGCTTCTGCCACTTTTGGCGCAGCCGACAGTGATTTGTTCCCAGCTCGCTGGGAACAAATAATAGCCTTATGTGTACCCAGCCTAAACTGCTAGGTTGTTTGTATTATTCTTACTTCAGTCAATGGTCCTATTCTCCTGCTATCTTGTTTTAAAATTCTGTGGTCCTCTGTCTCGCCCCAATTGCAATGACTTTAAAGATAAGATTGCTGGACAGTAAAGCATTATACACACGTCCGCCAAATGACCTTCAAGCGCACGATGCAGGTCCGATAGCTGTGCGTCCATGGCGGATCAACGAATGATGCACGAAAGCATTCACAATTGGGCAATATGGGCATTCGTCATGCTTGGGGGTCGTGCGTCGGACTTGTGTACGAGGCTTAATGCTGGTTATACACCATAAAATATTGTGGCAAACTGCTAGTGCCAATCTCAGCCTGTGTGTACACAGCCCAATTTATAATTAAGTCCTGCTTTTTTTTTTTTTAAAACAGTATAATTGCCCTTTAAAGATGGACTTTCAGACGTATCTGGTATTCATGGAGGCAAGTTGCAGCCAAATTTGGAATAGCCAAACTATTCATATTTTGCACTATATACTATAGATATAAGGATAGATTTGTGAGTAATCAAAACTTGTGTACATCTTTTAATTTCTGATTGAGAAAATTATGACCTTAAATGTTTTGTGCAGTTACATACAAAGAAAAAGTGATTATTTGCAAGGCTGAATCATGAAGGTTCATTAACATTCTTCATCTAAGTCCTAGATTTATTCTGTCTTTGCATAATAATACAAAATACATTCACTATCTATTCCCACAGAAACATTCTCTTTTAAGGTTAATTAGTCTCAGTCCAGTTGTGTTCTTGTAGAATGCCTGTAAGGCCACATGAGAGATTTCATATGAGCTTGTGTTCACATGGTTTGTGTGTTTTTATTAATTTTTGTTTTGTTTAGGTTTTAGTCAGGCTGTGCCAGCTTGGGTATAAATAGGGAGATCTTTTCAATGATTGCTGGCTTGTGCAAATTAGTCTTTTTAGCAGGATAAGTGAGTTAACTGTTTCCTACTGGTAGTATAACAAGGTTTACTGCTTTGTGACACATACTTTGTAAGGACAAGGATTTAACACTGTTTGCAGTGTGCATACAGAAGGTTAGATCCTTTTTTATGGAAATCCGTTGCTTTATCGATCAAACATGTTAAAAAATGTTTTTATCCTTTCTGAATCGGTATGTAGGCAGTAGCTGCCAGCGCACACAGAGAGTAAGTCACTATACTGATTTGTTATAAAGAAGAGAGTGCCTCATATAACTGCTATACCTGAATTAATTGGCAGGGCAATGATTGATTGAATTCAGCAGTTTAGGAAAAGTATGTGTCTAGACAACAGTCGTGAAAACAAGAAACATTAATATTTTACCCAGGGGGTAAGCAGTGTGTAGATTGGCGAGTGGTGGGTGGAAAGGGGGTGGAAGATGATAATATAAAATGCATGTTTGCAAATGCGAGAGGCCTTGTGGACAAAATGGGAGAATTGGAAATAATGGCGTTGACTGAAAAGTAGCAGAAACATGGTTAAACGATTCTCACCACTGGGCTGTAAATTTAGAAGCATACTCCTTGTATAGACAGGATAGAGAAAATAGAAAAGGGGGAGGAGTATGTGTTTATGTTAAACAAGAGTTGAAGCCACATATAAAAGAGAGAATAACTGGCAATATGGATGTTAAAGTGGAGACAATATGAGTGTAGTTGGGCAATAGAAAGGGAGGTAATGTCATTGTTGGTGTCTGCTACAAGCTGCCAAATGCTAGCAGGGAGGAAGTGAGTCGGCTTCATATGCAGATGGCAAGGACTGCAAGTTTGAGAAGTGTTCTGATTATGGGGAACTTTAATTACCCTGACATTGATTGGTGTGTTGGAACTGCCAACACAGAAATGGGTGATAGATTCCTGAATTTTCTGCGGGATAATTTTCTCTCACAGGTGGTTGAAGTGCCTACTAGAAAAGGAGCTTTGCTGGATCTGGAAATCTCTAACATTGAGGAACGTATTATAGATATAAAGGTAACTTGAGGCTTAAAGAATAGTGACCATGAAATAGTGTTGTTTAGTGTATGTTATCAAAAGGAAAATGCCACTGGGTTAACAAACCCTTTAATTTCAGGAAAACCAGTTTTCCCAGGTTAAAAGATGCTCTTCAGCATATTAACTGGGATTATATATTATCAGGTAAAGGTACTGAACAGAAGTGGACTGTTTTGAAGAGGATTTTAAGCCATTTTACATCTAAACATCTAAATATATACCCTTGGGACATAAATGTAAAAAAATAAGTATGCACCCATGTAGCTTAATTTTGATGTAAAGAGGGAAATGGAAAAGAAGAAAAAGGCATTTAAAGCATTTAAGTTAGAGGAATCGGATAGGGCCCTTAGGAATTATAAAAACGGTAACAAGGATTGTAAGAAAGCAATTAAGGTAACTAAAATTAATAATGAAGTTAAGATAGCTGAACAAAGCATCACTAACCCTAAACATTTTAATAGTAAGAAGATGAAGACTGAAAATGTGGCACCATTAATAATGGGGATAAGTTAGTTATGGAGGATGTTGATAAAGCAAATGTCTTGAACAATTTTTCTTCCCTCTGAATACACTATAGAAAATCCAAGTACAGATAGCATAGACTAGTGGCAATAATGGTATAAAAGGGCATTTTCAGCAAGGTTTCTGTGTTTGCTGATGACACAAAAATTTGTTGACCATTAAAAACATCAGAGGGTGTGCAATCGTTGCAGGTGGATCTAGATCAGTGTTTCCCAACCTTTTTATCTGTGGGGACCCCTTGAAACTATTTTCCCCTACATAAAATTATGATTATATATTATTGTTTCTCTTTCTAGGTCATCAAATCATCAAAATACATAATTTAAACAAATATAAATGATAGATCTATAAATATATCTCTATTTTTAAATAAAATGCACTTGAATTCACTGCAGGGGGGAGAACCCTTACATAAAGACATAACATATTTTTATTTATCTCTGGCATCAATACACCAAAAAACATAATTTACACAGAATATTGATAAATTTATAGACACATATATCTGTATCCATAAACATGGTGTATCCTTACAGTTTCTGTCAATCTCTTGAGGACAGTAGAGAAAACAGATTGAGGGTCGCACGTTTCGAAATGTTGTGTTTTTGATGTTGGTCACTAAATAAAGTTTTCAACTGATTTTGGAGTGCGACCCTCAATCTGTTTTCTCTACTGTGAATTTTCATCCATGGAGGGTTGGATATATGAGGAGTGAGCACCCACGGTTTGGACAAGAGTGCATTGGACTTTGGTTTCTATTTCAATCTCTTGAGGACCCCCAATGCAACCTCTCAGGGATCTCTGGTTGAAAAACACTGATCTAGATTGTTACATTGGGCTAAGAGGCAGATAAGGTTCAATGTTGATAAATTTAAGGTGATGCATTTTGGACTTAAAAATCCTTGTGCTACTTATACTTTAAATATCTCTGTGTTAAGTGAATCCCTGTTGGAAAGGGATCTTGGGGTTTTGGTGGATAACAAACTTAAAGGTAGCAAGCAGTGCCAGGCAGCTAGAGCCAGCAAGATATTGTCTTGTATAAAGAGAGGCATGGATTCAAGGGAGAAAAATTTTATTCTCCCTCTTTACAAAGCATTGGTAAGGCCTCATTTGGAATATGCAGTGCAATTTTGGAATTCTGTGTACAAAAAGGACATTTTGCAAATTGGGAGGGTTCAAAAAAGGACAACAAAAGTAATAAAGGGAATGGGGAAGCTTGATTATGAAGGCAGATTGGATAAATTACAATAAAGTTCACTAGAGAAAAGGCCCTTGAGTGGAGATATAATTACTGTGTATATCTGGGGCATTGTTCACCAAAAGAACATGTCAGGACACGCAGACATCCCTTAAGACTTGAAGAAAAGAAGTTTAGTCTTCAAGTTCGGAAAGGGTTTTTCAGTGTGAGAATGGTAAAACTATGGAACGTTCTTGGCGTCAGGAAGGAATTTTTTCCCCCTTCATAATTATGGTGGGTTTTTTTTGCCTTCCTCTGGATCAACAGAGCATGACAGCAGGAAATGTGGGTATTGCTGAGTAGGTTGGACTGGATGGACGTATGCCTTTATTCAGCCTGGACATATGTCTTTATTCATACTATATTGACTATATATATTGACAGATATGACTATTGTTTCCTATTTAGAGAATCTTAAATGATTTGATTAATCTTTCAACTTTAGTCAAATACAGTAGTTTTTAATGTTCATTTAAGTCTGTGTATAATTATTTTTCAAAATTATGCATTAAGATAGTTGTTGGTTTAAAGATTTTCTAACTATACAATACCATAAGTATATACCGTATGGCTTTTATTGCTTAAGAACAATATTAATGTCAATGTCATTTTTCCCACCAGAGGGCAGTGGAAGTATTAGAGGAGGTGGTGGAAGCAACGCAAGAGAAATAAAAATAAAAAAGTCAAAGAAGAAATTTAGAAATAATGACGATAGTGACGATGAATCAAAAACCTCAAGTAAACAAAACTATTTAGGAAATATGACATAAATGGTACTGTATGCTTTTTCTTTTTATTGTACACTTTTTTGTGTTTTAGATAAATCAAAAGAAATTGAATTTATGTCCCTTGAAGAAATTCAGAAAGTATTAAGAAAGTATTCCCCAGATTGCCCAGATGAATTAGTCTTTGAACTCTCTGAAAATTTAATAAGGTAAGTAATTTTATTTAATTGTTGAAGTAGATCTTAGTTATTGGTTGTGCTCTTAAGATAAATATGAATTGTAAGTAATGTTACGAAGATCCCTAAGAAGCAAGTATGGGGTTAATGCTTACTTTTCAATTAACTGGTGGGGGGTTTCTATTGTATTTGTATTCTATTGTTTCTACTGTATGTGTGTGTTTGTGCAGTAACACAACAAAGGATTCAAATAATTCTCATAGGTGATGATTAACATAAATGCAGTTAGAACCTATGTAATGTAAGTCTTATTGTAAATAAGAAAGGAAGCAACCAGAGTAGAGAACCTGGATGAAGAAGAAGGCTAGATAAAATCATTTCATGGAGAAGAATGAGAGGAATGGGGAATAGAAACTATATGGCTTTTGGCGTTTTGGAGAGATGTACTGTGCAGTTTCTGACAAAATTCTTGTTGCCTGTGTATTTTGCTATTGTCGCCTGTGTAACTCCTGCTATTAACCTGATTTTTAATTGATCAATTGGTGTTCGAAATGGCTCATATGATAAGCTAAAGCCCTCCTAAATATTATTAAATGTACTGGTAAAAAATAGTTTCACTGAAAAAAGATTTATCATTTAATCAAGACAGAAAAGTCAAAATGTTGCAAGACAAAAGTGTAGTCACCTATACAATGAATGATTTACTTTACAGCCAATCCAAAAATATGTCAGCAAATTAAGTAGTGGTGCCGTGAGATCCAAATTTAATATCTTGTATGACTTCCATGAGCTTGAAGGACAGCATCCAGGCGGTTTGGCAAGGATTCATACAATTTATTGATGAAATAATCAGGAATAGCCAAGAAAACAGTCTTGCATGCCTCCCAGAGTTCATCGGTATTCTTTGGTTTCGTCTTCCATGTTTCCTCTTTCATCCTACCCCACATATGCTCAATAATGTTCATGTCAGGTTCTCTTCATCTTGATCTTCTTTGCCTTAAGGAACTTTGATGTGGAGATAGAAGTATGCGATGGAGCACCATCTTGCTGCAGAATTTGTCCTTTTTTATGGTTGGGAATATATGATTTAGCTTTTTTTGGTATTTTACACTATTGATGTTTACAAAAAATAGAATTCTAGTGCACAAACAATTCTAATAGCATATTGGCTACCTCCATAATGTTGCTGCTACAAACAGCCTGCTAAACCCTGGATAAATAAAAACAATTAGTTCAATAAGTATTCACCACGTCAAGGTTGCTTTCTTTAACTTTGTCCTAACCTACTGGTACTTGCCTTTTTGCTACATGAGCTGACAGCTTCTCCGGTGTGGCTTGGATGCTTGAAGCTGACTCTCTAGTTTAAAGTACACTGTTGATGTTGCCTTCCACCCTGCAGATCCCTCGCACACCCCCATACTGGATGTAACCCCAGACCATGATTTTGCCTCCACTAAACTTCACTTTTTTTCTGGGTAAATCTCGGCTCCATGCGGGTTCCAGTAGGTCTCCTGCAATATTTGAGGTGACTGTGGTGTAATTCAACAGAAGATTCATCTGAAAAATCCACCTTTTGCAACTTTTCCAGCATCCATCTTTTTAGCAGGCTGTGGGACTTGGCAAATGCCACACGGTTTTTCAATTGTCTTTTGTTTAGTGCTGGCGTATGGGCACTGATTTGACCATGGAGGCCATTTCGAGACAGAATCTGACAAACTGTTCTGGATGACACAGAGATTTCAGGTGACCAGGTCTCCTGGAGCTCGGCTACAGTTAAAAATGGGCTTGCCTTGGATTTTCGAGCCAACAAACAGTCCTCTCAAGCAGTTTTCTTGCGGGGTCTGCCAGACCTGGGCTTGTCAAAAACTTCTCCAGTCTCTTCAATTCTTTTCTTTATAATCTGAACTTGACACTGAGAGACATTGAAGGTGTGCGCCACATCAGCAATGGATTTGGTCTTCAGCCTCTTGATAATCAACACTTTAGTCTCAGGGTGAATCTTAGGCATGTTTGCAGAGGTCTATTTTCAGTTGATGTGAAGGTCTAGTGTACTGGGGTTCTTTTTATACACACCTGACACCTAATTGATCTATTATTATTCGTAGGTAAGCCCATATGACAAGGCGACAACACTTATGTCTTTGCAAAAATTTACTCAATGGGCTTTACCAAGCTGTGAATATTAGAATACTTTTTGTTACTTTTGTTTTGCATTGAAACATTATTACATAAGTTGTTTGGGGTAAAATGAACCATTTCTTGAAACAAAATCTGCATTAGAATTATTGTTAAGCGGCACGTCAGGTCTATTTGTACACAAGCGACAAGACTTTTGTCAAAAACTGTAGATAGGACTAGTGTATTTAATGACCTGTTATAAAATTTAAAGGGCAACATAACAGTTTAATAAAATGTTGTTGATCTAAGCTTATAATTAAAAAGTTGGTATATCACACATAAACAATTTTCTAAGTACTAAATAGATAAATTTATGATGCAACATCTTCCTTCTGTCCCAGCAGTGGGATACAAGTGGGAATGCTCAAGCCAGCAATGAGGGGGTACAGCAATGGTGCTGGTGATGACAGCTCACTGTGTAAGCAGGAAGCACCACTACTTATGATGCTGTAAAAGTTTGTACACACACCAGGCTGATCAAGTAATCCCCGATCGAAAGCATACACACGTGCAATTCTTGGCCAAAATGGCCATTCATCGCACGGATGCGTTGTGGTTGGGGGTCGTGGCTCGGTTCCAAATCGTATGTGTGTACGAACCTTAAGTCTGGATAAGACTGCAGCTACTGTAGAAGCATTAACCTGGAGTAATCTTTCTTAAAGGTAGGAATATTCTCTCTTTCATAGAGGGGACTTGTATGCAGGCCAAAGTTTCTCTTTAATGGTCGGTACCCATACGGTGATATTTTTATACACACTAACTATATAGCCATCAATCGTGACCGCACGCATTGGTTCATTTCTAGGATCCTACCGGCATATGATGTACTCAGTCAGAGATCCTAATACATTTCTGGGCTTGTCGCTGTCTGGCATCCCTAGCTCCTTTGTTATTCCAGGTCCTTCTCACCTCCTACCAACATGGCCATTAGGAGATATTTGGCAATATCAGGCACTTAAATCAAACTAATAAGAGTTTATTCTTTATTTTTTTCCAAAATTCTGTATTCCATATGATTCCCTTTTTAGCAGTCAGGCAAGTAATAATATAACACTATAACAGACTGCAGTGGGGGGGGGGGGGGCAATAGTAAAAACTCCAAGGTAAAGGACCACAAATGCTGTATTCCTATCGCGGAGAAATGGCAGATGTGGAGAAATCACACTTGAATGGTGCTGCTCTCATTCTGCCCTCTCCTGCTGGTGTGTCAGGTCCTACACTGCTTATAAGTAGACATGCTCCTTGGCTTTTTGTGCTGGTTTGGCTCTGCCCCTTTTCACAGTCCTGCTGGTAATCAGTGGAAGAGTCCCAGACTGCGGGCGGAGCCAGAATGGCACTGGCACAGCTGCATATGTAAACTTATTCAAGGTAGCAAGATAGCAAAAGGGGCCAGCATGATCTTTAAAATATAATGTATAGCTGGCTAGACACGGATCAATAGTCAAAAATCAATTCCTGTTTTACACTTCTGATCAATAGATAATCCGTTTTCAATTGCAAAATGAATGGGCTTTTGAAATGGTTACCGTAATGTCTTTCTGCTTTAATTAAAGGGTAGGTTTGACTGGAAAAATAGTTTTTTAAATTGCCTATTACTGAACATAATTCATCCCAAATATTACTGTAACATTTTTGTGTAAGTACTGGGTTTTGTTGTAACTGGAAGGGTGTAACTATCAGTGACAGTTGGAGAATTCCATTTCTCAGTGCTAAATGATAGTGATTACCGAGGATGCTCAGTTTAAAAAAGTCAGGTCTGAGAAAAGAAGAGTTGGTTATAGGAGGGGGGATACTGAACCTAAGCAAATCAAGTACTGGATTAAAGGCAAGCAACAACACACACTTCTTAGAGTAAAGGCTACTTACATGTATTTAATTGTAGATTAATATGAGGCAAGGTATTTTTTTTCAGTGTACAGACCCTTAAATGTAAATACCGTATATACTCGAGTATAAACCGTCCCGAGTATAAACCGAGGTACCTTAGTTTTAGGGAAAAAAGAGAACACACATATTGACTCGAGTATAAACCGAGGGGGTAGTATTTGCCATTTAAGATGTTTGGAAACTACAACTCCCAGCATGCTTTATTGCTGGGAGTTGTAGTTTCCAAACATCTTAAGTGGCAAATACTTACAAATAAGAGTAAAACCTTCTTTATTTGTGCATACATATGCACAAATAAATAAGGTTTTACGCTTATTTGTAAGTGTTTGCCTCTTAAGATGTTGCCCTGTTGTCCCTGTATTAGATATAGTTCTCCTACCTTGTCCGGCGGCCGCTCGCTCCGCATCCTCGGTGCGCATCTGGATTATGTCACTACTCGGCGCCGCAAAGTAAGAGGGGCCGGGTAGTGACATCATCCGGATGTGCACTGAGGATGCGGATCGTGCGACCGCCGGACAAGGTAAGTGACAGGTTAGCTCGAGTATAAACTTAGGTAAGATTTTCAGGCTTTTTTTAAAGCCTGAAAACCTCGGTTTATACTCGAGTATATACGGTACCCTTAAATGTTTATTATTATATAGAAAATCAACGACTGTAGAACTGTGTTCTTTGCAGGCCACTTGCCAAAAGCTACCAGGAAGTGGTGCGGTCAGTTTTCTTGTCCTCCACCTCAACCACTACAGGAGCCAGCAGAAAACAGACCATAAAAGACTTTCAAGAAGAAGTTACCAACCTATACAACAATGTTCGCTTATTTGAAAAAGGCATTAAACTTTTTGCAGGTGAGTTGGTTAAGCACTTAACCTACTACAAAACCAAGTCTGAGAGAACTATTTGTAAACGCTTTTAAATATTTTACAGATGAAACTCAAAGCAACCTTGCCAAACACCTGCTAAAGACAATCTGCACAGACATCACTAATATTATTTTTAATTTCCTGGCTGCTGATTTCATGATGGCAGTGGAAGATTATTCTACCATAACTAGTGAGGTATGTGGGTAGTTGTCTTTCTCTGAATTCTACTTGCAGAATCCAACCTTTCTAGCCTACCCATGAATCCTACCTAATAGTTGATCCAGAGGAAGGCAAACAAGAATAGAAAAACAGTGTGAATGAATTAATGAACTTGCCATTACAACAATCTGCTGTAAAGAAACTTTTATTCTCCAAATCTTAAAACATGTACTTCTCTTTATACAAGTCAATATCTTGCTAGATCTAGCAATTTATAGTGTACTGTAGACAATACAATGGTTATTAAAAGGTAACTGTGGTCTCAAATTCTTCCAAACTAGTAATAATTAAATAAAAAGCCTTCCATCATACTTTCAAAATAAAACCTAAATCACATCACTAGATAAAATTTGTGAGTTATTGCTGGAAAGGTTCAGCAATGTAACTTCCTGGTTAAACTCTTCCTGTTTTTAGCCATGTGACCAGCTTGTAGTCATGTGACCAGCCTGTCTGCATTAATAGGCTCCCCTTTTCAAATGTCAATTTTTTCCTTAGGTACTTCCTGATTTCCCCAGCAGTAAGTCTTAACTGAGCATGCTTCTCCCCTTGGGAAAAAAGGGCCGGCAGAGGTCAGGTGATGTCACTCAACCTACTGGAAGCAGGAAGTTTGAACATTCACCCCAATGTAATGTCTCACAGGCTCCATCCAGAGATGTGATTGTTGGCTCAGTGTAAAGGATATACTGCAGGCTTTCATTTAACCCTAACTTGTTTTGAGACCACAGTTTCCCTTTAAATCCTCAAAGCAGAACCTTACATTTATCAACTCTGAATCTCATCTCACAATGTGTTGCCCATTTTGACAATGTATCTAGGTCTGCTTGCAGCAATTGCACAAAATTTTAAGTTTCTAATGCTCTACATAGTTTTTTTGTCATCAGAAAAAACAGAGACCTTGCTCTCAATACCTGCTTCTAAGTAATTTATAAACAGATTAAATTGAAGTGGCCCCACTATAGAACCCCAAGTCACTCCACTAAGAGATTTATCCCACATAGATGTAGCTTCATTGACAACTACTCTCAGTACACAATCTATCAATCAATTCTCTATACCTGAACAAATGTATACTTCTGTCACCTACAGTATGTGCTGCAATATCAGAAACATTGGCAGAATATAATTAAACCACATTCACTACTATGCCAGAATCTAATTTCTTACTCAAAATAATCTTATTCATATTTAGTTTGAAAAGATCTATTATTTATGAATCTATTTTGATTAGTAGTAGAGAATTGTACTGTGTTAGCCATAGATGAAAGTGAAGACATCTTGGATATAATGTAATACCTTTTATTGGCTAACTAAAATGATTGAAAAAGCAAGCTTTTGAAGCACTAGGCTTCTTCGTCAGGCATGATACAATCATGATACAAAAAGATTGTATCATGCCTGAGGAAGAAGCCTAGTTCTTCGAAAGCTTGCATTTTCAATCATTTTAGTTAGCCAATAAAAGGTATTACTTTATATCCAAGATGTCTTCTATTTTGATTACTACATATAAGATCAGTTCTTGATACATAGTCCAGAATATAATCTTTGTGATATGTATGATATATGATTTAAGCTAATAAAAATCAAATAAAGTTAATGGTAAGTTATTAACTCGATGATTTATTCCCAGAGATATTATTACATAGTAACTGTTTTTCAAGAAGAGTATTAACATAGAATGTGTGTTTCATGTAATGTATGTTCATTTTACAATAACCAAAAACAGTACTTTTTGTGAAATCCTGCTATAAACAGTTTTCTTTATTTTCTTTTGTTTTGTAGATTAGAAAAAAAATGTTAAATAAGCTCCAAGAGGAGATTAAGGGTCCTTTGGCAAAGCTCAATGCTTCTTTATCTGGAAAGGTAAGTTGTGATATTTCAGTAAGTAGCACATTAGAAATTTACATATGTAAGGACATTGTTATGCTCAACTTTGTGTAGCTACAGTAATTTTCTAATTAAATTATATTTTATTTTAGAGTATAGAAGAATTCCTGGCATATTTGGACTATGCAGTAGATGCATGTGGCATTTTAGTGAAAAAAGGAGATAAGAAGAAAGAGAGGTATTCTTTTTCTACATCAATGTCCGAAATAGTTTTTAAAATATACTGAAATTCAGTTAGATACAGTGATGCAAGTCTTGCATGAATTATGTATTTACAGTCTTCCATGGCTGTTTTGTAGGTGCCTTTAGGATTTTATCCAGTCCTTGACACTGCCCAAACTTACCATTTGCTTCATAAATGCTTAAATAATTATTATTGTGGATTTATATAGCGCCAACATCTTTACAATTACACAGATTACACATACACATCAGGCCCTGCTCCAAAGAGCTTACAATCTAAACACATTTATTTAACACAAACAACCTTATCAGTATGTCTTTATGATTGTGGGGAAACAGGAGTGCCCGGAGGAAACCTACGCAAACACTGGGAGAACATACAAACTCCTTGCAGATGTGTCCAAGGGTGGACTCGAACAGGATTGCTAAGCCATCGTGCTGCCCTTTTTAAATGTGTAGTTTTATTCTTCAACATTTCAGTAGAGTTTAGATAAACTCACAAAGTGCTGCACTGCTTAGCAAAATGTGTGAGAATGATGTGTGGATAAATGTATATAATTCTCTCTCTTTTGCTTTCTTTTTTTTTAAGGCAAATTATGTTTCAGCATCGACAAGCCCTTTTGGAACAATTGAAAGTCACAGAAGATCCAGCACTTGTACTGCATTTGACATCTGTCTTACTATTTCAGTTCACGTGCCATTGTATGCTCCATGCACCAGGACGATGCGTCCCACAGATTATTGCTTTCTTAAGCACAAAAATCCCACAGGTACTGAACATTTCTAACATGTTTCTAACAAACAGGATAACTTGTATGTATAGTCATGTTATACTATAAAGACATTTTTATTAGTCACTGACTCTCTTCGTGCACAAATGTATGATGTAACCATGAAGAGTCTCTAAATTGCAGTTTTCAAAACAGGAGAATTGTCTGTCAGTGATAGTTTCATATACATGGAACCTGATCTTTGTGCATATGTAAACAAAAAAAGCATGGAATTTTTTTTTCTTTCATTAGTAAATGCTGCAATCTGATTGGCTGGGGAGAGTATGGGCGATGCTAGTGTGTGGTCATGGCTGTGTATGCGTCATTCTGGAGTCCCACTAGCTTTTAACGAGCATGCATTCACATACATAAGCTCTTTGTCATTACTTTCATGGAAGCAATGGTAACTGTTCTGAAAGGTAAATTCAAGTGCCAGTGCAAGAGGAGCACACTATTTCTTAGTGAATTTTCACAATTTATTCGTGCATAAACGAGTACAACGTTTCAGGAGCTGCCTGCCCCCTTCCTCGGGTTTCCTTATATACTCTTTGGATTGCCTTAACCCTCTGGGTAGGGGGGACTGGAGGATTGAACCTACCAACTACTAGGCCAAAGCCAACTACAGTGTGCTAGAGTGGCTTCTAATCAGATTCAACAAATATACAGGACACTCCAACATAGACGTCACCCTGACCTGCAAAACAGAAACAGTATTAAGTGTTATTGTATATATTAATACAACTTAGCATCTGGTATTTCTTGTTGTTATACTAATGTATAAGCTAAAGTCTGTTGAGCTGGGGTGGCACATTTGTACATGGATAGTAAATTAATTTATGAAAAGGAGTGTAGTTGTTAATGGGGCTTCATTAATATGGACTTAAATTACAAGTGGGGTGCCACAGGGTTAAAGGGCATGTCCACCCCAATATGAAACTTTTAATATAGTGTAGCTCCCCCCTGCCCAGACCTAAATGCTCTATCAGTTGTTTTAAAATAAAAGCTTACATGCCTCACTCCCCCGTTGCACACCTCACGGCTCCCTGTTTGCAGGAAGTTGCAAACGGGCCAGACCAACTGATTGGCAGCAAATCACAGATGCGGCTGCCGGCTATGGAGACGCCGCGGGATAAAGGCGTTTAAGTATGATTTGGGTTGTTTTTTTAAAAAAAACAAATTCAGCGTTTTGGCTGGGCAGGGGGGAGCTACATTATACTACAAGGATTAAACGATAGAGCTATCCATTGCCAAGGTTGGATCCAGATGGTGGGAGGGAGGGAGAAATTGCTCCTCTGAGCATGCCTGAAACTACTGAGAGGACACATCAGAGGCAGAAACCTTTACCACAGGAAGATAGCTACTTCTCCTTGGTTTCCTGGACACACTGCAGAAGAACCATAAGGAGCTGGGATGTAAGGTAAGGAGCATTTTAAACTATACAGTGGGGCCAGTAGTAGGTTTAATTATAGTTTTAGGGGTGGACATGCCTTTAAATCATTTATTAAGTGGGTATTGTCAGTAAGGTCTCTGTGATGACCCAAAACTTTGTTGACCATTAAAAGTTACAGATGTGCAATCGTTGGAGGCGGATCTATATGGATTGTCACATTGTGGCAGATGAGATTCAGTGTTGATAAATGCAGGTGATGCATTTTGGACTTAAAGGAGTACTAAAGTGTGTAAAAAAAAAAAATTTCAAAAACATTTAGAATGAAAAGTACCTGGGGAAGAGAGGTAGGATTCATACTTTCTACCTCCAATATCATTTCTATGAGAAGTGGCAGCATGAAGAAAACTGATTCTGCCAGGCTTCCCAGGTGCTTCAGCACTATCTTTAATACAGGAAATGCCCGGGGCCATAACCTGGTAGATGAAAACTGTATGTGCTGTTGTAGCTCCTCAATGGGAGGTAGGAATAATCAATCCTACCTCCCTGCCCCAGATACTTTTCATTTCTGAAAAGTTAATTTTTATAGTAGTTATCCTTTAAAAACCCTTGTGCTGCTTATACTATAAATGTTAAGTAAATCTCTGCTGGAAAAGGATCTTGGAGTTTTGGTGGATAACAAACTTAAATGTAACAAACAGTTCCAGGCAGCAACAGCTAGAGAAGCAAGATATTGTCTTGTATACGGTTTCAATAGAGAAGCGTTAATCTCCCTCTTTCAAAAGCATTGGTATGGCCTCATTTGGAATATGCAGTGCAGTTTTGGAATCCTGCGTACAAAAAGGACATCTTGGAAATGGAAAGTGTTCAGAAAAGGGCATTGAAATTAATAGAGGGACTGGAGGAGCTAAAATATGAAGACAGGTTAGATCAGTTTCAATTATGTACACAAGAGGAAAAAGTACTGTGATACTTTTAATGGACTGACAGTTTATTATAGTTGACAAGCTTTTGAGGGATCAACCCTCTTCCTCAGGTCAGGTCAGTACTGATTGAAACAAAGGTTAACAGAAAGTTAGAAGCTAATTATTTAGATAACAAGATAATAAACCCTACATAATAATACACTAGAGGAAAGGTGCTTGCATGGGGATATGATTACTGTGTATAAATACATTATCAGGCCATAAAATAAACTCTCTGAGGAATTGTCCACCAATACAATATGTCAAAAGACATGCGGACGCCCCTTAAGACTAAAAGAAAAGAAGTTTTGTTTTCAAGTTTGAAAGGGTTTTTTGACTGTGAGGATGGTAAAGGATGTTGCATGTTTCTGGTATTGATACATAAAGTGGAGTTAATCCAGGGATATTTCTGATTTCTACTTGGTAAGGATTTTTTTCCTCCTTCAAAAATCTGTTTTTTTTGGGGGGGTTTTGCATTCCTCTGGATCAACAGTTAGGCAGGAAACGTGGGTGTTGCTGAGTAGGTTGGACTGTATGGACCTATGTCTCCCATCTACTCCCATTTGTCTAAGATGACAGACAATACACAGTCACTATTGTACTTCCTATATAAAGTATAGGGAGAACGTTCATAACTGCCATGTTTCCTCCAATCACCACCGGCCGTGAAACAAGGAAAAATTTTCACCCTAAATGACTGTTCCTGGTGTTGTTTCGGCCGCACACACTGACAGGATTGTCCCGGGTTTATCTACTTCAACCCAAAAATGTCATAGGAATGTGCACTGTTAGCGCACACTGCATTCGGCAGGTAAACTGACAGTTTGCGTTATGGATCATTTTTTTTGGGTTGTGGGAGACAAATCTGGTCAGTTTGTTGTTTTGATTTTCTTTAAGAATAGGTTTTTCTTAGTTTAGGCAGGTAGATGTCATACATGATTACAATGGAAGTATTATTTTATGTGTTGTGTGTTTATAAATATAGTACAGTATAAAGTATGTACAGATTTGGGTTTTTAAAGTTGTTGTCCCACAGAAAGGTACACTCTAGTGACTGTGTTTTAGTTTGTTTGTTTTTTTCCTTTTTAGGATCAACATAACCTTCTTGTTAACTACCAGACCCTAGTTGTAAAGCAGCTTGTAGGGCAGGCAAAGCAAAAGGATGACGAAGATACAGTGGAAGATACAGCATGGAAATCGGAGAATGGGACCGATTTTGTTAGAAAGGAGCTTCAAACTCTGTCAATTGCAATCAAAGATCTTGTTCTAAAATCCAGAAAATCATCAGTGTCTGAAGATTAGGTTTTGCTGGACACCTTACTCTGTTCATTTTGATTCTATTGAATACCTGTTTAAACAATAGTTTACACTTGCCATGTAACATTCATTTTTACCTATAGGGATGATCATCTGTAATTAGCAAATGTAAATTTGACTATATTTGTGTTTTATAAAGTAAGCGGTTTTAATTGTTGCTATTCAAGAGCAATCTCAGACAAAATAATGTACTTCATTAAATGTATTTTCTGGTTTAAAAAGACAGCGGCCTCTAGGCATTTGTTTGAGCAGACATTGCCAAAACCACAATGCATAATTAAATTGTCATAAGTCAGCAAGTACAGACTGTTTCACTGGTACCTCATGTGAGGTCTACATATTGTGTAGACAGTCTGCATTTATGCCGGAGGGGTTCAGAGGCACTGGCTTGGGGGGCTCAGAATTTGGTGGCACTCCTTTAAGCAACTTACTGGTAAACTGTAGAGGCGCTTAGCCCCACTACATCACTGCGCAATCTTATTGTTTCATGGGAGCGTGCACGGGTAAGTAGTGGGGACTGAGCACTTGCAATAAATGAAACTTGGGTATTGCGCTAAATAGAGGCAAAATATTTAACGTTTTATTTATTGGATCGTAAAAGCTGCATTACTTTCAAAAAGATTTGGAAGTGGCGCAGCCCCTGCAGAACGAGCATTAAACCCATGCTACCCAGTATTGCATTGGGTAGTGTGGGTTTTACGCTTGTTTTATGGGAAAACGCTGGTTATGTCCCTGTCTATGCCCTGTTTCCCTTCCATTGGCCCATTTGACTTCTTTCAACAGGGGATACTGCAAACCAGCATACACATCAAAATTTTAGAGCTCTTTTATATGGGATAAAGATCTAGTAAATTGTTTTCTCAGTAGTCAGTTCTTGTACAAATGTTTCTTTTATTTCTTTGATTGGCTGCAAATACACGTGAAAGAGCAAACCACTTTGTTTAGAAAGGGGACAATAGCAAGTGTATCATGGGGGAAGATATTTGGTCATAGAGCTGGTTTGCCTGTGGCATGGGCAATAGCTATCCAAAATGTTTATTTTATTGTTCTGTACTTTATGCTGTTTATTAAAACACAGCATTGCATTTCTGGGGGCATATTTATTAACCTGTTGTATCGGAGCCCTCCAATACCATGGGTTAGCTTAAAAGTATAACTGTGGTCGTACATTATCATGAGGCCATACAATACCATGCAGTTCTAGAATACCACATTGGTATTGTATAGGTGATCGTACAATTTACTGCAAGACAAGCAGATTTTTTATTACGGTATTTGTTTTTGGGGTCCCATTTTGTATAGCCAACTTTCAGCTTTTTTCCGCATCTTGATTAGATAATTAGAGAATGCTTACATTTAAATTGGACAGACTTTTTTTCCCAGCATACTGTAGCTGGATGAACTGTAGTTGTCTTTATGTTACTCTTTAAGAAAAGCAAGGAAAACACTTTACAACATGTAGAGAGAAATCGTTTTTAATCATAATTTACATGCAGGGGAATAAGGTTGATTTAAAATATCTTCAATTTTACGGCTCTTGAAAAATAGATAACCATAAGTATCAATAAATATAGTAACGCCATGTTTTTCTCATTAGCCTGGATGGTGCTGAAACCTTTCTAGTTTTAGTGTTATAAATATATATATATATATATATATATATTATATATGTTAGACATCCCCAGATATAAAATCAAAACTATTAGATGACCGCTTTTTTTTCTCTTGCCTAGCCTTCCTAACCACCTAAAAATGTATGCTACATGGGTACATTTAAGTATTGTGGAACACATGCAAACATTTTCCAACCATGGCTTCAAATAACCCTGAAGTGCATTCAAATGTTGGCATTACTGGATTTTTAAAGATTTTTAAAGCACAGCGATAGGTGATTTTTGTAATGGAGATCCTATCTATGTAAAAGTGGTAACAGATGTTTATTCTTAAGTAAGTTGGATACAATCTGTAATGTAAACTTGTGATGGAAAGGAAAATATTTTCTTTAATAAATATTGTGTTGAATATAAGGGACTACTGCTGATTTATGCATTTGTTTTCTTAATCCCTAAATGTGGACTTAAATATAGTTCTATAAGCTTGTTCTAATTTAACCTGGGACCATTTGAGAATATCTGGAGACTATTCATGGGAAATATGTTTTATTAACAGAGATCTGTAGCAAAATAAAATTTGAAAGTGCTATTTTTTTCCATTGTATAGGGATAACACTATACATTATGATGGTGGAAATGAATGTGTGATTTAGAATTACTAACTGACTCATCTCTGCTTACACATTTCAGCTTTACTGGGTGCATTAAATCACATATGGAAGAGAGAGAGTGATAGGCACTTCAGCATTCCCTGACTGCAGAGTGCTTATAGTGGAATGCTGGGAGTTGTAGTTTTTAACATCTGGATAGCTACTGGTTGCCTATCCTTATAATAGAAGATTTTTTTTGTCAGGATAATAGATTACAAATGCGCACACCCTGAAATGATCCGGAAACATAGTGTGTACATAGTGTGAACATTAGCCTGTTTCCTTGCTGCTATGCGTCAGAACGAAATAACGCATATTGTTCAATGTAATCACAAAAAAAATCCCTTTGACATCAATTAATAATTCCACTTCTCAATGCTTCAATAATATATAATCAAATAACTGCAAATTATCCTAATTCTACCTCTAATACAACTCTTACAAAGTTCATTGTACAAATCTTACTACTGTAAATGCTGCAATCGTTCATCACTTTAATATTCAAACTATACCACCATTGTGAAATACCACATATCTTAGTGTTTTACAACCTCTTCAATATGATATGATTTAGGTTGTGGCCACATTTCAATGCTTAGTAATGCACATGAAATGCGCAAACACAATGACACATTTGCAATTTGATTTCTGTAATATTGTGTTAAAGGAGCAAAACACGATTGTAAGTGTGGGAGAAACGTGTTAGTAAGGCCTAGCCCTTACTTTGCATGATAACAAATACACTGCACAATAGCGATACCATAAATTCTTTTAAAGGATAAGTATACTATAAAATTAAAGGGTATGGAGAAACCAAACTAGGGCACAGACTGTGCTGTGAAAAACTCGTGTTTATTCACACAGATATCCACACGACATGTGTGAATCAACACGAGTTTTCCAGCACGTCTGTGCCCTAGTTTGGTTTCTCCATACCCTTTATGTTTGGACTAGAGATATGTAAGGGGAGGATTGGAATATCCCCTGGATGGTGGATGAAACCTATACATATACCAGCTGCCCGCCTCATCTACTATACTATAAAATTAAGTTAGGGTCAATTGGAAGCATCAGCTTTAAAAAAAAAAAATTAACATATTTTTTCCCCCTTAAGCCCCTCCAGAGCCTACCTTTGCAGAGTTAAAGTTGCTGACATCTTGTTTGTCAGTAGGGGATTATTTAGATCCGCCCCTCCGAGATGTTCATGTAAATGCTGATTGGCTATCCTCATTAGGTAATGCACGGATTGCTCTGTGCGCGAGTCCGTGACGTCATGTGTGCATGCGCACAGAGCAATCGTGCATTACCTAATGAGGTGGGGGGTTTGACACCAACATACAAAAAACCTCACTACTCATTTTCTTTGTTATAGTGTTACTATTATACTTGCAGTTTTCTCAGTTCAATCTTTGCCCTACTGGGATCTGAGAAGCTATCAAAAATCAAATTTTTATTTAGGGCTTTGTATTTATATTCAGTCCATGGGTTATTTTTTTCCAGGCCTAATATTTGTTCTGTGCATGGAAATTAGACTGCATGGTCTGTCACACCAGCATACACATCTGGCATCTGAATTTGCTAGGATGGTGTTCTAAGGATTTTGTGTATGGCATGCATTCTATTGTAAAAAGATTGTAGTCGGAAAAATGTCTTTTTTTTTTAAGCTATAATGGTGGCATTAATTAGAGTTCTCTTGGTTTCTCTTACACACCAGCAGATTCTTTGTCCTGGCCAACTGGACTAACTGTGGACAGTACTGAGCTGCCATTTTAGGTTTTGCAATATTCCTTCTTCCCAGGATGCACACTTCCTTGAAATGTTCCTAACCTCCTTGGCTGCTCGGTAAATCAAATATGCTCAGTTCTCTACTTAAGAACTGAATAAACCCAGGGACTGTGACCATAATGGACTATATTAAGGGTCCTGCAAACAGAAAGTCAGTACTTTAGAAGAATTTGTTTTTGCACAGAGAAATCACTGGATGTGCAGGTGATGGTAATTGAAATGAGAATGCATTTGTGTTAAAAAAAAAAAAAAACAGAAAAAAATTTTTGTTTTATGTTGTGCATAAATTTATAAATTTATTTATTTATTGAAGTGTGCCACTCTCCACTGTTTGGAAGTTATGCTGAACTTCCCCTTTAAAAAAATACAAAATAAAGTTTTTTACAGCATAAGTATGCTGTAAAAAAAAAAATGTTAAATGTAAGTCAATGTTAGTGGGAAGCTGCAGCTTTAAAATCAATTTTGGCTATTTTGTTTTTTTTCTATCCCCCCCAGAGCCTGCTGCTCCAGAATGGCAAGATGACGTCATGCGCACTCACATTCACGCGTGCACTGACGTCACATGCGCACGTGAGTTAAACTACCAGAACTTACCTGTTGAGGCCCAGGAAGCTAGAGGAGCCAGGAGCTCTTGGTGGGGCAGAGCTATAAATTGCTAGATACAGGATGATGAAGCAGTAAAGGTAGGCTCTGGGGGGTACAGAAAAAAAACAAAATAGCCAAAATTGTTTTTAAAACTTCAGTTTTCCACTAAGATTAACTTTTTTTTACAGCATATTAATCCTTTGAGAAAATATAATCAATGCTCGTTCCAAGGCCCCATAAATATCCTACCATCTGTGAATTGCTTTAAGAACATATAAGCATTGGTATATTTATATATGAAATGAAATGGGCAAAATATAAACTTTTAGGTTCTTGTCAGGGATTTAACCCTTCTGTGATTTTAACGCCCACTATTAGATACCGTTAAAAAGTTGCGGAGGGAAAAATGCTAAGCCAGTATTGAATAGCTTGGGACATTTTGGGGTTAAAGACTAACCACAACTGAATTAGTTAGTGTGACCATTTATGCTTCCTTTTACCACTGTGACCGGTGGTAAATGAGCCTCTCAACCTTTTTAACATCTATTAAGTTATTCAAACTTAAGTTAATATCATGTAGAAATCTTTTTTAATCTTCAATGGTATTCTGTCTTGATATTGCATTTACAACTGCGCACCATTAGACTAACATTCCAGGCATTTCTTTAGCCACTAACATTCCATAAAATTAGCCTTTTGGGCCCTGGCCATGATTGAAAGGAAGCAGTCTGAATTCTACATTCCTTATTTCATCTATGTTGCTCTATTTCATTCGTGCTTTAGAACCTGAACATAGATACTCGTTATTGCAGTGTAAGGAGAGACAGCCCTTTTCCAAAAACTATTTTGACAAACCTCCAAGCAGATCATCTCTGGAAACTGGTGCAGTACTGTGTGACTTCAGCACATGAAGCCTTCCCAGCTAACAGCAATCAAGCTCTGAAAAGAAATGCAAACGTAAGTGAATTCCAGCTGTATATTAATACCACTCTTATGGAAGTAAATAATGGCATATTGGGGTATTCAAATTCATCATTCTCCTTCCTACTCCATTTCTTGGTTAGTGTTACTGCTAAGGTATTCTGGTATAATGATAAATTGGCAATAGAACGTAACTACTACTAATTAGTAGTCACTAAATAATCTGCACATTGTACCAAAAGGGCAAATTAACTAAGAGAAGTAACTGCTTATAGATACTATGGAATAGATTAAAAGTCAAGGATTGCACTAGGTAACTTCTCTTTAAAATTTGTAGTTATATTTCTTTTATTAATAATATAATCTAGTGCCTGCATTGCTTTCATTTCATGAAACAAACAACAACCCAGAGATTCTGAACTACTAGAAATTTTAATCCCAGCATGTTTATTTAGCCCCCAGAGTACTAGCATACCAAAAGTAACAGATGCAAAACATTACAGAATTTAGGGGCCCAAGCAAAAAAACAAAAAAAGTATGTCCATGATAATAATTTGCAGCAACCAATTAGATGTAATATAACTAAAGTAACCCAGTAATAAACTAACTTTTGATTGGTTGCTGAAAACAGATAGCATGGGTAACCTTTTGCATCAGGTTAACCATGGTTACTCTTAAAATTGTATAAATACCCTTTTTAAGGCTTGTGGTCATTAAATGCCCTTTGTACCTTTCAAACAAATCTAGGATGATGTCTTTAGCTTCACACTGGGCGAGATCTCGCAGAACGTAGATTCCATCCTTTTGCAAACTTCTCCTCAGGGTATACTTTGTAATGGTTTCATACTCACCAGGGTGTGCTCTGGCCGATCAGCCTGTCCCAGGCTCAAACTTAGCAAGTAGAAAAAGCACAAGGCTCTATAGCACCAATTTGGTTTCTGGTACGTTAACCATGGTCCATCAGGTAACATAGTAATGTAGTAATTGAGGTTAAATAAAGACATACATCCATTTAGTCCAACGCCTATTTAACCCTACCTAACAGATTCAGAGGAAGGCACAAAAAAAAAACGTGTGTGGAGGATTCCTTCCTGATTCGAAATGGTAAAAAGATGAATACTGTAGAATAAGGTGATACCTTTTTATTATGGACTAACAGTTCATTATTACAGACAAGCTTTGAATGATCCTTTCATTTAAGACTAAAAAAACGGGGCTAAATAAGGACATGGGATTCCTCAGCCACTATCAGGAATATGTTTGATCCATTCTCACTTCCCATGTCCCTTTCTGCTTGTACCTTGTCTGTATCTTACTAATTACTTTCACTAATTATGTCCAATTTCCACCTTATCCTACAGTACTCATCTTTTTAGTATATGCTACTGAACTAACATGGCTACAACCATTTTGACTCCAATGGGGAATCGGAAAGTATCCCTGGATCAACCAAAACTACAGTATATGTATTAATACCAGTAATACTCAATATTTCTTAGTTCTAGGTAAGTTAAAAGAATAATTTTATTAGATACATCTTAAAAATTGCATGCAGCAGTTTTGTGCATTAATGCAGTGGTGCCACTGAAAATAATGCTCACCATTATGCGCTAACGCACCACAACATCGCGCTGAACCGCTGGCGCGATGTTACGCTGCATTAAAACAACACACAGTGTAAACTTAGCCTTACTCATAGACATCTGAATATCCAAAATACCACACCTCTTTAAAAAGGCCAGTTTGGCCAATTAACAATCACAGTACAATTAACCTCTTCACTGAATTTTTAAGCTTGCAGTAAGCAATATATAAATCTTAAATATTTTGCAATACTTTTTTTTGCCACTCTATTTTAAAACCATTATTACCAAAAATGGAGGGGAAAGTAAATTACACACAAATATGCTTCATTAAAGGACAACTCCACCCTCATAAGAACATCTTTTAGAAAGAATGGCCTCTTTAAAATATGTTGATATATCATACTTTGTCCTATGAATTCATTACTGTATGCCTGCTTTGCTTCTGGATGCCTTATGGAAACTGAGCAATTTAGAAACCTGTACTGAGCCTGGGCATGCTCAGAAGAGGCAGATAGGGGATTAACATTCAGTCATTGGCTGTGATGTCAACTGTCAAATCCATAACTGACAGTTACTAACTAGAAGAACCAGGAAGTAGAAACAGGGGCAACAGGACATTGTACAGGATTTCAGGTTAGACTTATATATTTCAGATTTCAAACTATTACCGTTTAGGGTTTTGGGGGGTGATTTACCTGTATGTAAGTTTTCATTTTAAGGCTGGACTTGCCCTTTAACTCTAAATCATTTTACATGATAATTATAAATCTTTCAGATCTATTCTAACCCAACTTAAAGGGGAAAAACAAGCCTTCATTTCTATCATTCCCTACTGTGTATATCCAAAGGTCTACATTTTCCAAAGACCCCCCTACTCCTATTCCAAATTAAAGGGTAAGTAATATTCTAAAGTTAAGATACAACATTAGGTATTTACGCTATTAAAGTACCTTAATACTAAGAATTTCGCAGTACTCACATTGCTTTTGAATTGTCATAAGTTACTATACCCCTGAAATAAGTTAATATCCCTAATCCAAGAACTAAAATAGATTAAAGGGCAAGTCCATCCCCAAAATGAAAACTTACATACAGGTAAATCACCCCCCAAAACCCTAAACGGTAATAGTGTGAAATGTGAAATATATAAGTCTAACCTGAAATCCTGCACAAGGTACTGTTTCTGCTTCCTGGTTATTCCAGTTAGTAACTGTCAATTATGGATTTGACAGATGACATCACAGCCAATGACTGAATGACAATCCCCTGTCTGCCTCTTCTGAGCATGCCCAGGCTCAGTACAGGCTCAGTACAGGTTTCTAAATGGCTCAGTTTCCATGAGGCATCCAGAAGCATAGCAGGCATACAGTAATGAATTCATAGGACAAAGTATGATATATCAACATATTTTAAAGAGGCCATTCTTTCTAAAAGATGTTATTATGAGGGTGGAGTTGTCCTTTAAGTAATAATTATTATTATTATTATTATTAATAAACAATATAATACTCACATCATCTAGTAATTATTATCCTGCTTTCATTACACAATACACATATAAGGCTAAGTATGGAGAGCCATCAATGGCTTTTTCCATCTTAAAGTCACATGACCAAGACATAACTTACAGCTGTTGTGGCGGTAAGCAAATACTGTGCTCTGTATTACCAAGCCAAAAAAAGCTCTTTAAGACAGAATCTTTAATGCCAGCAGATAGCTGAAGTTAAAGGGAATGTCCACCCTTAAAACTATAATTAAACCTACTACTGGCCCCACTGTGTCGTTTAAAGGATATCTATACTAAAAATGAACTGATAAAAATGGAAAGTAGCTGGGGCAGGGAGGTAGGATTGATTATTCCTACCTCACAATATCATTTCGTTGAGGAGCTACAGCACTAACAGTTTTCATTTGCCAGGTTAGTCCTGGACTATTCCTGTATTATAGATTGTGCTGAAGCCAGGAGGAAGACTGGCAGAATCAGTTTTCTGTGGGCTGGTGCTCCTCACAGAAACAATTTTGGGAGTTACGAATTACCAGTCCTATATCCCTGTCCCATGTTCTTTAGTTTAACTGTTTTAAACTTTATACACGATAGTTGTCCTTTAAAATGATACTTACCTTACATCCCAACTCCTTTTGGTTCTTCTGTAGTGTCTTGCCAAAATCCTGGAATCCGAGGAGTAGTAGCTGTCAGAGGACACTCTGATGTGTCCTCTCAGTTGTTTCAGGCATGTGCAGGGGAGCCCTTTCCTCCTCTCCCTCCCACCATCTGGATCCTTCCTCTGTGATGGAGATGTCTATAGTTAAATCCTTTTAGTATAATGTAGCTCCCCCCTGTCCAGACCCAAACGCTGCATTATTTTTTTTTTAAAAATCAATCTGAATCATATTTACATGCCTTGGTTCCCGCACCGTCTCCATTGCCAGCAGCTGCATCTGAGGGAAGGAATGTAAGTATGCTTCGGATTTGATTTTTAAAGAAATAATATAGTGTTTAGATTTGGGCGGGGGAAGCTAAATTATATTAAAAGTTTGATTTTGGGGAGGCAATAGAGGAGGCAATAAAGATTCTAATATCACATCTAGAATTGAGACAGACCTTCTGACATCCTTGTTCTAAGTTCAATTATCCAGAATTCTTCTCTTTTATCAAGTAACTTTTAGATGTCTATGAGTAAGGGTTTAACTAAAACTAAAAACTGAAATAGTTGTAATGCACTTTAAATAGCAAATGTAGCAATTTTTAAAATGTATCTAATAAAATGATTCCTTTAAAGGGCATGTCCACTCAAAAAAAACTTTGCTGGAAACTGTAGATTACCCCCCCAAACCCCACTTTTGGCATATACATAGATTCTAAAGACATTTCTGAACTTGCTTACCTGATCTGGTCCCTCGCCGCCAGGGCCGTTTCTAGCCATTTTAGTGCCCTAGGCGCCCTCCCACCTATGTGCCCCCCCCCCCCCCAAAAAAAAAGCAAACAAACTTGGCCTGTCAAACTACAGCTGGGTTTCCTCCTTCTGCTTCTGACACCGTCTACTGCGACTGTTCTTTATAGTGGAACCATTTTACTAGTTGGTAAGAGGCACACAATATACAGTATGTACCTGCTTTCCATGTCTCCTCCATTGAATTGTTCACTCCTCACCTACTCTAGGTTCTAATTGAAGAGTTGAGTGGGAAGAAAGAGGCAGGGATATGGATCTCATGGCTGCTAGTCACAGAGGCCATTGTTATAAAGTCTGCAGCAGCTTTTACCTGGCATTTTAAAACTTCTCTCCTCAGTACTATTACCGTATATACTCGAGTATAAGTCAAATTTTTCAGGCTTTAAAATTAGCCTGAAAACCTAACCTCGACTTTTATTTGGGTCAAGTCCTAATTTAGATCCAAATTCTGCAATTGCGGGTAGTAACCAGTAGATGTGTTAACCTGCATAGAATGTTACTGCCTTTACAATCCTTCCTGCTTCCTGTAGTCTGGCTGCTGGACTCACTCAGCACTGTCTCTGCTCATCTGGGTGCTGTAAATCTGATGGGTCTCCTCAGTTTAAGGGCAAAAAACGGCTACTAGTACAGTGCAAATGACAGCTTGAAACTTCAAGTCTCAGGTGACATTTTTAACTATTGGGGTCAGAGAGTCCTTTACTATATGGGGTCAGAGGGCCCTTTACAATATGGGGGTCAGGAGAATTGAAAATGATGGTAAGCTTAATTAAAAGTTTACTGAACTTTGCCACTCCACATGTTTAGAAACTGAAACTCCCAGCAACAAAGCATGCTGGGAGTTGTAGTTTCCAAACATCTGGAGTGCCAAGGAATTGGAGGTTACTGGTACTGGATTTGGCTATTACTGTATGGGATTCATGTATGGGAATTCTGCTATCCATTTAAAGGGCAACTAAAGCCTAAAAACAACACAGAATCAGAAGGCATTAGTGATGATAATTTCTACCCTCGACTAGTTTTTACAAATTTTTCAGGTAAAAATAGGTACCTCGACTTATACTCGGATCAACTTATACTCGAGTATATACGGTAGCTGAGCTCATCCTCCCCCCTCCTTCCTTCACCTTCACTTAATTTGCAAATTGTAAGATTTATTGCTATGTAGCATGTTTATAAATCCACAGTATCAAAAAGGTCCAGATTATACTTTAGAGCCGCAATCCTAAATTTTCAACTGCGGTTGTACAAAAACGCTGTGTTTCAAAAGTACTGCTGTGGTATTGCATATTGTTACAGTGTTGTAATGTATATTACACCACGGTCATTAATTTACATCTCTGGTGCAAATGAAGGACGCATTGTAAACTACAGATCATAATCTGTACTTAACAATGCCGCTAGATAATTGCCAAATCTGAGATAACAAATATGGCTCTATATCAGAATTTCATTGAGCCCAATTTACTTTATTGTGTTTTAGTTAAAACAATTTGACCCCTTTTTGTGAATAGGTCACCTAGGAAATCCAGAAATCTTAAGATTTATAACAATAAAAGGCATGGCTTAATATTTCTTATGAAATCTTACATATTTTGTATTTGTAATCAAATTAACAAATACTCTTTTTTTAATATGCATATTTTTAAAATTACATTAGAAAAATAAAAAGGTAAATTAAAAGGTCATGTTCACATTTCACCAACAACATTTAATATCTACAACCAGGACAATGACAAGTGATATGTTACCGATGGCCCTGGGCCGTCTAGGAGGCAGGCTGTTAGCACTCCTCTTTGCTGTGTGATATCTAAGGGAGTGCAGCACGGTTGTAAATGAAAGTAAGTGATTTCATCTGCTGGAAGTGTGGACATGTAATGGGGGAGATGTTGTTTTTTTGGGTATTGTTGTCCTTTACATATTGCTAGGAGGGTTGACATGCCCAATTAGTCTTGAAAAATTACTAGAACTAACAGATCATTTTAAGGGAAACTGTCCCTTTAAAAGTATTTCCATACTGTTTTTAATTAAAACCCAGTTTATTATCTGATGTAACTATGTTTGACATTGTGTTATTTTTTTTTAAGTAGAGCATTTGGTTTTTAGCATAGGAAATATTCATTATTGTTGGTATGCTTTTCGAACAATAACCAAAAATAGAATGCAGGAAAAAAGTTGAGCCAAGACCTCTCGTTATAGAAAAATGTATCTCTGTGGTTTAAATGCTTCCCCTGAGCCCTGTTTGCTTCCTTATTTCTTCAGTGTTTTACTATTCATATATATTATGTACTGTTCTGTGGATAGAAAATCGTTCTAGCATTATTATTGCTTTAATGCACATCAATAAAAATACAGCAGTCAGTAAATCCAGTATTCTTAGTGCACTGTACTTTAGGGCAATAGAAAATAGAAAGCAATGTGAGGCAGAACAGTATACAAAATCCACTTTACTTTAGTTTAAGAATCTACGTTGCCTGAGAATAATGGGGTAATCCGACATTCCCAGAGTGGTTTTGGCCATTTTGAATTATGACTGCTTTTAGAATTTTATGTTGTGAGTGATGTTAATTTAGTTGTAACAAACTACGAATATTTTATTAAGGGGTTAGAGATTAATGGAGCAATAATATTAATGTTAAAATATTCCCTACATTCAGGAATTGTTTATTAAAATTATATGTTAACGTTATTTTTAAAAATTCTTTTTCTTAACTGATCTAATATGAAAAGTGAGGGACCGAATACACAAATTAAACTAAATTGCTATAATGAAAAATGTTAAAATGTTAACCCACAACTTGTTCTTTGCACAAATGTATATTCACTGTCTATAAGAAATGTACTCGATTTCCCTGATGCTATAGACAGTACCTGCATGCAAGTCAATAATAGATTAGGGGGCATATTTATAAAGCGGCAAAGTTATAACTTTCAAGTTCTAAAGCGTCAAAAATGTAGATTCTATTTTACATTAGTTTGCAGAAAATTCAAATGTGCTGTTCCATATGTACAGAAATAAGTGAGTGTTTAACCCCTATTGTTTTGACCAAAGGTGCCCATACATTAGTACTTACCCTCTGACCGATCTGCGGCATTCAGTCAACATTCCTGAAACCCCCTTTCCTGATCTTTTTTTGCGACCGACATACACAAGGTTTCGCCTGGTCCCATTCATTTTGCGATAGTATGTCTGTCACAAAAGAACGGGAAATGCAATTCCAACCATATTGATTGTCACGGGTCAGTTGGAAGGTAAGTACTAATGTATGGGCACCTTTATAAAGACCCCCTGCTATGTTATCTATTAAGAAGTATCTGCAAGGTTCTGTCTGTCTCGTTGACAGATGGGACTACACACCGTCACTTTTGTGACTGCCATACTCCCTTCGATCGCTGCCGACTCCCTATACTTTAGTACGGGGGTCCGACCACGACCGATGGAAATTTTCCGGTCAGAACGATAGTTTACTATGCCGACACCAAGCATTCGTCGGTATTGGAAAGGGTTGTTTCGGCCATACTCACATTAGCAATATAGGGTTAAACCCTTTAGTACCGGCGGGATTGACCCTATATCGCTAATGTGTGTACTGAGCTTTATACTGGGATTTTTTATTTTTGTGGTGTTTGGCAATAAACAAAAAAAGAGCTAACAGCACTCCTTTATAAATATGCCCTATAGTCACTAAAGAGTGGCAAAGCAAAGGCTTATGGTCCCTAGGCGCATGAAATTAGGAACAAATCATAAGTGCTTGCTTTTTGAAGTTCTGAGTTGACGTTAAATCTTTGGCCTCCAAACTCCTTTATGTAGGTACCTGTAGGGATAAGTACAGTAGCTCTGCAAACAGTACTCAGACTAAAAGCAATTATTAGAGCACATTATGGAATTATGTATTAGCATTTTGACTGCTTTAGAAATGTTTCACTTTCTTGTTTATGTGCACAGTTCTTTGATAAATAGTGATATAAAGCTTCTCCATTAAAACAACATATATATATATATGTTACTGTTGCACATACTTAAAGGCTAACTAAAGTAAAAAAAAAAAACAAATTTTGACCAATCATCAAAAAAGTTGTTTTTTTAACCCCCAACCGAACACAGGTACACACACCTACTGATCTACTTATCCATTACTATGGCAGTCATAAGTAAAGGGTAACTAAAGTAAAAAAAACAAATTTTGAACAAAAATCAAGTTTGTTTTTTTAACTTCCAAACTGATCCAGGTTCACTTACCTACTTACCTACTGACCTACCCTTCCATTTCCATGGCAGCCATATTTAAAGGGTAACTATAGTCAAAAAACACAATTTGACCGATCATCAAAAAAGTTAGTATTTTCTCCCCCAACCTGATATGAATACACACATACCAACTGACCTACCTTTAATGCATGTGACATATTTAAAGAGTAAGTAAAAAACAACAATGTCCTCATCATTGGCATTATTGAGTTGTAAAATCTGCAGCACAAACACACAAATTCCCTTCCAAAATGTGGTATTAGTTTATACTTAAACTTTCCCTTTCTAGTTCAAGTTTGATCCCTTTCTTAGCCTTTTTCTATTTAGCTCCCTTTCTCCTGCTTCAGTTCCGCTCTCCTTTTTTTATTTAGTTCCTATTCTCCCCCTTTTTTTTATTCAGCTCTATTTCTTTGGTTTTTCTGTATCCCTTTCTATTTTATTTTAGTCTCACTTATTCCTTTTCTTTATACTGTTTCTCTGTTTAGTTAAGCTTGTTACACACGTGCGATCAGAGGGCCCGACTCATGATGCACGATGTGTATGCACAGCAGTTTCTGACGATAGTCGTGCCGTGTATGGGCACTATGTCGACGAAACGACCTGTGGTTGGGGATCATTGCGTGGTGGGGCCTAAGCAGGACCCACATTGAAAAGGAAGGGTACTTGTGGGCATGTATATCATTTCAATAGTTATTGGACACAGGGACAAAATCTGTGTAAATAACTGCAATTATTACTTACCGTTTCTATTAATAAGAACGGTAGTAACTCAAAATAAACTGCCTTCTTTTATTTTAACTTATTTATATGGAAATGTAGCATGACTTGTACAGGGAACAGAGGAGCATGTTTTTGCCAAAAAATACTTTTCGGTTTATGTCTGAGGCTAAAAGAGTAGGAAAGAATGTGAATTCTACAGTGATTTTCACATGACATTAGAAAACCTTTCATCCCCTCCCTCTGACCTCCTCATTACCATTGACTGACCTGTTGGGGAAAACAGCACACTAAGAAGTATCTTCTCAAAATGCAACAGAATAATTACTTTATGTAATTTATACACTTCCCTCCCAGACATACTCTGATGTTTATCATGCTTTTTAAATGTTAAGATGGTTTGAAGATAATAATTACCTGATATGCAGTGTATTTAATAAAAGGTGCAAAAATTTGTTCATGCTATTCATTTGCAACTAAAACGATTCTATGTAACAACAGTAGACCATCTGATTTGTTCCTGAAGAAAATTAGCATTTGCACCCCATATTAAATAAGCCCCTTAAAGTTCTTTATAGGTTTTAGAAAGTATGCATTTTGGTTAATGGGTATGTTCACCTCTCAAATAATAATTTTGTATGGCTGGAAAACCCTTCAAAACCCTGACCTCACAAGGACTAAAGAGCAAAATTTGGCTTCTAAACATACTTTTGAGCCCTCGTTCTCTCAGCTGCTTTCTGCTTATTTCCATGCCTTTTCCAAGCATGGAAGCAAGCTGATGGGGCTGGACCAGCAGCAGCACCTGTGATTGGCTGAGATATTGTGTCTCTGGCTATAACGAATCGGAAGCACAGCACACCTAGTGGGAACACTCTGTTAACATTGCATTGGCAATACAAATTGGACGCGTGATCAGAGTGTAAAACATGATCAATGCACTGTTTGCAGTAAAATAGTATTGCCGATTTGGCACACTGTTCATCTCAATGGCATTGGCTGGCATGCTGTTCATCTGATTTGCTGTTCATCTAAATGGCAAGCGATTATAGGTGCACTAGAAAACAGTGAATTAGAGCTTTTGCTGGCATAATTACTAAAGCACAATGCAGGGGTTGAAAAAACAAGCTAAAATAGAACTGACAATATCTTTATATGGCCTTTTAGGTTTTAAGGAAACATTGTCTCCAGTCTCCAGACAACATAGACAAATAGACTGAGCACATGCACAAAGATACAACAAGCTGTGTCTCACCTCTCCCTTTGCTGTTACTGCAAGGTGATTAATGAAATTGATTTGTGGATACTAGGGGTCAGCTCCCATAATCCACCTTAGCTGGGTGACAGCTAAGTGTACTCTGTACACTTCACAGGAAGCTGCTGCCTTGCCCCCTAGAAGCTGTCAGAGAATCATGTTACAGCTTAGAGATAGAAATCCTGCCTCTCCCTGAAATTTCGGTGTATCAAAATATTGGTTGGTTTTTCATGCTGCTGTGACCAACATCCGACCTTCCAAACCAGACAAATGGGCAAATGGACGGGTCGGAAAACTACGGCCGATCGTGCAGCCCATAAACGTTGAGCGCTTAGTTGGGACGAAGGGTCCCAACATGTGTAAATGCTCCTTTCCCTAAACAATTACATGTTCCTTTGCTTTAAATACAAAAAAAGAAGTCTGTTCACAAGGCTTTTTGAAGCCTACATGGGCTGTGGGTAGAGTTTCACTGTGAAATCGGATTTTCACATTTTCTGTGTGGAGCTGAAACTGACTTTAAAACAAATGACCTAATATGAGCCGTTGGACCATGGTTACAGCGATACAGGTTATTTTATGCCAAAGATGCAAATATTGTTGTACTCTTCTGATTAGTGAAAAGTCCCTACCATTTTCCCCCCCTTTTGGACTAACCTTAAGGCTCATACACAAAATTGATTGCAGGGGCCGGCCTACGACCCAGTACGTGTATGCACATTGGTTAGGGATGACAATCGTTCCATGTATAGGCATTTCATCAGCCGAAATGTCCCTTCAATCGAGGCTCACTGATGATCCGCCCAGTGAATCGGGCAACGAGCCCTGGTCGAAGGGCCGTTTTCTCGTCCGGCGAAGCAAACTCACATGGAACGATTGTTGACTGAAACGGAAGTGAATACACATCTTGTGTATGAGCCTTTAGTCTTATCAATATATGTTAAAAAATTTAAAAATTGTCAATATTTATTTACATAATATATAAATTCAATAGTTAGTTAAATATATTTAAATAGTTTTTATACCTTAGTCATCAATAGCAATGTATTTATATGTTACATTTTGTTTTGGCAGTGTTGATACTGTGATCTCCTTTTGTTTTTTTTTATCTTTTGTGATCTCACTATATGACATGACCACTGCTCTAACCAGAGTGCCTGCCAAAATGTTTTATTGGCAAACAGCAACAAGTTGTTTTTCATGTTAAAAAGAACAGAATGTGGGGTCTGTTCAGCAATATAAAATATTCCAGATCACCATAAACAGCCAATCAATAAACATTTTGGTTTATCTGTTATTAAAGAAATCAGGCTTTAATTATTTGCAGATCTGAAAGCAGACTGGTAGGCTGCGTGGGTGACCTTAGACCTAAATATAAAGATATTTATGAGGTTATGGCGACATTAACTTCCCATTTTACCGAAACACCTCCCTGTAAATGAGCACGTAGGCCTTTAACTTTTTAAATATTACATTTACTGTTCAGTATAGTAGGATTATAATATGTTTGTTCTACCAACAACCAAACACTCTAAAGGTGTACTGAGAGTTGTAACCCAAAGACATCTGGATAAAAGTTGTTTTGTAAAGCCTTGCTCTGAAGGTTGTTTTTCCCTGGTCTACAACTGCAAACTGAGATGTTCCAAAATTAAATTCCAATGGAGCAGTCTGACAGGCATCTGTTTTGTATCACAGTGTAGCCTTCTTTCTTGGGTTTCAACTTGACCTTACAAAGTGAACATCTAATATAGATGAAACTAATAATAATGTTTAGGAAATTATCGTCTTAGTGGTTAAGATGAGAACACTGAAAAGCACATGTTTGTAACTTCGGACAGTATTTTTGATACCAATATTTGGCGGTATTTTAATACCGGAAAGTATCAGCCCATTGACATCTGAAGTGATGATTTTACAGCCCAATCATAAAACAATACAGCGGTTGTAAAATATAGATAATGATCAGTGTTGTACAGCTATGTCGATACTTTACGACTGCAATGTAATATAAAGCTGCACTGGTAAAATGATCGATATCTGTGTTTACTGGTATTGCTCCTATATAGATACCATCCTTGGATTTGCCAAGCAGATTTTTTAAACAAAATATATAAAATTAAATTGAATCTTGTACACAGTGTTATAGTGAAATTTGCAAAAAGATAGTTATTTAAAACAAACCCATGTTCAGTCTCCAAATCTTTTTTGAAAGCAATCAGCAATGAATGTAAAAGTTTTACCTCATTTCTACCAGGTTGTTACTTTCTTTAATTTTGTTTAAGGTAAAGGGTTGTGGATATCGGGTGGATTTCTACATTTTGTTTTGCTTTCTCTAAAGGATAACTGTGGTCAACCAAATAAGTTAGGCTAAAATATAAGCCTCTAGTCTTAACATTTAAATTAGCACTTTTTCTGAAAAGGTTTAGAAACACAACTCTTCCTGAACACTTCTGCTTGCAGATAGTAACTGTGTGACCAATAGCCTACTCTGCCTGTATTAATAGCCAAGCCCCTCAATTTTCTTTAAGCTATTTTCATGTCGGTACATGCGCACACCGAAGACAGGAAAACTACCTGAAAGAGCCAAGAGATGAAGACATAGCAGCGCGGGAGTGGAAAGAAGGTTGACCTTACACCTATGTATTATACTCTCAGTTTCAATCTATCTCTCTAATAACCCAAAGGCAGAGGTGGCATTTTGACTGCTGCAGGTTTTTCTGGAAATAAAACTCCTATAAAATGTTAATGTTTCTAAATGTGTTTCAGAATTTCTAGTTAAGAGATGACTGTGTCCCTAACTTCTGAGCAGCAATGTGAAGCAAACAACCCTTTTCATTTAAGACATTTTTTTAATGGAAATCTTTTCCTGTGTTCTCTATCTTCTTCTTCCCAGAGAATACCAATTAGTATTTTTTTTACTAGTAATGTTTGAATATATTAGGTACTGTATATAGTTTCTTAGCATCTCTGGTAAGGGGGAAAGGGGGTGGGGGTCTAGAGAACTAATAGAGCATGTGCAGATTTGTATCTTGTCCATAACCCACAATAGGGGAAAAACACTGCAGTTATGTTAGGAAAGGATAATTTAATGCTGGCCAAACACAAGCTATTTCATGGCAGATTTCCATCAATAACCAATCAAAATAGGGGTAAAATTAGGGTATAGTTTCCATTTAAGCAGTTGCTAATTTTACAGTTCCTGGTGTAGTAAAAAAGTAATAATAATACTGTACACAATAGATGTTAGAGTTTGTTATTAAGACATTGTGAGCCGTACATTTACAAAGAAGTAACTTCTGACAGTATGACCTAAAAAATGAAGCACTCCTAATTCCCATGATGTATGTATGTGAGATAAGAGGCTTTCAGTTCCTTCTGATGGATTCAAACTGTGGCTGATAAGTGACTGTCAGTGCACATATTGATTCCGAAAATGGATTAACAAATAGAAAGTGCCTTTGGCGGGTAGGGAAATAACTAAACATGCTCCATTGTGAGGAATGGAAAATATCCCCATCCTTCTCTTATTAAAGAAAGTTAATTGCCATCTGTTGCCTTGGGGATTGTGAGAACGCAATAGTTTTCCTTTTTTGAGCAGATTACTTAGCAAAATATTTGCTCTCTTGAGAAGGAATTTCTATGCCACTTAAGTGTCCTTCCAACTTAACACTTTCAAGACCAGATGTGTTTTACACATTCTTATAGTTTTCTAGTTCCTTTAAAGTGGGGAAAGGCAACTAGTAGCCATTTCAAATGTTTGAAAACTACACCTACCAGCAGTCCATGGCTGCCCCCTTCTATTGCAGTGCTTGTGCCAGTTGCCTATCCCTGTTTTAAATGTATATATTTTTTCAAATCTACACTAGTTAAATATCGTCCCTTTTGGACACATCACATTCCCACTTTTGTCATTACTTCCTGTTTGAAAAGAATTCATGAGTTATTCAGTTGATGATATCCCACTAAGGACAATGTCCCACAGAAATCGCTGTTTCCTACACACAAATAAATGACATTCACAGAATTCCATTTATGGAACTTTACATTTATTACTTCCCCTTTATAATTTTACTCCCAGATCAGAACCATGTAACTGGGCAGGGAAATAAAAAGTGGGCCTGCAACTACAACTGTTTCCTTGGTAACAAGTAGATATAATTCTTCTTGTTTGTTTAAATTTTTATCTAAAACATAGTTAAAACATAGAGGCACAAGTAACAGACAGGGTAGGTTTTAATTAATTAAATTAAGTGTAATTGCTTTTTAAGAAGTCCTGTTTCTCCTGATACAATAATTTGGCTTAACATTGATTTATAATAATTTCACATGAATTTAGCAACTCACCATATTTTTTGCCACATTTACATAATTATTTAAGTTTTTTTTAAACTTAGATTTAGGCAGCCATAACTATCCTGGCAGATCTAATTATATGTTAAGGATGTAATCTTGCAATATTCCTAGTAAATATGCAGATGTGATTTTTTGATTGCATTGACAGACATATTAATCATCTCTGAACAAAAAAAACACAGAAATTCTAAAGATAGATAATGACATAAATGTTGTTGCATCACTAATTGAGCATGATGCAAACGAACAAATCCTCCTTGGGTTATGTTCTTTAGAGTGGTGTTTTAATTATTTTTTATTTTAGAACAGCGTATTACACAAAAAGTGTACACTGTACAAGGTACTTATGTAATTTACTGCAATAACTTACTCTTAAATAATGAGACCACTGATAGACTAGAGAATTTTGCTTTCTGAATTAGAGACATCGGATCAATGCTGAACAGATATTCCTGACCAACAATCTACCAATCAATAAAACTGTTTGTAGCCTGACAGTGAAGCTAATATTTCAGTCAACTGATTGCGTGTTCTTCACTGGGCAGAATAATACCAACGTCCAATCCATTTGTCAAAATCACCCTAAAAATGTCAGTCACTGTAAACATTTTTGCAGAATTTCCACCCAACCTACAGAAATATCAACATGTGAAGTATTTCGAGCATTTGGGCAGATTTGTAACATAGCCAGCACTACAAATGACAAATTCACACAGGACATTATGTGGTTATATATCAAAAACCTACAGCATGAAAATTCACCATATAACCCTTTCTACTGAAAGCTAACGTATAAATTAATAAATTACTCAATTAATAGATTAATTGATTCTATTATTGCTATAGCAGCTATAGAATTACCATTTATCATTAATTCTACAGACCTACTGTATATAAATGTTAATTTGTTTTTTATTGTTTATCCAGACCTGGTGGTTAGCCAGTAGTTATAGCACTGGCAATTAACAGCTCTGGTAGGAAGATACTTCTAGGTAATTTCCAAATGTATGTGGAATACCTATACCATAGCCTATACCATAGGCTGTATTGCATGTTAATAAGCCAGCGGTTCTGGACACATGCATTAGCCATAGGACATAAAGGAGAAATTTTGACAGCTCTGGCAAGGGGGAGTCTATAGCATATACATAATCTTGTCTGAAACCAAAAAAGGGGCAACACTCAAGTTTACCATACTCTTCCACATGTTCCATTAGATGTTCCATCCCAAAAAATGTTGGATCAACAATGTTTACTACCCCAGCATTTCTAATATGCTGATGTTTTCAAAAATTGTTCAACACCGTTAATGGAGAACTATACTCACCTCTCCATGTTTCACATCTTAATAGTACCCAGGGTGAACTTAAACTACTAGTTCCTCACCCCTGGGTTCAGATAAGCTTGCAAAATTACTTTCTTTTCTGCTCCGGTACGCTCTGCCTCTCATAGTCCATCAGTGACAAGGTCAATGAGAAGACTTAGGGCTCACTTCTAACTATTTTTAGTCCAGAAAAGTGTGTTGAGGTAGGTTTTTTAACGGTTCAGTCTAAACTGGTCCATAAATAAAAACAACACTGCTGTGCGCATTTCTGTCTGTAAACAGATCCGCCTTTAGCAGAAAGACAGGGAAAAATTGACCCATTCAGATGGACCAAAAAGGGACTGTCTATTTTGGTCAGTGTACAGTTTGAATGAGTCTTTACTTAAAGGGCATGTCCACCCTTCTAAAAAACTTTTTATATGTTGTAGGGTTTCCTCCCCCAGCCCCAACCGCATTATTATTATGACCAGAAACTCCCCCAATCTTTACTTACCTTCCCTCTATCCTCCACCGCACTGCCCGGCCTTCTGCTTGCATGAAACTGCAAGCAGGGGGTGTTAGAATAAATATCCTGCACTAGTCACGCCGGACCCTGATGCCTGTCTTAGACCCAATAAGAGACCCTTACAGCGCTGGGAGATAGAATCACACCACACACGTTGGATGTAGTAAATTCTAGCTCAGTTTATTCATTTGGTACATTGGAATATATCGAACCAAAAAAGGGGCATTGCCAGAGGAAGGGGCATTGCCAGACTTTGTGTCTACAGATGATCTAGTAAAACATCCATTGGAATGCAAGGATAGAGTCAGGTTGACACACAATGTAGGAGGCAAAAGACCTTTGAGATAAAATATTATCTACACCATGAGAACATCTGAGTACATTTCTAGAACAATAATATCTGAATAATATGAACACAAAATGGAGTCAAAAAACAAAATGGCTGCTATTAGGCTAAGTGATTATAGAGACTATAGAAAAACCTAACAGGGGTCTGGACCAGCAGCCACGTCTGTGATTAGCTGAGAGGCAACCAATTACGGACGCGGCTGCCAGCAGTTCAGTACGGTCGAGGATAGAGGGAAGGTAATTAAAGATCGGGGGAGTTTCTGGCCATTATAATAATGCAGTTGGGGCTGGGGGAGGGAGACCTACAACATATAAAAAGGTTTTGTGCTAGGGGGAGGGAGACCAAAACAGGGAGGGGGGGGGGGCTGCAGTGTGCATGGCAAAATTCTCACGGAGGAGTTGTTCTGCAAATTTAAACTAAACCCACCCTCACCCTGGTTACTAATTATGGCAGAAAGAAGAGAAGCATGGGTAGTTGAGTATTGTTCCACTAAATTTTCCTTTGTATGCAATTATTTTTACTATTTCTTTTTGTTATTCATTAGATAAGGTTACATAACATTTACAAATTGTGGATTTGCAGGAATGTAGAAGCAATGTACTACCCTCAATCTTTGCAATCGCTCTTTATAGCAATGAAGATTGGGGCCACAGCAGATAGAAAGGTTAATGTAATATTGCTATTGTGCACAATTCCAGTTTCAGAGTTGCAGTATGTTTCTTGCCCTCAAAAACTAATCAATTTCCTAATCAATGTTTTTTTTTATAATCATGTCTAATATTATTATCATTTAAAATTAACAGCCTGGAAATGAAGAGTTAGTATATTTACTACTGAAACAATGGGTACACACAATATGGGTCTATGTAGATTTTACACAAGGCAGTTTTTATTAGTCACCATAGTTAAATGGGAATGCTGGCATGCATGCCTTTAAACTGTTTAAACCTTTAAACCTACAAATAGGAGACTGATCAAAATTAGAAAAAATATTCATGGACTGTCAGAATGTTGCTAAAAAACAACATTTAATATAAAATGACATAAACCAAGCGTGTGATTATGCAACACTTCAAAAGCGACTTTGCCAGGGAAACTGAAATCTATTTGCATTTAAGATAACAGTACTAGGCTTTCTCCTCCCAGCAGCTATTTGTGGTTCTAGCTAGATAAAATGATTGCCTGTTGCTGTTTATTTTGCTGCCATTGGAAATAAGCAGATAACTGCATCTCTTGGAACTGAACAAATGAAGTCTGCATTGACTACACTGTTCCCTCAAGTTAGAGAAAAATTGAAAGGTATGATCTATTTTTATTACAAGTTACAGGTATGTCTCTGGATGGAATTCTCAGATTTACAGGGAGAATCAATAAAAGTTCTTATCGTTTAAAATGGTGCTAATTATGCCCCAAACAATCAGATGTTATTTAACATTTGAAAGCTAACATATGGGTGGTTGGGGCAAAATTAGCACCATTTGTAACGATCAGAACTTTTATTGAATCTCTCTGTTAATATTTAGTAAAATTGTGCAAAACAATTTTTTTGTAAAAGGATTTTCAAATTAATGAAGAGTCATAAAAGGTGTATGCATTTTTCTACTCACACAAGGTTAGGTCTTCTAATATGGTAATTTTACTGGATGTGTACCCACATTTGGATAAATAATCTTGCCAGTCACTGCAAAGGCTCACTACAAAGGCAAACCAATGTTTATGGCCATTTTCAATAATGAGCAACACATTAGTATAGTATTTGAGGTTGAATAAGGACATAAATCCATCCAGTCCAACCCATCTAGCAATATCCTCATTTCCTGCCTAACTGTTGATCCAGAGGAAGGCAAAAAAAACCCCACCAAATTTATGAAGGGGAAAAAAATTCCTTGCTGACTCCAAGTGGCAAATTGGAAATGTCCCTGGATCAACTCTACTTTATGTATCAATACCAGTAACTTGCAACATTCATGGTTTGCAGAAACTTATCCAGCTTTTTTTTAAAAAAAACTAACCAATGAACCTGCCATCACAACGTCCACTGGAAGACAGTTCCATTCTCACGGTGAAAATCCCTTTCCGAACTTGAAGCCTAAACCTTTTTTTCAAGTCTTAAGGGATGTCCACGTGTCCTCTGACATGTTCTATTGGTGAACAATGCCCCAGATAGTTTATTGTATGGCCCATTAATGTATTTATACACAGTAATCATATCCCCACGCAGGCGCCTTTTCTCTACCGTACATAATTGTAACTTTTCCAGTCTCTCTTTATATTCAAGCTCCCCCAATTTTCCTCCCTTGAATCCATACCTCTCTTTATACAAGACAATACCATGCTGGCTCTAGCTGTAGCTACCTGGCACTGCTTGCTATCTTTAAAGGATATGTACACTAACAAATTTATTTTTTTAAATTGCCCATTAGTGGAAACTATAATTCATCCCAACTATCACTGTATCATTTTTGTGTTGATCTGTCCCCCATTTCTTTAGATACTGTATCCAATCTTAAACATCTAACATTTCAGCATTTCTGTAAGAAGTTTTCTGTAGCTGGAATGGTTTGACAGTTGGTGTGCTGTATACTGTATTCAGTATTGACAGTTGGAGAGAAAATAGGGAGAAAATAGTTAGGTCAGTGGTAAGAGCCTGAGCAAAAAAAGTACTTTATTGAAGGCATGTAGGAACACACACACTTCATAGTAAGTGCTACTTACACATATTTATTTATAGATTAAGATGACGCAAAGTAATTTTTTCAGTATACATACACTTAAAGTTTGTTATCCACCAAAGCTCCAAGATCCCTTTCCAACAGAGATTCACTTAACACAGAGCCATTTATAGTATAAGCAGCACAAGGATTTTTAAGTCCAAAATGCATCACTATATTTCTCAACATTGAATCTCATCTGCCACTTAGCAGCCCAATGTGACAATCTATCTAGATCCCCCTGCAGAGATTGCACATCCTCAACAACGTTTTGTGTCGTCAGCAAACACAAAAAACTTGCTAACAATACCCACTTCCAAATTATTAATAAACAGATTAAATAGAAGCGTCCCTAACACTGAACCCTGTGGCACCCCACTTTAGTCCATATTGATGAAGCCCCATTAACAACTACTCTCTGCATCCTATTCATTAACCAATTTTCTATCCATACACAAATGTGCCTCCCCAGACCAACAGACCTTAGCTTATACATTAGTCGCCTATGGGGGACTGTATCAAAAGCCTTTGCAAAATCCAAGTATACTGCATCTACTGCTATGCCAGGGTCTAAACTTCTACTCGCTTCCTCATAACAGCCAAGCAAGTTAGTTTGACAAGCTTTATTCCTCATAAATCCATGCTGGTTACTACTTATAATGTCAGTCCTTGAAAAATACTGTAGAACATGTTCCCTTATTAAACTTTCCAGTATCTTCCACACCACTGATGTTAAACGTACAGGCCGGTAATTACCTGGCTGTGAACGACTACCCTTTTTAAATATAATAACATCAGCCTTTTTCCAATTCAGAGGCACACATCCGGACATGAGGGAATCTGCAAAAATAAGAAACAATGGCCTAGATAAAACTGAACTTAGTTTCCTAAGGACCCAAGGATGTATTTTATCCGGTCCAGGAGATTTATTAATATTAACCATATTTAGTTGTTTTGTACAATATCCTCGGTTACTTTCATCTTTTATACCATTATTGCTACTATCTGTGATATCTGTACGTGGATCTTCTATAGTATATACAGAGGGAAAAAAATATTTAAGACATTTGCTTTATCACCATCCTCTGTAACTAACGGAGGATTAATTAATTTTGCCACATTTTCAGTCTGCATCTTCTTACTTTTAATAGAATTTTAAAGGGCATGTCCACCCCCAAAACTGTAAACCTACTACTGGCCCCATTGTGTAGTGTAGTTTAATCCTTACCTTACATCCCAGCTCCATCTGGTTCTTCTGCTATCCCCCCCTAAAGTCCAAAAAAACGCCCACCAGGAGTACTGCAGAGTCCATATAGGACTCTGCCTCCTGTCTCGCCTACGGGAGAAGTTTGGTATGCGTACTGCAGCCCTTCTCCCCCTCCCTCCCTCTCCCTCCTGATTAGGATTCCCTCCCCCTAGCGTAAAATCATTTTGATATAATATTCCCCTGTCCCCGCAGCCCCAACTGCTATATTTTTATTATCAGAAAGTGCCCCAAACATTACTTACCTTCCCTCTTTCCTCCGCCGCACTGAACTCCCGGAAGCCGTGTCCGTGATTGGCTGCCGCTCAAACAATCACAGACGCGACTGCCGGTCCCGCCCCTCTGCTTGCATTTTCTCGCAAGCAGAGGGCCTGGCAGTGCGGCGGAGGAAAGAGGGAAGGTAAGTAAAGTTTGGGGCACTTTCTGATAATAAAAATATAGCGGCTGGGGCTGGGGGGACAGGGGGAATATTATATCAAAAAAAATTTTTGAAGGGTGGACATGCCCTTTAAAAAAATTAGGCTTAGTGATGCTTTGTTCAGCTATCCTAACTTTGATTCATTTTAGCTAGTTTGATTGCTTTCTTACACTCCTTGTTATAGTTTTTATAATCCCTAAAGGCCCTTTCTGTTCCCTCTGACTTAAAGATTTAAATGCCTTTTTCTTTGTTTCCATTTCCCTCTTTACATCAGAATTCAGCCATATGCATCTATTTTTTTTTACATTTATTTCCCAAAGGTATAAATTTAGATGTGAAATGGCTTAAAATCCCCTTAAACACAGTCCACTTCTGTTCAGTACCTTTACCTGATAATACCTTATCTCAGTTGACATTCTGAAGTGCTACTTTTAACCTGGGAAAATTTGCTTTCCTGAAATTAAAAGTCTTTGTTAACCCAGCACACTTTTCCTTTTCGATAACATACACCAAACGACACATGGTCACTATTCCCTAAGCCTCCAGTTACCTTTATATCTATAATATGCTTCACAATGTTAGATATTACCAGATCCAACAGAGCTCCTTTTCTAATAGGAACTTCAACCACCTGTAAGAGAAAATTATCCTGCAGCAAATTCAGGAACTCATTGCCCTTTTCTGTGTTGGCAGTTCAACTATACGAATTAATGTCAGGGTAATTAAAGTCCCCCATAATGAGTACACTCCCCAAACTTGCAGCCCTTGCCAACTGCATATGAATCTGACTCACTTCCTCCCTACTAGCATTTGGTGGCTTATAGCAGACACCAACAATGATATTACCTCCTTTCCTGTTGCCTAATTCCACCCATATTGCCTCCACTTTAACATCCATATCACCAGTTATCTCTTCTTTTAAATTTGGCTTCAATTCTTTTTTAACATAAACACATACTTTCCCTTTCCTTTTTTCTCTGTCCTGCCTAAACAAGGAGTATCCGTCTAAATTTATAGCCCAGTCGTAAAAACTATTCAATCCACATTCTGTGGATTTTTCCAATTTTGCTAGATTAAGAAGGTATGATAATATGTTGCAGGGTACAATTAATGATCAAATAAAAAATCAGTAAAATGTTTAATTTGCAGGTTCATTTGGTGGACTGACAAAGAACATTTCATTACTGTCAAAAGAGTTAACTGCAACAGTGATTTACATGCAAAAGTGAATTCCACTTGTAGAGATGAATAAAACTGGCCAGTTTCCTTCCACCATGTTAAATGTATTGAAATTCCATGAAACCGATAATTTAAATTTAAAAAAAAATATCAAACTCAATTTTTCTACCACAACTTTTGATTTTTCAACTGTGATTTTTTGACTTTCGATTTTTCACTCCCGAAATGGCAGAGGGCAATTAAATATTTAAAACTCTATAAAATTCTGCAATAAAATAAAATTTGAATGGGCATTATTTGCTGTACATTTACCTGAAATCCTTTTGAGCAATTAGTTCACTTTAAAAAAAAAATGTCATGCCTACCACCTACTGTATGAATTACGGGGTGGTCTTTTCATAGTCAGCTGTAGGTTCTATTAATATGTAGTCCATTGTCATTTACAAGGTCAATATTCTGTATAAAGAACTACTTTGCTGACATGTAAAAGTTAAGCAGTCATGACATTATGTAACTAATTAATGGTTTAATTTGACTAGATATGTTGAGATCATTTTGGACTAAAAATTATGAATATATTATTATTATTATTATAATTATAGTGCTTTATTATAATATAATACATAAGAGGCTCAAATTATAATGGGAGCAGCTATGTCACTCAGCTATTATAAGAACATTTTTCACTGCAGCTCACAAACCCTTATAGCCATTTACTGTCCAAACCCATAACAGTTTTAAAAAAGTAAAACTGTCACTTTAAAAGTAAATCACTGATCGTTTTTACCTGGGTGATGCAGAGTGAGAGTCATAGGGACACAAACTTTGATCTCTGCTCTGACCTGAGATGGGGGAAAAAATATAAATCATGTTTCGTTTCTTCTACTTATTTATTTTTAAAATGGCAAAATGTTGCAATGGTACTAAAGACATAACCATTTTTAATGTCCCCCATAGGCTACTTATGTAAAAGCTAACTTCTGTTGGGCTGGGGTGGCATGTTTGTACATGGATAGAAAGTTGGTTGATGGATAGGATGCAGAGAGTAGTTGTTAATGGGGCTTCATCAATATGGACTAAAGGGTGCCACAGGGTTCTGTGTTGGGGCCACTTCTATTTAATCTGTTTATTAATGATTTGGAAGTGGGTATTGTCAGCAAGGTTTCTGTGTTTGCTAATGACACAAATCTTTGTCGATCATTGGGTTGCTAAGTGACAGATGATATTCAATGTTAATAAATGTAAAGTTACACATTTTGGACTTAAAAATCTTTGTGCTACTTGCAAACTTAAAGGTAGCAAGCAGTGCCAGGCAACAACAGCTATACAGTCTTGTATAAAGAGAGGTATGGATTCAAGGGAGGAAAATGTTATTCTCCCTCTTTACAAAGCATTGGTAAGGCCTCTTTTGGAATATGCAGTGCAATTTGGAATCCTGTGTACAAAACGGACATCTTGGAAATGGAGAGGGTTCAGAGAAGGGCAACTAAAATAATAAAGAGAATGGGGGAGCTTGAATATTAAGACAGATTGGATTAGTTACAATGAAGTAAACTAGAGAAAAGGTACTTGTGTGAGGATATGATTACTGTGTATAAATACCTTTACGGGCCATACAATACACTATCTGGGGTATTGTTCACCAAAAAAACATGTGAGAGAACACACGGACATCCCTTAAGACTTGAAGAAAAGAAGTTTAGTCTTCAAGTTCAGAAAGGGGTTTTCACATTATAATTGGTAAAGCTATGGAACTGTCTTCCATTGGACATTGTGATGGCAGGTTCATTGGATAGTTTCAAAAGAAAGTTGGATGAGTTTCTGAAAACAAGGAATGTTGCAGGTTACTGGTATTGATACATAAAGTAGAGTTAATCCAGGGATATTTCCGATTGCCATTTGGAGTCAGGAAGGAATTTTTTCCCCCATTAACAGTTAGGCAGGAGATGTGGGTATTGCTGAGTAGTTTGGACTGGATGGATGCTTGTCTTTATTCAAAATCAAATACTATACTATACAATGTCCTTGGTGATGTAGTATCCTTAGATTACACAGTAAGGGGCACATTATCCCTTATAAAATATAATATATATAGACATGTTCTGTTTGGCAATTCATACGGGAAAACCACAGATAAGCACACTGCCAGAAAATTGAAGAACTGCTGTATGATTTTGCATGTACCATAGTAATGTGTGCCTAAATTTCTGCAACCATTTGATATTTATTCGATATTGAAATTAAATTACCTTCAAAATTTAGCTTTTAAGGTTCAATTGCTGTTTTTCACTTTACCCTTTTTGTTGCTATGGACGGAATTATGAACTGGTAACTACCTTGTCAGTACATGTTATTACATACATATTAAGTGTTTGGCGCCTTTTTTATTAGCATATTGGTAACTATATGCCAGGCATCAGGGCTTTATAGGAGCAGGACAGCTTTGTCTTTGGAAATCACTGCCACAAGCAGTCTACACACATTTTAAATTTAAATTGACTTATATTAGTTACTAAAAACTTTCAGTAGAATGTATAACTCTGTGTTCACGCTGTGGGATAGTGAAGGAAAAATATTTTTGAAATATAAGCCAAGTTTGAAGCATTATGGCATGGAAAGATAGGGGGTAAACCAAACTTAAAGAATAAAGGGAGCAAATAAAACCCATACACTAGTGCAAATTATTGACTGATTTAACCTTTAAAGCTCTCCAGAGGGACTGTATTTTAATAAACAATGTCTATTTTTCAGCTCAGCCACTGAAATGGAAAAGGATTTGTTTCATTGCTTCTATTGCAAAGAGCCTCTTTATGGAAAGAAATATACCATGAAGGAAGAAAGTCCATATTGTGTCAAATGCTTTGATAGCCTTTTTGCAAACATTTGTGAGGGATGCAAAAAGATCATTCAATGTGATTCTAAGGTAAATGTCAACTCCACCAACTGGGCCTCTCCTCTGTAAGTCAGCATATTAATTAAAACACTCTATTCCACGTGGCAGTCTAATTTAAAACATTCTAACCCTTAAAGAATCAAATAAAGTGTACAGTGTTTGCATCTGACAAACAAGATTGGAAATCTTATAAAGCCCTTATGGCAAGTTTTTTTTTTTTTTTACACACTTCCTAACAACATTAGTGTTTTGGCTAAAGCTTCCTGGTAAAATGCCTATGATTTACATAATAGTTAATGGATTACATACAGGAGGAGGCCTCTTGTGCACTTACATGTTGGCTAATACCAAACATTTTCAGCGGTAGGTGTGAAAAGCAAAGATTTAAAAACCCTTTCTTATTAAAGTAATCAAGTTTTTTCAGGCTGCTAATGGAATTATAAGGATATGCAGGAAGGGAGAAAACTAATTTTTGCATTATTATTACTAAAACAAAATCCAATTAGAAAGATGATGTTCTGTATAGCATCGTTGTTGGCACCTACAGTAATTGTTATATACACCTCAGTAGAACAGATTTCCTCTGAAAAACATATGTATATGTATGAAATTCATATTTATTTTTTTTACTTTCAAGGACCTTGCATACAAAGACAGTCACTGGCATGAAACTTGCTTCAGGTGTGACAGGTGTTCCCATTCTCTTGTGGAAAAACCATTTGCTGCCAAAGATGAGCTGTTACTGTGCATTGAGTGCTACTCTAATGAATACTCCTCAAAGTGTGTTGGCTGCAAATCTTCCATAATGCCAGGTAATGTTACCTTAAATAAGTAATTAATATGCTGAGCTACAGCCGTTCTTTTTTTCCTTCACCCCTCATCTACTGGGTCCTGGCCTATGCAGCTGGATAGAGAGCATCATCAAAACCAAGACCAATTGCATGTGCTAGCAGACTATGATGATAGCCATAAATGGTGAATATACGTTTTTATTTTGTTAGTCCCTTTTAACAGTTACTTTTATCTTTGCAGGATCACGCAAAATGGAGTATAAAGGAAACTGGCATGAAACATGTTTTGCCTGCCAGAGCTGTTTAAAGCCTATAGGCAATAAGCCCTTTATCTCTAAGGAGTTCAGTATATACTGCATGCCATGTTATGAAAAACAGTATGCCAGCCAATGCAAATCCTGCAGGAAGGTAATAGCCTAAAGTAAATTCTATGTGTAGCAGCCCTATGATTATTTGCTTTCAACAAATGTTCACCCATAAACCATTTATAAAATGCTCCAAAAATAGGATCAGTGTATAGCCACAAGCAGTGCCCAGGACAATGTGACAGAGACAACACATCTAAACAAGGTCGTGCTGAAAGGCTTTTTGCACCAAAGCATTTAGGGTTTTATTTTAAACATATTTTACACATATTACTATGTTTTCTTTCCTCTCCCTTAGGACTAGGTCACACTGCTGTGCTTTTTTTTTTTTGCGTTTGCTCTTGCATTTTTTTCATATCATTGAAACGTGGCAACGCACCGAAATTGCGATTGCGTTTTTCAATAATTAATAAAAAAAAGGCATGCGCAAATGCAACGAAATCGCACATGAAATCTCATGCGATTGTGATTGTGTTTGCGTTGCAGTGTGGCCGTGCCATTAGACTTTATTGGCTTTTATTCAGGTCAAAATACAGTAAAGTATATACTGTAAGTGATATTCGGCAAATTATTCCCACACAGAAATGCTTGACACGCACACACAAAATGGTATTTTGGATATATTTGAGAACTAAGTAATCAAAATATACAATAGTTTTCCCCCAGAATACATTTAATGTTTATTGGCCACATGGTGTTAAAAAGGTAATAAAGAATTTAAAGGATTTGTCTTTTTAAATCAGGCAATTATCACAGGTGGAATTTCTGTTGAAGAACAGCCATGGCATAGTGAATGCTTTGTGTGCACCAGTTGCAAGAAGAAACTGGCCGGAGAGAAATTTACTTCTAGAGATGAATGCCCATACTGCATGGACTGCTTTGCCAGTTTGTATGCCAAAAAATGTGTAACTTGTACAAAGCCCATTACTGGTTAGTATCATTATACACTATTTAAAATAAATGCACACAGATTAATGTCCATTATATAAAGATATTCAATATATCATTGTTAAATATTTAAAATATATAACATTTTAAATATATATCTTACTATTTAAAAATGTATTGGATTGTATTGGATTAGCACTTCCAGGTAAGTATAACATCTAAAATAGAAATTAAGGTGCACAAACCTAAAAGGGTATGTCCACCCCCCAAATTAAAACTTTATACATTGCAGGAAATGGCCATAAACCTCAACCTCGTGAGGTTTATATAACTCAAAGCTGTCCCCAAATATGCTTACCAGCCTTTGTTCCCTTGCTGCCTTCTGTGCACGGAAGATAAGCATTAGGGGCCTGACCGGCAATCGCTCCTGTGATTGGCATGATGTTTTAAAGGATAATTGTATTGCCTCAATGCATTTTTTTAAATTGCTTTAAAAAGAGTAAAGGTATGCAGCCCTCCCCATACATTTTTTTCCTGATTTTGAGCCTTTCTCTGTCTACAATTATTCATGCTGTGAGGTGGGCGTAACAATTCTGTCTGCCTCTAACTGTCACTCAAAGCTAGGATTCGAGTGAACACTCCTCCACCCATCTTTGATCAGCCTATTTATGTAGGCTGTATCTTAGCAACATGACATTTCAAGTTTGCTTGACTAGCAGAGGAGAAGGTGAGAGGCAGACATTCCCACCATCCAATGACAAGTGATAACCAGGGCCCTGAGCCTTCTAGGAGGTGGGCTTTTGGCACTCATCTTTGCTGTGTCTAAGTCAGGGCAGCACAGTTGTAAATATGAGTAAGCGATTTCAGCTGCTGGAAGTGTGGACATGTAAAGGGTGATGTTATTTTTTTTATATTGTTGTTCTTTAAGGCAAGGAAGATAGCCAGAAGGCAGCGAGGGAATGAAGGCTGGTAAGTACATTTGGGGACAGCTTTGAGTTCTATAAACCTTGCGACAAGGTTTATGGCCATTTCCTGCAACAAAAAATTTTGCTTGGGGGGTTGGACATACCCTTTAAAGAAGAATATATACAGCACTTTCTTGAAGCAGATCAGGTTTATTGTCAAATCATTATAAATGACATGGCTGCAATGTTTCAATTAACAAACATTATATACATTCCACCATGAGGTACATCCTTTTAACTATAACAAGAACAGTCATCTGATCTCCACCCACCAATCAGGTAGCATAATAGATGACTCGGTTCCACAAATAGTTACTCTCATAAGTAACTCTTCAATTACTCAATGCAGTGAATAAAACATATATCCAATATACCGGTATGTAAGAGACCCAGAGTCAACCCTATAGCCAAATAATTTTCATATGATTCATATATTCATTTGAGATGGATGAACTTTCGAAAGTTCGGTCCGTTTTCGAACTTTCAAATATATATGGAAAGTTTGAAAGTTCGAAAACGGACCCATTAAAGTCAATGGGAGTCAAAAAGTTCGAATGAAATACAATTAAAATATCAATGGTAACTTAATGTAAATGGCTGTGGGATCTGGGAAATGGTCTGAGGAACATGTTCAAATATCCAGGACTTTCGAGAAATTGATTTCACGCGCTACTTTCGAGCTCTCGCATTCGAACATTCGATAATTATCCCATGAATGACTCACAGTTTCGATAATTCGATATTTACTCGTGAATAGGTATAATAGACATTTCACTCGTGGATTCGATACTCGCGTATAGGTATAATAGACATTTTACTCGCATTTTAGTCCAGAAAATATCGAAAGTCCGGGTCCGGGATAGTTCGAGAAGTCCGAGTCCATTTGAACTCGAATAGTTCGGCTCGAACTCGGATTCGAGTTCTAGTCCATCTCTAATATTCATAAACAAATTTTTAGATAAGCATAGAGGTCTTAATTTCTATTTAAGCCATAAGGCCAAAGGCTATCCAGCCTGTGTATCCAAGATACCTCTTGTTTAAAGGGGAACTGTGGTCTCCAAACAAGTTGAGTTTACATGAAAGGGCTGTTTCCTACCTTTAAAACGAGCCATCAACCACCTCTCTACGTGCTCCACAGCCCAAGATACAGTATAAAGAACTTACTGACCAGTAAGTTAATGGGTGGGAGGCTGACATGTGACATTCCTAAGGCTGCTTCTCCTTGCCCCCAGAGAGAAAAGCCTCAGACTTCAGTAGAGGGAGACAGGAAGTCCCTCCCCCTCCCTGCTGTGTGAAGATCCCCACAGAGAAGGTAAGGGAATCTACAGCCCTACTCTCCCAATATATGAAAACAGCCTTTTCAGGCAGAGTTCTCACTCTGCCTGAAAAGGCTGTTTTCACACAGTTTTCTGTAGGGGGGGGTCTGAGTGTCCAACAGTACCTGTGAGTGGGTGGGGCCATGGCACCCGCAGATGGGCGGGGCTAAGGCACCCGCGAGTGGGCAGGGCCACATAGGGCTGTAAGGGAAGGGGCCAAGGGAGGCCTACAAATGTAGGGGCCATGGGGTCTTGCAAGAGGAGGGAGGCTGCAAGGGGAGGAGGAGACACAGGGCAGATTGACTGTCATCCACTGACATGGTTTCAAAAGCAGGAAGCGCAGGGTACCTGGTGATGCTGCTGCCATATCACATACAAAAATGTAAATATCTTCAAAACTATGCAAAATAAACAATGAAAATAAATTGCAAAAATTCTCAGGAGAGCAATTCCTATCAATTTACCTAAAGTCATTTTTGGACCACAGTTCCTTTTTAAGTCTAATTTGTCTGTCAGCTTTTTAGGTTCATTAACCTTTAAAAGTATAAAAAACAATATATCATCTGGATTATGTCTGATTTCATTGTAATGTGTAGGGACAGGCAAAGACACATAGCTATATATGATGGATGATCTACCGGTATTAAACTTACTGCGTTGTTTCCCCAACATAGATCAATCCACAGACACTGTAATCAATAGACACAAAAAATTGTGTCACAGTTGCAGTGTTCACATATATTGTATTTTTTTTTTGTTTTAGAATGAAAATATGTTTTAACTTCATTTACAAATGGACGTACATTTCTTACATTTAAACATGCCTTTTTGTATATCCCCTAGGAATGTTGTTTTTAACCTCCTCTTTTAATTCTATTCTCACCAGTTTATTACGTAATGTCTGAGTTTAAAGGGACTGTCCACCCCTCTTTTGAAAAATGAATATGTAGTAGATAAGCCCCCAAAACCTAGACATCGTTTAATTCTCAACCTTTAATTCGGCTCCCACACTGAGATATTATACTTACATCCTCCTCGCTCCACCGCCGCTTCCGGGTTCTTCTCCCAGTCTCCACTGTGGGCGCTCTGTTCTTTTTCTGTTCCCGAGCAGCCGCAGTGGAGACTGGTCCGGGAATGGCAGTCAGTGATTGGCCGTGACGTCACAGTCATGGCCGACACTGACTGCCTTACCCGGAAGTGCAGAGCTGCGGCGGTGGAGCGAGGAGGAGGATGTAAGTATACTATCTCTGTGTGGGAGCCGAATTAAAGGTTGAGACTTAAACGATGTCTAGGTTTTGGGGGCTTATCTACCACATATTCATTTTTCAAAAGAGGGGTGGACAGTCCCTTTAAACGGTGGTTAAATTCCGAACGGTTTAGTGAACGTTAATTTACATGATTGTAGATTTACGATCCCCATAGAATACCATTGCTGTAGTTTACTACAGCATGGTATTCTACGACCAAACATTCGTTAAAGGTATATTTAGAGGCCGAATTGTGCTATTTAGATCTTGTGAGGTCTAGGTTTGGGGCAGTTTCCAGTCACCAGTAAAAAAAATTTTTAGGGGGTGGACATACCTTTTGAAAACTGATTTTTACTATATCTTCCTAAAGAATTACTAATGACAAAAATCTAAGTTACCTAAAAGAGATTTCCCTCCCTGAAAAGTCTTACCACCCTGTTTGCAGACAACAGAAATAAAGGATCTACTTTTGCCAGCTATAAATTTACCAACTATAAAATTTAAAAAGGTGGCACAGGGGGGTTTGAAGAAACCTTTTTAAAATTGCTTTGCGCCTTAGGCAATCACAGGAGTGGATGCCGGTTGAGCCCCTCCTGCTTGACTTCTGTGCACGGAAAAGGCACGAAAGTTAAGCAGAAGGCAGCAGAGGAATGAAGGCTGGTAAGTACATTTGGGGACATCTTTAGCAGCTATAAACCTGCGAGGTCGAGGTTTACAGCATTTTCCTTCAACATATAAAAATTTAGTTTGGGGGGGTGGACATGCCCTTTAATTTGTGTTTTCTGTATTGATCACTCAATTACTTTCACAGAACCAACCTCTGTTTATGACTCTAAATCTTAGTACAGTATATGTCACTGTTTTTTAATTTAACTGGATAGTCTAAAGTTTCACTACTTTTGTGACTAGGATAAAAAAATTTTTTTACATAGTTAATAAGTGGGGTTGCTTGCAATGAAAATGATTGTCCCATCTTTCATGTCACAGTGAAGTGTAATTTCTGATAACCTTATAAATATAAAATAAAAGTAATTAGAGAATAAAACAAAAATAATACATGGTTGATTAAGTATTATAAAGTAGATAGGTACAACTGTAGTATTCAGTTAGATCAACTAGACTTAGAGTTTAGTACTTGAAGACGTTTCACTAGTCATCCGACTTTCTCAATTCAGAATGACTTGTACAAGAATCTGTTGGCAATTATGTACCCTGGAAAAAGGTACCCTTAAGGAAAAAGTACATACCTTTGAAGATTGCAATGTCAACATCTTGGCAATGGAACATGACTGGTCCAAGAGAGGTGTAAAGGAGGCCATTTATGTGAAAATAAAGAAACTAAGCCTGAATAGAGGTGTGTGTGTGTGGGGGGGGGGGGGGGGTCGACAACAACTGTCTGCCATGTACAAAGCTGTTTTGATACCTTACCCTGTGCACCCCTTAGCCACAATGCAATCACGCCTTGCATTCAGAAGTTCCCTAACACCTGGCTGTCATATGCTAATTGGGACTTTCCATGGTATATTATTGCCAACTGCCAACAATTGATCTAACTGAATACAACAGATATACCATGACCTGGATGAATGAGAACCTTTACAAGCATAGATAGGGACACTTAAAACTAATTGGTCTTTTATAATTTTATTTTTTTTAAGTTTTTCACTAGCAAAGACTTAGAAAAAATCTCTTTTTGTAAATGGATCTTTTTGATCCATTCACAAATACTATTGTAAGTTCTCAGTGCAACAGCTAAATATAGCAGGCAATGAACTGTGATCTGAATGGAGATCGCAGTCCAGTACCTGGACCACCAGGGAAGTTCTATTTGTGAGTGGACACAGGGAAGGTCCCAGTGTCAGGGCCTGACGTCACAGGGCCTACCTTACCACTGCGACTCTGCAAGGGAACAGGCTCCTAGCACTGCAGGGCTAAATTACCAGTGATCCCCACATCGGTTTTGGGCGAAACCGATTGGGGAATTGAGGGACAGATGGGGGCACATAAATGGCTCCCAGCACACACAAATTATTTTTTAAAGGGGCTTTTTTTCTGCCGCCTTTCTCTTTACAAACGTCTCACTCTGCTTTATTAAAGATGCGACCCTGATTCTGAAACTTTAATTCTAGCTATTTGCTGGCATCCTAAAGAGTTGCTATAGTCTCAGTTGGTGGTGGCAGTTGTGCCACCACCAACACGGCTTAATGTCACAAATACTCCATAACAACTCTCTGTACAAAACCCTAAAAGACTGATAAGTTTATCTATTTTTACTTTGCACCCTTTGTCAAACTAACTATCTCTTTCCTATCTCTTTAGCTCAAAGTGGTGCCAAGTTCATATCTTTTGATGATCGCCAGTGGCACAGTGACTGCTTCACCTGTGTAAAATGCACTAAATCTCTTGTGGGACAGAAATTCCTTATGCAGCACAATGACATATTGTGTCCCATCTGTGGTTCTGGTGTATAAACGTTCAATTCTAAAAATGGTTTCAATGCAGAATGGGATCATTAAATGTTAAAGTTATGGCATGTTTGCTTTTGATTTTTATGTGCTTTAATATCTTTCTAGTATGCATCTTTAATGTGCAACATTAAAGAATTACAGGGAGATTCAATAAAAGTCCTTATCGTTTAAAATGGTGCTAATTTTGCCCCAACCAATCAGATCTTATTTAACATTTGAAAGATAACATCTGATTGGTTGTGCCAAAATTAGCACCATTTTTAATGATAAGAACTTTTATTGAATAACCATGTTTGTGTTTAAATTGTAAAGTTCTGGTAAAAACAGCTTTTTGTGAACAAAATCTATTTTGTATTTAGGATGTAATTTTGATGTAATTTTGTTTTCTAAAAATACCAAAGAATCTTTATGATTTAAATGTCTAGAACAATCATTATGAATATTAGCTTAGCTTTCATTCGGGTGCTATTCTTGCTACACAGTGCTCTCTACAGCTAAAATGCAGAATTTTATTTTTGCTGGTTCATTTAACAAACTGTATAGATTTATATTGAGAAGGTGGCTTGAAAGGAAAATATGCATAATATCTTGCCTCCTCTTTAGAACTGTTTGATTTACTGATCAATATCAAGATACAAACTGCATGATCCAATAAATGCTAAATCTAATTTTCTGTAGTTATTATTACCTCCTTACATTTATGTTAATCCCATTTAACAGATTCTGATAAAACCCAATCACATAGAGTTAAAAAAAGAATTGCACCTGCACCCCTAGATTTCCTGTACAAAGTTGTGTACGGTAAGGTAAATAGCTGTCACTTACCTCACTCATTCTGTAATCTGGCTGCTGCTTGCTCTGCATCCATGCCACCCGACGTCACCTGCTCGACGCCGGAAGTGAGACAGGCGTGAGAAGTGACGTCAGTTGATGCAGAGCGAGTGGCAGCCTGATTGCAGTGAGTTAGGTGAGTGACCCGAGTATAAGATGAGGTTCAATTTTCAGGATTTTTTTAAAGCCTAAAAACCTCGGCTTATACTCGAGTATATACGGTACATTTCTTAAACTATATTGGCCTGTAAGTGCTGTATACTTACCGGCCAATCCACAATTCCCTCAATACATAGAGGGACGTTATCAATAGTACATAAACCAAACGTAAATATATACATTTTACAGTTGTCAAGTCATATGTCTATGTCCTATGAGTTGAATTAGAAAAGTCCCAAGTACCCACACAATCCAAATTTCATTTTAGCTATAAGAGGAAATAAATTGCTTACTATCAGCCATCAATCAAACTAACCCCTGGGTCAACTTGACTGTATGATTTAGTGCCAATAACAGTTTTTTTTTTTTTAAAGGTCACCAAGTTCTTTCCTGACATTGATTAATAATTCTGTTAGTACAGCCTTCCCAGAAGATTATTATTGCTCTTATGCCCCCTCCCAAACCTGAATGATTCCCTAATTTTATTGTATATTTTAAATTGCGTTGATATTACTTTACTGCCAATTAGTTTCCTATTTGCCTTCTGTAGTGTTATCAAAATCTTGTGAATGTTACCATTGAATTATATGGTTTATGTTAGAGGAGATTTTAAAGATTTCTTTTATATGGTCTTCTCAGTGATGTCAGAAAATGTATGTAGAGGTACAGTACTATAAGAAATTCAAAATGAGTCATTCTATACTGTACCCCTGACACTGAAATACATTTCTCAGTGTTGAAGCAAAAAGAGTTCTCATCAACACAGAGTTGTAGTCTGAGAAATACAACAGAAATACACGATCCAGACAATTGGTACACTTGGTGATTTTGAGGACTTTACAGGGAAAGTATAGAGAGAGTAACTAGTACAAGTAAAGAATGATGGTCTGTTAAATTGTATTTGGTAAACAATATATATCACTCAGGGATAGTTTTGTGCTGTATAAAGGCCAGGGGGCATATTAATAAAAAAATTTTTAAAAAAGCAATATTTTTACTTTTCCAGGATTTTTAAAACATTTCATTATTCTTTTCGCTATATTTATAAAAAGACGAATGTTCATCAAATGCAAAAATGACATGGTGAAAGGGAAACAATCTGCAGGTCCTGCGATTAGTGTTTTTAAACAGCTGTTTAAAACACCAGTACCTGACAGGCAGTTTTAAAAATAGCTGACCGGGGTACCTGTGTGCACAGATTGGTGGGCCCTCAAAAACAAAAGACAATCTCGATAGACAGAGATGTCAGAAATGTCCCCCATATAGCACTGCACACATATTAGGGAATAATAGCTATATATTGACCAATATATACCAGCCCTTCTCCATACATATTATCATTCAGCTGCCTTAAAAACCATTAAAAACAAAACTGATGGTGTCATGGATAGTCCTAGGACCATAATCTTTGCACAAATCGTGGAAAGATTGTCTATCCAAAATAAGCTCTTGAATTGAGCTGTAATCACACAAAGTTCCATGTCTAACTTCCCCCTGAGCAGTTGCTAACACATTAGGCACTATATAGATTTCAAAGTTTTTAGCAGTAATTACCATGTGTGATTGTGCCGGGATCCTGTTCCTGCGGTCTTCACCCTACCCAGATCACCACCAAAGTCTTTAGGCTATCCGTGCTGTCCCGTGGGTTCCCATCACTTCTGGTTCATCATCCAGACTTGATCCGTTTTTCTTCAAAATCCAGGGCAAATAATGAGTTTCCCTGCTTGACCCTAAGTATTACATAATTGCAGGTTTATTTATATTTTATGTATTTGAGGGTTATGGACTAAATCTGCTTCTCCTCTAATTTGTGATCTTCCACTCTTTTATTCTGGATCTTAAAACTCTTTTTTTCTGGATATTTAGGCACCTATTGTACCATTTTTTTTAACATGTTAGGAACATTTTCACTGATATAAATAAACTTTGGGGGGAAAACTTTTCATGTTCACAGAATAATATTTTCCCACTAGATGGCAGCTGTACATCTTACCACAGCTGAGCTGTCAGCGATTCTCTCTCCATAAACACTGTGGTGAATGTACGGTATATTTCCTACAAAGTGTACAACACATGCATATAATAAATCAGATTGTCTAGATTTTAATACTGCAACACGGAAAAAAACATTATTATTTTAGTTATGTATCTATATTGTACATACCTAGGTATTCTACCTATTGTTTTTAGTTTTGTAATATCAGTTGATTTCCCTTTGCTATGCTTTGGTAAATAGTGACATTGCATATGTAATTTCACTGATCTTCCCCTTTTCTTAATGAAAACATGCTATATATGCAGATCATGCCCCTACTATGGGGTCAGTTCAGAAGAAATCACAGCCCATAAGACTGTCAGGGGGCATTACAGGAGTCTGGATGGTCCAGGGACAGGGACGGCCAGGGACAGAGCAAATGAAGTGGTCTGGTAACTGGCTTGGGTGCTGCTGGTGAAGTCTCCAGCCTGAGTCAGGTTGGGACCCCCTGACCTACAATATTGCCTAAATCTTAAAAAGTGTGAAGCCGCAAGGCAGGACAGCAAGATGTCTATCAAAATCCTTATATTTTAAAACAGGTGGCGTTTTAATAGGCAGCTTATGTGTGTTTCCTCCAATCACTATTTTGTTCCCTACAATTCTAAAGACATATTTATAGGTTGTATTTTGATTTCAGTCACATGCTCTGTTGTCTTATCTGGGCTGTAAGACATTTGTCTAGAGTCTAGTGGATGTTACCTGTTATAACAAGTTCCTGCAGTAGCTTAGACTGGGTAAAAGAACATAACATTCAGAAACAGAACTGTCTTGTACTGGAATGCTGGGAAATAAAGCATATAAGCTTTAGTAAGTAAATTAGTAAGGTCATTTTTCCAGTGCCTGCATCAGGTGTGACATAGATTACTGCTTTTTTGTCAGGGTATTCTGCTTAATCGTGCGTTAGCTTTGTTATGAGGCTTTAATTGTTCTTTAAACTTCCTACATGATCCATACATAAAATAATCTCCCTCCCTTTATTCTTATTACTCTAGTTTCCCCTCTGACCTTTTTTCTGTTATTTTACACATTTTTATCTTACAATGTCACTATACAATATTACAATATTAAAGGACTAGTTCACTCAAAAAGTGAACTATTCCTTTAATGTATTGATTGAAGAATGGAAGGTTAAGGAGCTATGCCTTACCTCCTGTTCTTCAACCAATCCCCCATGAGCAACGGGGAGCAATCAATACATTAAAGAAATAGCTCACTTTTTGAGTGAACTATTCCTTTAAGTATTAATGAAAAATCAGGATATATTCAATGATTTTAAAAAGGGTTACATTTGCCATTTGTTTAGGCATTCTAAATGCGTGCATTTGCATAGTACCCTGTATCAATGCAAACACTAAGTGAGCTTTCATTTTTCAAATAAAAGTAAGGAAGAAGAAAAGGGAAAACTGGGTATTGTAAGACAGCAATGTTGGTTTAGATGGTAGGCTGGCTTAGAAAATGAAGAATAATAGTGCTCTATATTACTAGAAGTGATCAAAAACAAGTTGAGGACTAGAAAGACATTGGTAAGTATCAAGTATCATTAAAATGATTTTTCATTTAGACCTGTTGCTACCCATCTATGCAGTCAGATATAAAAACATTTGTAAACAAAAAAGGTGGTAATGAAGGGCTCAATGAATTCAAGCATGGTACTGTCATAGGATGCCCCCTTTGCATTAAAGGGCAAGTCCAGCCCCTAAAATGAAAACTTACATACAGGTAAATCACCCCCCAAAACCCTAAACGGTAATAATTTGAAACCTGAAATATATAAGTCTAACCTGAAATCCTGCACAATGTCCTGTTTCTGCTGTTGCAGCTGGTCCTGGTCCTGTCCTGGTTCTTCCAGTTAGTCACTGTCAGTTATGGATTTGACAGTTGACATCACAGCCAATGAATGAATGTTAATCCCTTGTCTGCCTCTTCTGAGCATACCCAGGCTCAGTACAGGTTTCTAAATTGCTCAGTTTCCATGAGGCCTCCAGAAGCATAGCAGGCATACAGTAATGAATTCATAGGACAAACTATGATTTATCAACATATTTTAAAGGGGCCATTCTTTCTAAAAGATGTTCTTATGAGGGTGGAGTTGTCCTTTAAGTCAGTTTGTGAAATTTCTTCCCTGCAAGATATTCTATGGCATACCGTAATTACAAAATGGAAGAAGTGTTTAGGAACAAAAGAAACTCAGAAAAAATTCAACAGTTTTATACTCTGCAGTAACTAATAAATGGGAGATAGGAGTACTCAGTCCTATCAGAGACCTGTAGTTTGCAGGTAATCAAGGGTATAAATACTTTCATTAGAACAATTATCTTTGAGCAAGAACAAAATAAATATATGTTTACTATCTATTGATACATGTCAAATAAATTCCATAGTAGACATACATTGCTTTGGTAAAGTTATAATTTGTCACATAGAAGAGCATTTATATAAATATAATTTTTGCTGGGAATTGTAGAATCTAGAAAATGACTTTAGGCAGAGCTTTGAATGTCCCCTTAATTCAGTTCCTAGCTACAGATTGGGCTATATATAGAAATCTGTCTGAGAGCTTGATATGCTATTCTGAGAGAAAGACAAGGCTTTAGCCTGTGAAATATATAAAGTGTTTTTAACTCATCTGTTAAATCTATTTCTGTGTAACTAGCTGTATTGCCCTTATTGAGAATAAATCTCAAATAGTATGGGTATGCAGTTATGTAACACATGGAATACATTTAGGATTGGTTAAAATTATTACTGAAGAAGAAATCAACACTTACAATGTTTTATGTATAATATATTTAATATCATCTTCATTGATTTATTTTTAATTTAAAAATCATCACTCAAAAAAAATATATCCCTTTAAAGGGCATCTCCACTCTAAAAATATAAAACTTGCCCATTATCTGTCCAGTTTATTACCCACATTTGTAGCCAGATATTTAATGATAAGTTCTATTCTTTTCTGCCTCCCCCTTCTGCTCCATAAGTTTTTTTTAAGCTTGATCATGTGTTGGGGAGGCAGCTTGTAAAACAGCAGTCAATCACCATAAACTGCCCCATAGAAAGTCCCATAAACTGCCCCATAGAAAGTCCCATATACAGATGTGCCCCGCATACCTTTCTGTGCAGCCTGAATAATTAAAGATCGTTTTCCCCCCTTTCCCTTGCAGTCTGGGCTGATCTATGAGTGAGCAGGACAACAATTGCCTAACCCACTAAAATCAAGAGGATTATGTGTCTTACAGGGTGAGCTTTTGTTTTACCAGGGCTATGTGTTTTTGTCCAGCTGCTCCTTCAAGCATCCAGATCAGCCCAGACCTGAGTATAAGCCAAGGGAAGACTTTCACGATGATTTTAAAGGTAACATTTCTCGGCTTATACTCGAGTATGTATGGTAAAAAAAAAGTCATGCATTGTTGATCTTTTCTCTGATATGGTTATTTATGTTTTTAAAGCAAACAACAACAACAAAATCAGATTTCAATTGATACATATTGTACAGTAGGTTTGTTTACAGTCTGTCCAGAAGGGCTGTCATTTACAATAATAGAAGTAACAGATCACCCAATCTGGAAATGATTTTGTACCCTGGAACGCCAGGCTACTGTCAGCTTTAGTTATAATTATTATATTCATTTAATTATCACTTGACTATTGTTTGTGGAAAGCTTTGCATTATTTTTGAGACCACAAGTACATAGTGGAGCCTGACATGCAGTATATGAAAGAGACAGCCATGCACAGGTCAGTATTTTTGATCCCCATCTGACTCAATCATACCGATCATAAACATCTACCCATATATGCCAGGCTTATCAGTGGGGTATAAGCATATATGGACTGCCTACTTACTCTTCCCACTATACCTACTGCCCACACTGAATGATGTCAGTTTAAGCCAATTTTCACTGTATGGTGCTATTACTTATTGTTAAGTAATAGCACCAACAATTTAATAATGTTAGAATTACCTGTAGACACATTTTATTTGATTGGAATACACTTTTACATATTAATTTTGCATTTGCAGAGCACAGACAAGAAAATATATGGAATGTCATCTATGGTTAAGGGCATACCTCACAAAATATGTCAGATGATGAGCCATTACCAGTTACTGTCTTGTGACAAGTAATGCTAATTTAATGGATATGTATTCTTTTAAATGAATTGTGACTTTTTGTCTTCTGTTTATAAGAGGTAAACTATGGGAGAGGCCTTTAAAAGCAGGTTGACATCTTTTTAAGGAAGCGTAGCAGGCAATTGTTACAGTTACCACTGTTCTCATCCCCCAGACCCCCACTCCCAATTACATATACATTTCAGACTTTATTTGTACCTTTAGAGGAATAAGAGGTTTTTCCTCTTTCTTAATGCTACCAACAGAAACAAGATACGTGGGGCTCCAGCCTATATGGCCTATATGGCTAAAATGTAACTTTTATTCCTTCTGTAAGCACCACTTACTGTTCCCAGTGGGGATAATGCCCCAAATAATACTCAGGCACACATTCTCCAAATTGTGCTCAAATAAGATAAGGTTTATTGGAAATAATACTCCCACAGAATAAAGATATTCTAGCAAGCTTCAGAACAGTTCTGCTTTTTCAGCTTAGGGCGTAGGTTTATATAGGTAACTTTTAGGACCTTACAACATTTCTGGGCCAGCTTACATTTGGTGCTGATACATGATTGGATTATATTACAAGGCATAGCTGTAAGGTACTTACCCAGGTGTCCGCTACAGCGACGATCCGCTAGGCGGCGCTCCGGCCCCAGTGACGCCGACGCTCGCAAGCGCGTCCTGCGCGAGCGCCGTCGTGACGTCACCACGCAGGGGCGCCAGCCGGCGCGAAGTTTAAAAATCCGCTCCTTCCATCCCTAGATGCCCGCTTGTCAGTCTAGGGTTTTTGCTGCTCGAACTAGTGTTACCATTGTATCCAGCCATTGTTCCTGTTACCATTGTATCCAGCCATTGTATCCAGCCATTGTTCCTGTTACCATCTATCCAGCTATTGGATCCAGCCATTGTTCCTGTTACCATCTATCCAGCCATTGTATCCAGCCATTGTTCCTATTACCATCTATCCAGCCATTGTATCCAGCCATTGTTCCTGTTACCACCTATCCAGCTATTGTATCCAGCCATTGTTCCTGTTACCACCTATCCAGCTATTGTATCCAGCCATTGTTCCTGTTACCACCTATCCAGCCAGTGTATTCCAGCATCCAGCTCCGGTCTCCAGTGCATTCCAGCATCCAGTTCCCACTACTTCCTCCTTCATCCCACTAAAACGTGAGTCTTCCCTGTACTCTACCCCAACGGAGTCAGGGCAGCATTACAGTACAAGCGGGCCATGGATGCCTCTGAGGGAGTAATGTCCGAACTATCCAAAACTCTCCAAGCCTTATCTACCCGGATGGACGTTTTTGAGCATCAACAGAACCGTATGGCACAATTTATGGACTCATTGGCCTCACGTCTATCACCTGTTGATACATCACCTTCTCTTCTGTCTAATCCTGCTCCTTGTCAATTCAGTTGGCCTATTAACCACGTATTCCTTCCCCTCCCTCATTTATGATGGAACCCCCAAGGCTGTAGAGGGTTCTAATCAATGTCAAATTAATTTGAACTACAACCCTCCGTTTTTGTCTCAGATAGAGCAAAAGTGGGTTCATTCGTTGCTTTTGTTGGAAGGTGGAGCCCTGGGCCTGGGCCCTCCATTGTGGGAGAACGATGACCCATTAGTCTCTGACATCACTAATTTTCTTGCACATTCTGTACAGTAGTCAACGCTCCTGGTCGTAAAATAAGTGCTTCCACCCGTCTGTGCAACTACAACAGGGCAATCATTCTGGGACATTATCCATTGAGTTCCGTACACTTGCAGCAGAAATCCCTGAAATAACGAGGCTCTTTTGGCTGCCTTTCTTCAGGGTCTATCAGACCGTATTAAAGATGACCTTGTCTCCAAAACATTCCCTCCCTGTTGGAGATTTGATTGCTCTTTGTACCTCCGTATTGATACACATTTTCGGGAGCGCAGGTCGAAAGGAACCGAGATCGTCAGTTGCCTTCCAGATCTGCTCCTCGCCCATGAAACCTATCTTCTTGGGCTCCTACGCCCACTACCGAAGAACCCTGCAGATTGGGGGGACTCGTTTGTCTCCAGAAAGAAGACACGTAGGAGATCTCTGGCCCTTTGTCTATATTGTGCTGGTCGCTGGACATTTTGCCAAAACCTGCCCTGTCAAACCGGGAAACACTCTGCCTAGAGTTAGAGAGAAATCTTCTATGCAAAAAGAAACCTTCTCGTCTTCTGGTACCTGTCACCATAAAACTCAAACTACTAAAGTCCTATCCAGGGACGCTTCCTGACTCAGGCGCAGCAGGCAACTCCCATTGATTCTTCATTTGTTTCAACAACATGATATTCCCCTTCAAGCTTGTCTAAACCCCTTCCGGTACTGGCTATTGACAATAGACCCTATCTTCAGAATTTTCACTCCAAATCACTTCTGAGTTATCCTTCCAAACTGGGCCCTGCATAATGAAAAGTTGTCCTTCTTTGTCATTGATTGTCCCTCCACACCCATTATTCTAGGCATTCCCTGGCTTCAACTCCATAACCCGTCTTTATTGGCTTCTGGAGAAATAATTGCTTGGAGTTCTAACTGCGTTTCCCATTTTCCTTTCCTTGCCACTTATTCGTTCTTCTCCACTCTTCTTCCGGAAAAGAACGTTTCTTTTCTTCCTGAACATATAAAGACTTTCCTTGATGTGTTTTGTAAAAAATCAGCTGAATCTTCTTGCCTATTCATCGACCCTACGACTGCTCCATTGACCTCCTGTCCGGACCATGCCCCCTCGTGACGAACTTACCCTTTACCCAGCCTGAAACCACGGCCATGAAGGAATACTTCAGATACTTGTCCCGAGGGTTCATTCGTTTCCTTCCACTCTCCTGCTGGAGCTGGATTCTTTTTCGTCGAAAAGAAAGATGTAGGCTTACGCCCTGCATAGACTATGGGGTCCTAAACAATTACGATAAAGAATCGTTTATCCCCTTTCCCTGATCACCGAATATTCGATCAGTTAAAGGGGCAAAATATTTTCTATCAAACTTGATCTTCGAGGGGCGTACAATTTGGATCCGGATCAGAAAGGGTACGAGTGGAAAACAGCCTTTAATACCCGTATGGCCATTTTAAATATCTGGTAATGCCTTTGGGCTTTGTAATGCCCCAAGCAGTTTTCAAAATTTGTCAATGATATCTTCAGAGATCTTTTAGGCAATTCTGTAGTATCTACCTATGAATATTCTAGTTTTTTTCTAGACTTACCCTCTCTCATCGTATTCATCTCGTCAAGTTCTGTCCCATTACGTGCCAATCATCTTTATGTCCAAGCTGGGAAAATGTCTGTTGAAGTTACTAAAGTGCCGTTCCTTGGTTATATTATCTCTGCCCAGGGTTTTGAAATGGATTCCTCTAAATGTCTGCTATTCCAATTGGCCCGCGTCCTTCTTCTAACAAAGCCATTCACGTCTTTCAATCGGTTTTGCCAATTATTATAGGCAATTTATCAAAGGCCTTTCCTCCATAATCTCTCCCATCTTAACCTCATCCTAAAGGGGGCAAACCTAATGCTGGATGGAGGAAGCTGTAGAAGCCTTCAAAAGGATTAAAACGGCATTTGCCTCTGCACCTGTTTTGGTCCATCCTGATAACATCTGCCATTCTTCTTGAAGTTGAGCGTCTGATATTGGTGCTGGAGCAATTTTAATTCTCAAACTCACGGAATAAAAAAGAAAAACTTCTCCTTGTGCTTACTTTTCTAAGAGGTTTCACTCCAGTGAGAGAAATTATGACATTGGCAATCGAGAATTACTGGCCATTAAACTTGCTCTGAGAGTGGCGCATCGTCTGGAAGGTACAAGTCAACCCTACTATATCACTGACCATAAAAATTTAGAATACATCCAAACCGCTAAGAGATTGAATCCCAACAGCACTTTTTTTTCACTGCTTTAATTTTACCATCACCTTTCGCCCGGGAACAAAAAACAAGAAGCTGACGCCTTATCCAGTCCATTTGGTTCGCTAGAACCACCATAATTGACAAAGGCCCTATTATTCCCAAATCCAAAATTCGTGGGTACTATTCCCTCAGTTTCTGCCGAAATTAATTCTGCTCAAAGACATCTTCCTTCCCTTCCTACTCCCATTACACAAGTTTTCATTCCCCCTGCTTTACGCACACCGCTACTTTCAATATTTCATTGTTCTAAACAAGCCTCATCCTGGAGTTCAGAAAACCATTTCACTTCTATTCGTTCTCGTTTGTGTGGCCTATTTAAGAAAGATGTCAAGAATTTGATCATCCTTTTCCTTTGTGCCATGTCCAAATCCTCCCGTAATCTTCCTTATGGTCTTCTTCACACCACTTTCCACACCTTCTCGTCCTTGGACGCACTATCCAGGATTTTATTGTTATTTACCTCCTTCCAGAAAATACGTAATATGGGTGACTATTGATCGTTTTACCAAAATGGCTCATTTTGTTCCTCTACCCAAGTTACCCTCAGCACTGGAACTCTGCTCAGTTATTTAATCTACCCCAATTTTCCCTTACTGGATTATCCTTCAGAAATTGTCTCCGACAGGGGAACACATTCCTTTCCCAAATTCTGGAGAGCCTTATGTAAATCCTTGAACAATTAACTTCAATTTTCCTCTGCATATCATCCCATCCAATGGTGCTGCTGAACGGATTAATCAGTCTCTTTGAACAGTTCCTCCTCCGGTTCATATTCCATTTCCCAAAATGTTGGGTCTACTTGTTACCATGGGCGAATTTGCATATAATACTATTCCCCCACACGCTCTTCTGGGACTTCGATTTTTTTTTTTAATATGGCCAGAATCCAATGTGTTTTCCCCAAGATTTTCTCTTTTCCAATAATCACCCTGAGATATGCTTGCCCATATGGTCTGCTATCTGGGATTCTACAAGGGATATCTTTTGAAATCCTCGCTGATTCAGAAAAAGCTGCAGACAAAAGACTAAGGCCTGCTCCTCGATATTCCATTGGAGATAGAGTTTGGCTATCCTCAACAAAATATTCATCTTCACCTACCCAACCCCTAACATTAGGTCCCAAATTTATTGGCCCCTTTTCCATCTCTGAAATAAATTAGTCCTACAGCTTTCCATCTTGAGTTGACCACCTACTATAAGATCTCAAATGTCTTCCATGTATCCTTTACTCAAACCATTTATTGTCACCCATTTTCCAGTTTCATCTGTTTCCACTCCCCATTTTAGTTGATGGTCACAAGAGTTTGAAATTCAGGAAATTCTTGATTCCAGATGTCAGAAACTCTCTACAATACCTGATTCATTGGAAAGGGCTTTTGGTCCAGAAGACGCTCCTGGATTAACTTGTTGACATCCTCACCCGTTTAATCAAACATTCCATAAATCATCCTTTCAACTGGAGGCGTGGCTGGGCCCCCCCGTGGAGGAGGGGGTAACTGTAAGTACTTACCGGTGTTCCGTCCAGCGACGATCCGCTAGGCGGCGATCCGGCCCCAGTGACGCCGACGCTCCGCAAGGCGTCCTGCGCGAGCGCCGTCGTGACTCACCACCAGGGGCGCCAGCCGCGCGAAGTTTAAAAATCCCTCCTCCATCCCTAGATGCCCCTTGTCAGTTGTACGGGTCTAGGTTTTTGCTGCTCGAACTAAGTGTTACCATTGTACCAGCCATTGTATCCAGCCATTGTTCCTGTTACCATTGTATCCAGCCATTGTATCCAGCCATTGTTCCTGTTACCATCTATCCAGCTATTGTATCCAGCCATTGTTCCTGTTACCATTGTATCCAGCCATTGTATCCAGCCATTGTTCCTGTTACCATCTATCCAGCCATTGTATCCAGCATCCCGCTCCGGTCCTCCAGTGCATTCCAGCATCCAGTTCCCACTACTTCCTCCTTCATCCCACTAAAACGTGAGTCTTCCCTGTACTCTACCCCAACGGAGTCAGGGCAGCATTACAATAGCATACATATCATTATACATTAAATATTAAATATACAGCACATTACATTTCTCAATTTACTGTAAGTTACACATCATTTGGTATTTCTTAATTTATGGGATATTACCTCCAGACCCTCTACCCACCATATAAGGCAATATCAGTTATAAGGCAATATCAGTTATTCCTATGTTTTTTCAGTAGCTGGCACTTTTATTTATGTGTTTCTGCTAGCGTTAAGTCTTAACTAGGGATGGCCGGTTCGCGGATCCGAACCCGGATCCGCCGCGGATTTATCCCGTTTTCTGGATTTTCCGCCTTCCGAAATTCCGAACCGCGGATTTCTCGTATTTTCAAAAATTTTCAAAAATACGTGAAATCCACGTATTTTCAAATTTTTCAAAATTAAGAGGATTTCTCGTATTTTAGAAAATACGTATTTTCGAAAATTTTCGAAAATACGAGAAATCTCGTAATTTCAAGGATATTTTCATTTTAATGGGTCCGCTTGCGGATTTTTGATTTTTTTGAAAATTCGCGGATCCTCGAGCGGACCGGATTTTGCGAAGTTCGGACATCTCTATTCTTAACTGGCAGAGCTGGATAAAATAAACTGCACAGTTAACAGTGTAAAAGAGGAAGTTCTTGTAAAATTGTATTAAGCCTAGAATTTCTTCCAGAGGGGCTCTCAGGAAATGTAGTTTAGGTGCTTAGTTTGTCCTACAGACCTCAAAATGGTGGCAATCTTTAAATTCGGCTCCGACATTCCCCCCCTTAGATGATCATCTCACAATACTTGCATTATTTTGGGCCAACTTTAGCAATATCTAATATGGACCACTCTGACCCATCTTAAGGATCAGAGCTTATTATGGGTCTGTTTGAAATATTAAAATGACTTTGGTTTACAAGTTCTTCCATTACTTTAACCTTTGTTATGTGGGCCTTAATGGGATTGTGATTATTATCAATATAATGGCATCATTTATTATCAATCACCTAGAACCCCCCCCCCCCCCTTGACAGTTAATGTAATTGACTTCTTAGGCAATATAAATCTTAAACCATTATTTACATATAATCTATTGATAATTTTGATTCATCTTTGGAAGTTAGGTGTGTATATTAGCATTCAACAGACCCATACACCACAATTGTCCTTCCTGCACAACACCACACACTGAAAGAGAAAAGACTAAGGTAGAAATATAGAGGTCAAAATTCTGGTCAGGGCTCCTTGTTGGCTGAGGACTTGATTTGTATGCGCTCATGCTCAGGTCAAATGAGGGCAGTAAATCGCTGGTGTACACAGGGATCGCACACCCAAGTCCTCACTTCCCATTTCCTGTTTCCTTAGCACTTTACAGATGTAGCTTACCCTCTAACTTGCAGATGTAAGCAATAGTGAGCAGCACTTCATATGGCACTTTCTATTGAGAGAAGATTTATGTGTGTGAAGTTGTTTAAGGACTCAAACATTGGGCTGCAAGGAGTGGACTTTCAAGAGGTGGAGTCTGGCTGTACCCATTGAGATCTGAGTTCTGCAGAAACCAAAAGGGCAATCTGTGTACAGACCCACCAAAGAGAATCTAAAGTTAGAAACATGAAATTAATCTAGTCTTATTACCCCCCCCCCCCTTTCCAGGGTGCAAAGCACCATGGAAAATAATAGTATGTAAAAACACTAGACTATTTCCTAGTATAGATACGGGACTGGACAAGATATTAATTAAAACAAGTGATAAGTTCCATTTACATGAACAACAGATAGAGATTGAGTACTAACACTAAATAACACATAAAAATACAATAGACAATAACTGTATGTGAAGGCAGAAATGCAATAGGCTAAATTCACTAGGGCTGTGTCAACACATCAAATACAATTAAACACATTAATGGACCTAGCAAAACTGTGTTTAAAACACCCAATGTCAGTAATGGATGACGAATGGATCAGCGAAAGTTCATGCATGAGTAAAGTTCATGGAGTAGTAAAGTTCCAAATTAAGTTTCATAGATTACTAAATTAAATTCTCCTTAAACAGGTAATTTTATATTTGGTTTAAATGGACATTTCCCCAGCAAAGGCACACATTCCTAAATTCAGACTCCAAGTGGTGTACCAAGCAGTGAATAGTATAAGAGACCCTCTGGCTCCGACACTTCATTAAAACCAGGCAAGGCTCACCAGGGGAGGAGTGTCATGGCCTGATGCATTTCACAGAGCTTCCACTTCCTCAAATGTGGTCTTTAATGGGACACTATACTAAAAAAAATACTGTTCCTCATTTTAATCTATAAATAAATATATGTATCATGCCTTCAATCAGTATCAAGCAGTATCCCCCTCCCTCTTTTAACCACTCCAACTTCCATCTGACCTGACTTTTTTCTCACAACCCAACTGCTTACAGCATTCCAAATCACCATTCCAGCTACAGCAAAACTGCTCACAGAAGAACAAGGCACTTGATTGAGAGCTGAAATGTAAGATGTTTTAGATTGGATATCTAAAGAAATAGAATAAAGAATTTCCAGTAACGGTCAATTTAAAATATTGTTTTTTCAGTATAGATGCCCTTTAAGGAAGCAGATGTTCCGCAAAAGGCCTCAGGCCAAGACACTCCTCTCCCTGATGAGACTTGTCCGGTTTTAATGAAGCAATACAAGTTACATTTTAGTCTATAACTGGTGTTGCTGACACTGTGCCCGACCTATCTTGTTTCTATTGGTAGCCTTACCCATTCGCTGGACCTGATTTTCAGGTGGATGAGACTCGCTGGAGTTGCCAAGCAGGACGAGCGAGTTGGTGGTTGGAGCTCCCCACAGTGAATGTAGTATGACTACTCTATTGCTCTTTCTTAAAGGAGAACTAAACCCAATTTTTTATACTCCAGAATCTGAAAACAACCCCCTAAAAACACCAATAAACTATAAAATGCCACTTTAGTAAACTCTGTAAATCAAAGCCTGTTAAGAACTGGATGAAGTATATGTATATATGTATGTGCCGTGTCAGACCACACCTCCTGACCTCAGTCACTCGTGCCCTTCTTTATCTGTCCTGTAAAAGGATTGGCTAGAGATTATTAATGGGTGTGACCAACTGTAACAAGTTTCTGCCATAGCTAAGGACTGGGCATGTGCAGAACATAATGGTCGTTGACCAAACTGTCTGATACTAGAATGCTAAGAAATAAAGCACAAACCCTATGTTATTTAGGTAAATTTCCCAGCGCCTGTATCAAAATGAGAGGTAAGACACAGATTACTGGTTTTATATCAAGTTGTCCTGACTTCTGGTTCAGTTTTGTTCTGCCGCTTTAGTTGTCCTTTAATCCAACTCAAACTGTTAAAAGTTGGCCTATGGGGCAAAAGTTAAGGTGTAATATGACAGTGATGATGTATATATGTATTGTGTGTTATAATGCACTGCCAATGGTGAAAATATTATTGGATTTGATGAGTGAATTATGGAGATTTAAATCTAATGTTTTATTGATGTGACTGGAGTAAAAATAGTAGAAACTCAGAAACAGGAAAAGGAACCCCATATAGAATATGCAGCATTATATAGAAATAGTTGTCACAATCTAATACTGTTTGTGACGAAAAAAACCCAGTAATACAGGTTCTGGTGTGAAAATTGGTTGCTTGCAGCTTACATAAATTGGTACAGATTTCTAAAAGCATTAACTTTGATTTAAGTAAAAAAAACAGTAACATTCTTTTTTTTTTTTTTTAATAAAAAAAATTATCATATTTTTAGTTAGTCCAGCTATACAGGAATGTGATGTTTATATATTGCCACCCCCCATGGGTCCAGCCAGAATTACCATGGTGAGACACCATATGCTCAAGGCCTTAAAGAAAGACATCTGTGGAAAAGGCGTCATAATGTGTTAATGTAATTGTAAAGCGCTACGGAACATGTTGGCGCCATATAAATCCACAATAATAATAATAATGTGAGGCTAATTAAGTCCAAAGGGGATGCTGCCTAGCACATGCATACTGTGCTCTGATATGAGATTTCCCCTTAATTGGGTGAAAATTCACCTTTAACAGTGCCCACTAGGCGTGAGATAGTATAATAATGGGCCTGTGATGGGGTTTTCGAGTTTGAACTAGTTTCTTGGGCCAAGGAGGGGAGAGAATAGTCATATAGGGTAAGGGCAGTGACAACGTAGCCCATGGTAAGTGTGTGCAGGGCATATTAAGGGGTGCTGATTTGGAGACAAAGGAGATTTCAAAGGAAGATTTTGAAAAGAGATTTCAAAGGAGAGTGGACAGGAGACCTTTAAGGAGGCACAGGAGATAGAAACAAGAATAAGGAAAGAACCAAGATCAACTGATGCTAACTTTATATTATTCTCTCCAGGCTTGATGAGCCTACTATATGTAAGCCAAAAACTATACATTTTTATCTTTATATATGTGTGAAGAAAAGCTTCAATAAACTGTTTGTTATATAATAGAAGAAGAGCTGCAGCTTCTTTTATTGAAGACGATTAAGAGACGATTAATTAATTACAACGTCAGTATATGGTGTCCATTTTAGGACATCATCAGGTGTCAGGTATCGGGTATCAGGTGTCAGGTATCAGGTGTCGGGTATCAAGTGTCAGGTATCAGGTGTCGGGTATCAGACATCAGGTATCGGGTGTTGGGTATCAGGTATCAGGCATCGGGTATCAGGTATCAGGCATCGGGTATCAGGCGTCAGGTATTGGGTGTCAGGTTTCAGGTGTCAGGTATCAAGTGTCAGGTATCGGTATCAGGTGTCAGTATCGGGTATCAGGTGTTTAGGTGGTCAGGTATCAGGTATCGGGGTCAGGTATCAGGTATCGAGTGTCAGTGTATCGGGTGTCAGGTATCAGGTCTCAGGTATCGGGTGTCAGGTATCATATTTTGTGTATTAAGCTGGCCATACACTAAGCAAACATAAATAGGTTAGACATTAGACAGATTAGCAAAATGTGACCTAGCTTTTGGGGATAACATTAAAAAAAATTTAATAGAGGTGACCATACCCTTACAACCAGTAAGTGTATAAATGTGTGTAAAAGTATGTACCTGTATCTGTGTGGGGGTGGGAGGTATTAGCATTTGCATTTACGCCATGAAACTAATTGTTTTGATGACATACCCTTAGCTGAGGCCACACAGCAATGCACAGGAATCGCGCACACAATCGCGAGCATTATACGCACCGATTGAGTGCACAGTCTTGTGCATTTTGCTTTTTTCACCATTTTGCGTTACCAAAACAACGCTAATGGACAGGCAATCCATGCGCATCGAAATCACGGGAATTTTCAACTTCCCGTGATTTCCATTTTAGCAAAAACCGCAGGCGCAATAACCGTGCGCAAACGCGCGAAAAACCCGCTAGTTTGGCCTAGCCCTTAAACTTCGAAATATCCATAAAAGATTGTAACCCTTTATGGGAAAAAAATATCCTGATATTTGCCGTAATGCAGTAACGCTTCCACCGATTCCTTAGCTAGCTAAAATAGAAGAACAGATATTTAGCTTTTCAAGCCAAATTTAAAAAAAAAAAAAGAAATATATATAATATTATATATATATATATTATATATATATATATATAAAAAATATATATAATAAAGCTGAAAATAAGCAACATCTATGCAAAGTTTACACATGTCCCTAAATGTACAGAAAAACACATCTTTGTGTCATTCCTCATGTTTCAGGTTTCATGTCACAGAGTCAGTATCATTCATCAGTTATCAGAGTCAGGTATCATTTTCAGCAGTTTCAGAGTCAGGTCATTCATCAGTTATCAGTGTCAGGTATCATTCATCATGTATCAGAGTCAGGTATCATTCATCAGTTATCAGAGTCAGGTATCATTCATCATTTATCAGTCGGTATCATCATCATGTATCAGAGTCAGTATCATTCATATGTATCATTCATCAGGTATCATTCATCAGGTATCAGAGTCAGGTATCATTCATCATGTATCAGAGTCATGTATCGTTTATCAGGTACCAAAGTCAGGCACAAGTCAGGCATCATTCATCGGGTATCAGAGTCAGCTATCGGTCATCAGGTTTCAAAGTCAGACATCAGAGTCAGGCATCAGAGTCAGGTATCATTATCAATGATCTTGATGCTGATAACTGATTCCTGACCTGATACATGATAATGATACCTGAATTTGATAACTGACTTTGATGCCTGATGAATGATACCTGACTCTGATACCTAATGAATGATGTGTGACACTGATACCTGATGAATGATACCTGATGAATGATACATGAAACCTGAAACATGAGGAATGACACAAATGATGTTTTTTTCTGTACATTTTAGGACATGTGCTGACCGTTACATCCAATAGAGGGTGCTTATTTCTAGCTTTAATTTTAGTTTTTTTTAAATTTCGCTTGAAAAGCTAAATTACTGTTCTTTCTATTTTTTATCTTTGACTTCTTATTTAATAATTTTTTTTTATCATGATCAAAATTTTTTTTGACTATAGTTTACCCTTTAAGTATGTCGCCACAGAAATGGAAGGGTCAGTAGGTGTGTGTACCTGGGTAAGATTGGGCAAAAAAACCACTTTTTTGATTATTGATCAAAATTTGTTTTTTGACCATAGTTACCCTTTAGTATGGCTGCCACAGAAATGGAGTGGTAGATCTGTAGGTGTGTGTACCTGTATCAGGTTAGGGGTTAAAAAAACAGACTTTTTTAATGATTAGTCAAAAAAATTTTTGCCTATAGTTACCCTTTAAGTATGGCTTCCATGGGAACGGAAAGGTTTGTGTTTATGACCATGAAACAAACTGTTTTGAAATCTCACATTGAGGATTGCTACCATTATAGTCTATGGAAAAAATGTCCCAAATTTATCAATACGCTGTAACGCTAAGGTAATAGCACACTTCTCCTATAGCCCGCACGTCTGTACGAATTCATGTGTCTAGCTCAGAAACTGTGGGAGGGATACGGTCCAAAAAGCGAAAAAATAAAACGGAAGAAGAAATAGAAAGAAACCGTAATTTGGTCTTCAACCAAATTAAAAAGAAATAAAAATAAAGCTAGAATAAGCCCATCTAGTGCTAAAATGTACAGAAAAAACATCTTTGTGTCATTCCTCATGTTTCAGGTATCATTTCTTCCAGGTATCATTCCTCAGGTATCACTCCTCAGGTATCATTCCTCAGGTATCACTCCTCAGGTATCACTCCTCAGATTCAACTCCTCAGGTATCATTCCTCAGGTATCACTCCTCAGGTATCACTCTCAGGTATCATTCCTCAGATTGATTTTACTGCTGTTACATCCAATAGATGGCGCTATTTCTAGCTTTATTTTCTTCTATTAAATAGATGAGAATATACCAATGTGCAATCTGTACCACTATAAAATCAGTTCAAATGTCACACAATTAATAGCCTTTATACTGACCAATTGACATTCTGTAAATATATATTCTATTATTTACACAGGAAGAAAGAGGCAGACAGTGCTCCTTTATGTCACCCCCCCCCAAAAAAAATGCAGTCTTTAGACATTCGATCTATCTATGTCTGCCTCCTGTATGGCCATGATACCTGATAACTGAATCCTGATAACTGATACATGATAATGATACCCAACAATGATATTATAAACCACGCCCTGACACCTGATAGACAATAACTACACCTAATACCTATCAACCAATACCTACAACTGACAACCGATACCAGATATACATGACATCTAATTAATAAGAAACATGATGAATGATGCCTGACTCTGATGCCTGATGAATGATACATGACTCTGATACCTGACTCTGACAAATGACGAATGATACCTGACTCTGATACTTGATGAATGATGCCTGACTCTGATACCCGATGAATGATGCCTGACTCTGATACCCGATGAAAATACCTGACTCTGATACCTGACTCTGACACCTGACGAATGATACCTGACTCTGATACCCGATGAATGATACCTGACTCTGATACTTGATGAATGATGCCTGACTCTGATACCGATGAATGATGCCTGACTCTGATAGCCGAGAATGATACATACTCTGATCTACCTGACTCTGACAAATGACGAATGATGCCTGACTCTGATACCCGATGATGATATCCTGTCTATAGCCGATTGATGTGCCTGACTGAATACCCGATGAATAACCTGACTCTGATACCTGACTCTGACCACCTGACGAATGATACCTGACTTGATACCCGATGAATGATACTACCTGACTTGATCGTGATGAATGATGCCTGACTCTGAACCCATGAATGATGCCTGACTCTGAAACCTGACTCTGATACCTGACTCTGATACCTGACTCTGATACCTGACTCTGATACCTGACTCTGACACCTGACGAATGATACCTGACTCCAATAGACGATGAATGATACCTTACCCAATAGCAATGAATGATACACAATGATGATACCTGATACATGAAACCTGAAACATGAGGAATGACACAAAGATGTATTTTTCTGTACCAATGATTATATATTTACAGAATGTCATTATTGGTCAGTAAAAGGCTTAAATAAAAACACACACAGGTACACCCACTACTGACCTACCTTTCCATTCCTATGGAGCAATACCTAAGGCTAACTATAGTCATAAAAATTTTGATCATATCAAAAAGCGTGCTTTTTTAAATAAAAGAGACAAAGTAAAGAAATAGAAAGGACAGTATTTAGATTTTCAAGTGAAAGAAATTAAAAAAAAAAAATAAGTAGAATAAAGCTGGAAATCTATTGCATGTAAAGTCTGCACATGCATAAAATGTACAGAAAAAAACATCTTGTGTCATTCCTCATGTTTCAGGTTTCATGTATCTTCTCAGGTCAAAGTCAGCTATTAGTGTTATTCATTATTCATTAGGTTACATTCATCGGGTATCATTCATCAAGTATCATTTATCAGGTATCAGTGTCACATCATTCATCAGGCATCAAAGTCATTTACAATTCAGGTATCATTCATCATGTAAGAGTCAGGAATCAGTTATCAGCCATCAAATATCATTGATGAATGATACCTGATTCTGACACCTGAGAATGATACCTGACTCTGATACCCGATAAATGATGCCGACTCTGATACCTGATGAATGCCGATGAATACCTGATGAATGATCTGATGAATGATCCTGATGATGATGCCTGATGAATGATGCCTGCTCTGATCCCTGACTCTGATACCTTATGAATGATACATGATGAGATGCCTGACTCTGATACCTGATGAATGATACCCGACTGCTGTCCTGATAATGAGATGCCTGACTCTGATCCGACTTTGATACCTGATGAACGATACATGACTCTGATACCTGATGAATGATACTTGACTCTGATGCATGATGATACCTGACTCTGATACATGATGATGTAACCTGACTCTGATACATGAATGATGATACCTGACTCTGATTCATGATAATGATCCTGACTATATATATATATTTATTTTTTTATATATATTTGGGCTTGAAAAGCTAAATTACTGTTCTTCTCTTCTTTAGCTAGCTAAGGAATCGGTGGAAGGTTACTGCATTATCGGCAATTCAGGATATTTCTTTCCCATAAGGGTACATACAATCTTCTAATATTTCGAGGTTTAAGGGCTAGGCCACTCTAGTGCGTTTTTCACATGCTTGCGCACGTGTGTGCGCTCGTGTTTTTCACTAAATGGAATCGCGGAAACGCGAAATTCCCCGATTTCCAATGCGCATGCAATTGCGCGTCCGTTTCGTGTTTTGGTAACGCATGTGTTCACCATTTTTGCTGCGTTAACGCATGCGTTTCCATAACGCAAAATGGCTAAAGCATGCGCAAAACGCGAACGCAAACACAAAACGCACAAGAACTGCGCACACAATCGCGTGCGATAACGCTCACAATTTTTGTCATGATTCCTGTGCGTTTGCATGTTGGCCTCAGCCTAAGGGTCCATGTCATCAAAACAATTAGTTTCATGTCGTAAATGTAATACTAATACCTCCACCCCCACCCACACAGATCAGGTACATACTCTTTCACACATTTTACTTCACTTACTGGTTGTTAAGGGTATGTCCACCCTATTAAAAAACTTTTAATGTTTATCCCCAAAAGCTAGGTCACATTTTGCTAATCTGTCTAATGTCTAACCATTTAATGTTTGCTTAGTGGTATGGCCAGCTTAATACACAATATGATACCGTGATACATGACACCCTGATACCTGACACCTAACCTGATACCCGATACCTGACACCTGATCCCATACCGACCCCCTGAACCTACCTCGATACCTGATACCTGACAACCCCCGATACCTGATACCTGACACCTGATACACTTATACCCGATACCTGACACTTGATACCTGACAACCCGATCACCTGACACCCAATACCGACGCCTGATACCCGATGCCCTGATACCTGATACCCGATGCCTGATACCCAACACCCGATACCTGATGTCTGATACCCGACACCTGATACCTGACACTTGATATCCGACAACCGATACCTGACACCTGATACCCGATACCTGACACCTGATGAATGTCCTAAAATGGACACCGTAGTCAGTACATCTTTGTGAGTATTACATCTCAACAACATTTGCAGGTGTGGACTCAAACCAGTCACTTTTCTAGATGTGGTCCTTCTAGCTTACATCTTTTAAGACCGTAATTTTATTTAAACGGCATCTACACTGATTTTTTTTTATATTAAATTGACCATTATTGGAAACTATATATCTTCCCAACTCTTAAAATATCCAATCTGAACCATCTTAAACTTCAGCTGGCAATCAACTGTCATATTATCATAAACTCTTTTACTGTAGCTTGAATTGTGACAGAGTTTTAACAGTTGGTATGTGGGAAATTCCCTCTCCCAGTATTTATCTTATTTAAAGAGGAGAACAATTTACCCATTGCTGTTAATTTGTAGCAACCAATCAGATGAAACCTCTTATAAAATAAGCCAAATTGTGTATAAAAAGCAAAATAGAAACTTGTTGGATTCAAATGCAACACAAAATACTAAAAATAGACATGATTATTGTATAATTAAGACCATTTATTTTCTTGATAAACCAATAAAAAGCCAGAACCATGCTTAAATCTTAGCAGACTTTGACTGCTTCACTGGACAACTATATTTTATTTACACTACAAATTTATGTAAAATATCTGCTTTGTAGTATATAATTACTAATAAGACAGTTTCAAAATATTATCCATTTTTACATGTAAACGTTTATGCTAGACTGGGTAAAAATTATGGCAAAGGGCCTTAAAGGAGAACTACTGTATGTATGTTCTTTAAAAATAAAATAAAATCTATGGCAACAAATTCTCCAACCAGAACCATTAAATTAACATTTTCACTTACCAGTATATAGATTTGCGATTCTGGTTCCTGGGATCTTCGCTCTCTGAGCTTTAATCACCTTCTGTTGCCTTAATAACTTCATTCTTTTATGTCTGTGCTGCCAAGTGGACCATGCTGCAAACAAAGATTTATGAAACAGTCAGTAAAGCATCCTGGTTAGAAAAGGGACATTGCAGCTAAGCTAAGGGCCATGCATCATTTATTATTACATCATACATCATAAGAATTATAAAATGCTAGTCCTACCACCACTAAAATAGATACTTATACTCGCAGATAAGTAATTCAATCTTTAAATGCATTTAGTTTGCCACTAAATGTGTTCTTTTATAGCTCATTATGCATGAACGTCTCATATACATTCCTGCTTACACGTTTCTCAGTGGGTGGACAGTTGCTGTTGACTATGACCTAAATCAATCCCACCTGAGGAGATAAACCTTCATTGTGAGTTTAGAACATGAAACGAATCCAATATTACCATGACAACTGTAAAATAAAAAAGTAGAAAATTGTCAAAAAGTATACTTTTGATATTATGGATATTGGATCTCAAAGATATAGATAACATTGTTTTTAGGAACAGGTTAATGAAAGAAGAAGAAAAACCTTTTGTAAATTGCTTGTGTTAAAATAAATTTTCAAGATTTCTATTGGCCTCAAATAGCTACAACATTCTAATAGCAATTTTATGTGGGCTGATTATGCTCATTCATCGATATATTCCTATCTTATAGCACAGCTCTTTAAAACACAACTAAAAATTCATACTTTTTTTAGCGTGTTGCTATGCTTACTTTCCATGTTCCTGTGATGTAATCACTTAATGTCTGTTAGAGCATCACAGGAGCATGAAAGTTGGGCATTGCAACAGTTGTGCCTCCCCTATGCCTCAATTTATTTTATGTTATGTTTCTTGCTGAATAAACATATTTCTTTTTAATTAATTTATTTAAATATGTTTTTATTGTCAAATACAAGGCACGAGTATTTCAGAATGTTGTATAAAACGTTACACCAATGTATTTCAATGCTCATTGCACAAAGTGCTTTCTTTGTCAGTAGCCACATCGCAGTAAACTAAAAAAAATAATAAGGGGTGTGGGGGGGGAGGATCAATGAATCTTGTCACAGTATCTGGAGTGTATAGACAAAAATGCATAAGAAAGAGAAAAAAGAAGTATCCCCCTATATTGTCCAAACCTATCCAGAGATATCCAGTGGGATAAGTAATGTAGAATTAAAACATAACGTTTAATAAATATATGTTAAAAGCATCACACACATTAAAAGTTGCAACATCGCAAACGAACCGGCAGAACGGAGGAGAAGGGAAAAAAGGGAATCAGATAGGGAAACAATCCTATGCTGTCCCTGAAGGTAAGGGTGGGAGATTTCTCTCCACCCTAGGGCTAACCCTATATAGTAGATAGATCTGATTCCCTTATTTCCCTCCGTTCTGCCGGTTAGTTTGCTATGTTGCAATTTTTAATATGTGTGTGATGTTTTTAACATATATCTAATAAACATTATGTTTTAATTCTACTTATCCCACTGGTTATCTCTGTCTGGATAAGCTTGGACAATATAGGGGATACTTCTTTTTTCTCTTTGTAATGCATTTATACCTCTTATCCCCATTGTCTATTCCTCACACCATGTAGGAGGGTTGTGCATAACATTAACACTATCTTTGGTGTATAGACAAAAGAAAAGAAGAAAACAAATATCAAAATGGTGCTCAACAGTAAGTAAGGAAACTAATCTCCAAGGGAAAGCATTGATTTATGAATGAAACTGTTGGCCAGTAAATAGTAGTGATATCTGTCATATGCTTTTGCATACCACAGGCAAAATATCATATGAGCTCTCCTCTACCAGATTCCCTGATGTTTAATAAATGGCAGCCATAGAGAATAAACTTGGTTTATCCCCAGTAGTGTTTTCATCTTTCCCCACGCTTTCGAAGTAGAGAATAGTAATGGACTATTTATTACCTCCTCTTGCAGAAATAAATGTAAATTTAATCAAAAATACATTTAATAACCATAACTTAAAATATATTGCATTGTGTGCATTGCCCAGTTTCAAAAAACACCACACAATGGGCCTCATTTACCCAGAGCTGCAAATTGCTCCGGGCAAATATGGCTTCCGGTATTTAATACTGGATTTGCACCTGGTGGTAAATCCCAAAAGGGATTTTACCCCAGCACCACTTTAAGACCAGCCATTAGCTGGTCTTAAATTTTGGAGTTAAAATTCGAGCAAATCCTTTATTAAATAGATTGCACCAGTTGCACGGGTGTCTTTTGTGAAACTGGTGCAGCCAGTGCAATTATGGAGTTAAACTTAAGCTATAGAAAGAATATAGATACCCATGTAGAATTCAAACTCAAAATGACTTTTCATTCAACAGATAACTGCCATGTTGCCATTGGAGGAAGAAAAGAAAGTATCAAAAAAGAAATAATATTTTTGCTACAATTATTATAGATAGATGTCAGGTTTGGTTACTATTACCAAGTGCAGCAGTAATCCCAGCACTAATCACATGTGTTAATAGTCTTATCAACTGGATATATAAAGTGACAAAATCTTTCCATTTCTGTCTTGTAGCTGACCTCCCTTAGAATATGGCACCCTTGATCCTGTGAATTGCTGTCATGGCACACCTATTTACTAAAAGCTGAACTACTGTGACATTTGTAGAATTTTATACAGTTTACTGAGAGTATATTTTAAATACATTTTTTATGTGACAAAACTGATAAGAAAAATCCCCTACATACAATTGTAAGTGCTATATGTTATTTTAACTAGAAGTGTATGGGCTACAAAGACATTTGATTAATTCTAATTTAAAGGAACACTAAACTTAAAAAAACAAGTATTTGGCTTATTCTCACCTCCCTGTAAATAATAGTTTGCTCAGGGGACCTGGAACTTACCTTGCCGCGCTCCTCTCGCAAGCCCCTCCTGCACAGAACAGCTGTTCTGTCCCGAACGTGCGCCCTATCTTTTGTATTGGCGAGCATGCGCCTAAGATAGGGCGCGCGGTTGGGACTCATTGAAGGAGTTCCAGGTCCCCCAAGCAAACTATTATTCACAGGGAGGTAGGAATATGCGTTCTCACCTCCCTGTGAATAATAGAAACGGATGCCAAATACTTGTTTAGTGTTCCTTTAATTCAGAATAAAAATACAGTAGAATGCTCTATACATTACCTATCAATATGCTCTAGACAGTTTCTATGTTTTTTTTAATAACAAAGTGCTGCTTGGTTCAATCAGCAATTGTACACAATCTAGAATCAGCAGTTATGTAATTTTAACTACAATCTGGTTGGTAGGGTTAACTAGTTTGTGTATTTGCCAGATTCAATACCCTGTCTGACAAAGAAGCTGGCATTTTCACTTATTTTAGTTAGCAAATGAAAGATATTACTCAATTTCCAAGATATTTTTGCTTTTATCAGTGGCAAACAGTATAATTATCTACTGCCCCTTCAAACGTAAAAGACAATTTCACAAGGACCCTTTTCACACCAGATGACTGAAGTATATCTGTTGTATTCAATTAGATCAACTGGACTTGAAATGTAGTTCTTGAAGACGTTTCGCTAGTCATCCGACTGGCTTTCTCAATTCAGAATGACTTGTACAAGAATCTGTGGCAATTATGTACCCTGGAAAATCCCAATTAGCATATCACAGCCAGGTGTTAAGGGTGTGATTGGATAGTGGCTAAGAGGTGTTATAGGAACGCCCAGAGTAAGGTGTTAAAACAGCATTGTACATGGCAGACAGTTGGTGGGAAGTTCTAAGCATCACATCCAGAACTCCCAGGATTTCACCAACACAGGAAGTGATGTGTATATAGGAAAGAGGATATAAATATATATACTTTGCATGTTTCTCTAGGTAACCTGGGAGGGAGACATATGAGTTTATATGTTAGATTATTAGGGCAATGCTATTATAATAACATGAGGCTGTGAGGTAGCTTCTGTTATAAGAAGGCTCTATTTCATTTTATACTCTGTGTGAAGCTTTTCGCTCCGTTAATCTCCACCTCTCCTTAAATTATATAAGGGATAATGTTCCCTTTACAGTGTAATATAAGGATATTACACCACCGAGGAGTTCCCTGACCATATAGAAGCACAAGGCCGTAGGCAGAGTACTTTTATACAGGGCAGGGAATTCCAAGGTGGTGTAATATCCATATATTATAATGTAGAGGGGCGCATTATTTCTTATAATACATAAGTATCTGATTCCTTCACCCCATTCACATTTAAAATTTTAGCCTTGTCCCTATTCCCACCTTAATTTAAACCACCCAAGCTACCTTCTGTAACTTAAACCCAGTAGAAAGGAACATCCCAGCCCAGCATCTGTGCAGTTAAACAAATATTTGTGGAGGAGGAGAGAGACATTGGTTATGAAGTGACAGGAAGCAGCTCCAGCAGGTTCCGTTAGTGAAGTTAAACACTGCAAAAAACGCTGAGTCATTTTCCAGACATGAACAATGGAATGGGAGGAGCAGTGGGATATAAGAAATATAAGAAATGAGCCACTTAGTGACATAGCTGAGTGGTTTTTATAAGGATATATACCACTGCAGCTCCCATTATAAAATATTACACTTATGTATTATAATGCTAATCAGTGTCCTGTGCTTCCAAGTCCTAACCTCATAGCAACTGTAAATCTGAAACTTGCAGTGGTAAATACTAATAAGTATTAACCTAGCATGTTAATATGGATCCTGTATAGCATCTCAGATTGCCCAACGGTGATGTTTAGTTTGAACTGCACATTGTGGAAGGATTACCTGGGTCTATTCTCAGACCTGCAGGTTTATTCCACATATACCCCCTGGATTCTAGCTGGCAGGCAGGTGGAATAGGAAAGGGAGGGCAAGTTTAATAAGGTTCATGACTCTAAAAGTAACCTATATAATCCTTCTCTATTCCAATAGTGTAATAGCTATGGATGTTAGGGAAGGGCAGATGTATCCCTTGCATGTTTGAGCCCTTGGGTAGGAATTGTTAAAGTACGACCATGGGCTTTTAATGTCTTTATGTCAGAAAAATGGCTTTATTGCAGGAGGTATGAAAACTAAATTTTCCAGCATTATGTGCAGCCAGGGAACATGTGCTGGATATTGGAACATGCTCCCCAGACCATTCCCCACCCTTCTCCGATTTTCCTGCATTGCAAGTATTCTTTAATTGCACTATGGAATCTATCAGGACACTTTCCGTGACTGATGGACAAACAAATAACTTAACTAAAAAGGAAAGAAAAGTAATTCAGGAATTAGGAGATCTAAAAGATGTTGTTATAAAAAGGTCGGACAAGGGTGGTAATATAGTCCTATGGGGAGCTTATAGGCAGTGGAAAAATGTAAATAATTACAGACTGCTTTCATCTAATCCCACAGAGAGCTACATGAACAACCTTGCGCAGATATTAGATGATGCCTATGAGATGGGGGTAATCAGTACATCAGAAAATGATTACCTGTTTGTACAGAATCCTATTACACCAACTTTTTACCTTTTGCCAAAGGTGCACAAGAATCTGCATAGACCACCGGGGAGGCCAATAATCTCAGGAATGGGGAGCTTACTAGAACCCTTATGTGAGTATGTGGACTATTATTTGCAACCGCATGTACTCGCATTAGAATCTTACATAAGGGATACAACATCTTTTATCAGACAAATTAAAGAAATCAATATACCAAAAGGAGCACTTATTGTGACCTGTGACGTAGAGTCCCTATATTCAAGCATCGCACATGGGGGTGGTATTTCGGCTGTTAAATATTTCCTATCAATGTGCGATGAGAAACAGCAGTTTCATTCACAATTTTTAATTAGACTATTACGGTTTATATTATATCACAACTTCTTCCTCTTTGATAGGAAATATTACCTGCAGGTGAAGGGAACAGCTATGGGCGCCAAGTGCGCCCCCTCATACGCCAACCTGTTTCTAGGTTGGTGGGAGAGGGAGGTGGCACTTGGCGACCCAATGTCGCCATATGTCAAATATATTGACATCTGGCTCAGATTCATTGACGATATATTCTTCATATGGACAGGCCCTAGGACCGTTTTAGTTGATTATCTTAAGGCACTTAATAACAATCCCTACAATATTTTTTTAACACACTCTATATCAGAAATCACTTGTGAGTTTCTTGACGTAACTATAGAAATCAAAGAAGATCATCTCATAACTAAATTGTTTAGGAAACCAACTTCGACCAATTCACTCCTACATTTCGAAAGTACCCATCCTCAATCATTAATAAAAGGGATCCCCAAGGGTCAATTTCTTAGAGTACGACGTAATTGTACGGAACCCAGAGATTTTGTGGATGCAGCAAAAGATTTAGAAAAGAGGTTTCTGAAAAGAGGATTTCCGCCTTCATTATTGAAAACATGTAAGAAAAACATGAGAGGTCTAACACAGGATGATTTATTGACATCTAAACGTAAAATAAATGAAAATGTTAGCGAAAACATAAGGTACATTACTACATATAGTAACGAATGGTTGTAGGAGCAAAAACATTTCGGATAGACTCTGTAGTAGTCATTTTGAATGAACCGCTAAAAGTTTAAATTGAGGCAGTTCAGTCCACGGAACATATGCCTGTGGGAATTGGATTTAAGTAGTCTACTTTTGTGACTCTAGGACACTGGCTTATATATACTTCAGAGCAATATACACTTGGAATATTCCTCAGTATACTAGCAGTGGTCCTATAATGATATACCGGTATATCTGTTAATTATGTCTGCTTACGCCCAGTCTTTAATTGGTTACTCTATATGGGAAGTGTTTTTATTTCTCTGTTTGTTTCCCCTTGTACTCATTATATAAGATATTGTATTTATATGTTTTCATGCATGTTTAATAAAGGAGCTTTCTATAATTTTTGATACCATAGAAGTGTGCCCGTGTTATATATCCATTGCTGAGCCTCTTTGTTTTTCTTATATAATATATTTTTGATGGATGGAGCACCTTCCTAAGAAATCTATATAGCTCTGATTTATGGATCCATCTCACTAGTGCCCTTGTGATATCTTTCTTATACTCATTTCCCAGGTCCCACAGCCATTTACATTAAGTTACCATTAATATTTTAGTTGTATTTGACTCAAACTTTTCGAACTATTTGCCTCCCATAGACTTTAATGGGTCCGTTTTCGAACTTTCGAACTTTTACAATAATTCGAAAGTTCGAAAACGGACCGAACTTTCAATAGTTCGACCATCTCTACTCAGGATGCCCAATGCTGCTGTTTAGGTTGAATTCAAATTGTGGCAAGATTGTCTGGATTGAGTCTCAGGCTGCAGGTTTGTCCTATTTGGTTCCCCTGGATGCAGATAACAGTTGGACCAACAGTAATATATATCCCCGTTTAAAGATTTTATATCCACTGTATCTACTCATAGAAACATACACACTAATAATTTTGCATACTTTGTGTGTGTGTGTATGTATATATATATATATATATATATATATATATATATATATATATATAGAACTTGGTGGTAGCGGGCACTCCATATAATCGGCAGCCTGGGTGCACTAATCCAAACTAATACAACCTCGAGAAAAACGGAGGCACTCACAGGGCTTCTCAAACAGCATCAGTGTTTATTTGGAGTGGTTGACATGTTTCCGCCCCGGTAATGGGGCCGTCTTCAGAACATCTGAGGATCGTGTCACAATAGTTTAAATACCTGTAACATCCGTGAGCATGCATAGATGTGAGTCAAAAGTGTAATAGTGACTGTGGCCAATCGGAACAAAGAGGTGTGTAGTCCGAGGGCCAATGAGAGAAAGGGGTGTGTCAGTCTAACGTCATGCTGGGGAAGCGAGCCTTAACTCATCCAAATTAAGGGCAACAAAGTATCACAACGTAATGTAGTGCCGAAAGACACATGTAACAGAGAGAATGGACAATGCATAAGAGACACACCACTGTGTACTAAAGTGCTTAAGTGCTATAAAGTGATCAGTGCTGGCGTGATAAATACATAAAAACAAGCATCTATATGGGACTCTACTGAAGTTGTAAAACACAACAAAGGCTAGAAGGCACATGAAGAGACACTTGAAAGAATTGTAAATACAATAAATTTAAGTTAATGAACACTAAAAATACTAGAGGGTGACAATAGTACATTGGGGCTAAGAGTATGGACTATATAATGGACTAGAATAAATAAATAAATGTTGGGGGCGCTGATGGTAGACACCAATCATTAATTCAATATCGTATGAATGGATCATAAATTGATAAGATCAACTAAAAAATGTATAGATTGCTCATCCAATAATCGAACTCTAGGAATATATAAAGACAGAACGTCAGGAATAGCTAGTAAGTCTACTGATGTATGGGAAACTAGTTGGTCATATACACATGGGGCTTAGACGGGGAAATCATCAGGGGTAAATATACAAGTAGAGCAAACACGTAATGAGCGCTGCATCATAAAATTTGGAAATGAAGATCGGAACGTTAATGTCTAAAGTTCATAAAAAACATTGTAAGGACCATTGTTCATTGAGGCCACGTGGTGTTAAAGTACCCAACTGGTGTATCCATTTGGCTTCGCGTCAACATTGGAACATGGTAAAGAATGACAATTCTCTTCCATTCAGCAATACATCTATTCAACAGACATTTAAACGGGGTCGGTCTTTAAGGAGTCTATCACTCACCCCTTACTCTATTACTTTTCATACAGCAGTGTTGACATGAGTTCTGTTAGTAATATATCTGTTTAAATCACAGGAGTAAAATGTGCTGGTAATTTATGTTTTCAGTGTATTAATACTATACATTTTTTCAAGCTTATAATTTTACTCTCAGCAGAAAGCACAATTATCGTTTCTTAAGTAATAAGAAACGTTGGGAAAATATGTGAGCATCTACGAAATGGTGAGCTCTATGGGCAGTAAGAGATGTTTTAGAGAAATAAGCTTTAATGTGCTGTAAAATATTTGTATGGGTTTATTATACATGCAGACAAAGAAAGACCATAGTAGGTGACAATTAACATTTCTTTATAAAAGGCAGAAGAAGGTTAACATAAATATCACAACTATTTTCGTTGAGTTAATCCTTTAAATGCTGTGTGGGAGAACAGTATGTTGACATGCACAGTAAAGATTTAAAATAAACTGGACAAGTTACCCCACAGAGTAAAGGATTATTTTGACAAATTGCACACACGAAATACATTTTAACTAAATCATAAAAAAATCATAAAAATACCCATGTCCTCAATAACCCCCTCTCCCCTTTGATGTACCATGGCTGAGGACCTAAAACTCACGCCTGAGGTACATTAGACCAGTGGCAAAACTTAAAGGGAATGCTTAAAGGGAATGCCCCCAAAACTAAAATTTAACCCACTGCTGGCCCCACTATGTAGTGTACCTTTCCTCTCAGCTATGGTTGTCCTGTGGTGTCTAGTCAAAGTCCAGGAAGTGGGAAGAGTAGGTACTGTGTGTACTAAGGTTTCAGCCCCTTTCCTGTCCTCCTGTACTCTGGTATGCGCAGGAGGCATGCAGGTGAGGCCCCCCTCCCCCACATTTGTCATCCTTCCACACCAATCTGACCACATCCCTTTTCTTATAAGAAATCACATAGGAAAATTATATATTTTATGGGTAATTATGGACACATCTTTATTTAAGAAAAAGGGGGGAAATGAGGCTTACATGTAAATTATTATGTACAAACAAGTGAGTGTAAAACTGTATCCAGAGGAAAAGGAATTGACAAGTAAAATGAATAAGAAGAGTATTTCTGTCTTTCTGCTTCTCCAAGTACGAACTTCAGCTGCAAGTATATACTTCAGAGAGCAGGACCTACCCAAATCTTCTCCTCACACTCATAACCTGAATATCCACCATGGGGCTTAACTTTAATTTGTAATCACATTCTGAAATTCACACAAAGATATCTTCTGTAAAAAATAACATGACATTTATAAGACCCACCAGATATAATAAACAAGACCGAAGAGTAAGGGTAAAGAAAGGGGAACATTGAAAACTATCAGTTACTGATAGTCAGTTACTACATCAGTATAATTTCCCATTAACAATAGCAAAAAAAGAAAAAGCTCTCCACAAAAACAGGCCCCATCACATAATATTAATAATAATTTATATCTCTAAATGTTATCATCTACAATCTCTAAACAATGCTGGAGAGATTTCTCACAGATGGGTGAATAAAAACAGATTGCAATTTTTTCAAATAAACTTTTGGAGCGTAAATTTGCATTTATTTGGGATATATACAGAATCTAGGGAAATTGGGTTTGAACTAAGTAATTTGCAACCTGTAGCTAATTACACGATAGTAGTAGTAGAGAACTGTACCGTGTTAGCCATTGATAAAAGTAGAGACATCTTACTGCCTCTGATCATTGAATGTGTATTTACTGTTTTATGTGTTTATTTACGACAGCCATTGCCAGGCATGGGGGCAAAAGATAACATCTGTATAATGTGAGTTCTAGTATATATAAAATAGTGTGCTTTACAAGATTCAGTATTGTATCATGCCTGAGGAAGAAGCCTTAGTGCTTCGAAAGCCTGCATTTTCAATCATTTTAGTTAGCCAATTAAAGGTATTATTTTATATCCAAGCAGCATGGTGGCTCAGTGGTTAGCACTGATGCCTTGCAGTGCTGAGGTCCTGAGTTCGGTTACACCCTTGAACACATCTGCAAGGAGTTTGTATGTTCTCCCCGTGCTTGCGTTGATTTCCTCCAGGCACCGGTTTCCCCCACAGTCATAAAGACATACTGATAGGTTGTATGTGTACATAAAGTGATTAGATTGTAAGCTCTTCGGGGCAGGGTCAGATGTGAATTGTGTAAATAATTGTAAAGCTCTGCGGAATATGTAGCACTATATAAGAAATAAAATACATACAAATACATACATACAAGATGTTTCTGCTAATTAGATAGTCTGCTACAATATTCTTTATTTACACACTCAGTTTAAATGGCATGCACAGCCTGATTTTTTTTATTTATGTAAATGCACAGCAACCCCCCAAACCCCACTTTTACATCATACATAATTCCCAAAGATGCCCCTGAAGTGACTTATCTGACATCCCTCTGTCCCTCGCCAATCTGCCACGCTACTCCACTGTTCTGCGGTGCTTCATCATTGGCTGTACCAATCAAGGTACAACATCACAACCAATTACCTGAATTACCAGGAAGTGCCTCATTGCTTCTGTTCCTGCTCAAAATGAGCTTGAAACACTCAGTGACATAGCTGAGTGATTATGATAAGAAAATATTCCACTACTGCTCTCGTTACAATTTGATGTATTATATAAGGTTTAATGCACCCCTTGTGTAATATAAGTATATAACGTCACAGAGGAGTTACCTGACCATATAAAAGCACATATAAAAGCTATGTACAGAGAGCCGTAAACACCCTTTTCCATCCATGTACCAAGGGTTAACGTGACTTTAAGATATAACTTACGGCATTGCGGCAGTATGCAAAAACTGGGTCACGCAACCGCCACAAGGTTTGTATCAAGCCGATAAAGGCTCTTTAAGACAGAATCTTAAACGCCAGCAAACAGCTGTTTATTTTTTGGGGGGCCTATTAAGTAAATGTATCTGGCATGAAGACACTGAGCAGAGAGAAAGAGCACGCCTGCCTATGACTCAAAGAGAAGACGCACTCTTCTCTCTCTGCTCAATGTGCAACAGCAGTGTCAGACCGGATAATTCTATTTAGTAAGAGACAGTGTCATGGAAGATTTATTGGGCTGTAACAGAAACAAGAAAGGTTGATTTGTGACCTAGGAATTTTTTAGTTCGTTTAAATGGGAAGACAGATCATGGTTAAAGTGAATGGGGAGCAACAGTGATATATATTGTTATTTAAAAAAAAAACTCTTAGCAAACCTATCCCACAGGACATTTGGGCTGCAATGTTCAAAGTGGTCATCTGATCTCTTTCATATTACAATATCCTTGTAAATATGGAATGCTTTATTCAACCAGTCCTATTACCATTTGCATTAACATCAAAACAACCTATTAAACCATACATGTGGGGCAGATGGATGTTCCCTGGCTGTTCAATGGAAAAGCCCAAGGGTACCTTATACCCTTATGCCTTAAAAAGTTGACCTATTCTACGCTATTTTGGAAGCATGTATAACCAAAATGCAAATAACAATATGATTAGATACCCCAGGCAACAATAACAATAACCAAAATCCCAATTAGGTTCATTGATATCTAAAACCAGTTGTTTAGAGCTTAATAAGATGTATAACATAGAACTTTATTTTTTATGAACCAAATGTATGCTGTTTAATACATTCTGACTATCATACTACTTTAATAAAAATCTATTGAACAAAAAAAAAACTCGTAGCTGAGAGGTTTCTATAAGAATATATCCCACTGTTGCTCCCCATTCAAAGTTTTTATAATATATAAGTTGGTTTCTATCTGATTTACTGAAGAACAGGAGGTAAATGCCTCCCGTTCTTCAGTAAATCTTACAGGAGAGGGGGAGACACTTACCGCGGACCCTCTTCAGAGCCGGATTCCCCGATGCATTTCCAGTCCTTTGCACTGTGCGTGCATGCGCACACAGTGCAAAGGAGCGAACCAGTGCGCCCCCTCATACGCCAACCTGTTTCTAGGTTGGTGGGAGAGGGAGGTGGCACTTGGCGACCAATGTCGCCAATGTCAAATATATTGACATTGGCTCAGATTCATGACGATATATTCTTCATATGGACAGGCCCTAGGACCGTTTTAGTTGATTACTTAAGGCACTTAATAACAATCCCTACAATATTTTTTTAACACACTCTATATCAGAAATCAATTGTGAGTTTCTTGACGTAACTATAGAAATCAAAGAAGATCATCTCATAACTAAATTGTTTAGGAAACCAACTTCGACCAATTCACTCCTACATTTCGAAAGTACCCATCCTCAATCATTAATAAAAGGGATCCCCAAGGGTCAATTTCTTAGAGTACGACGTATTGTACGGAACCCAGAGATTTTGTGGATGCAGCAAAAGATTTAGAAAGAGGTTTCTGAAAAGAGGATTTCCGCCTTCATATTGAAAACATGTAAGAAAAACATGAGAGGTCTAAAAACGGATGATTTATTGACATCTAAACGGAAATAAATGAAAATGTTAGCGAAAACATAAGGTACATTACTACATATAGTAACGAGTCAAACTCAGGCAATTCTGGTAACAACTGGGCATACTTAAAGTGACCTCGCTGTCACCTGGTACCGACATCCAGAGTGAGCTTGTAGGAGCAAAAACATTTCGGATAGACTCTGTAGTAGTCATTTTGAATGAACCGCTAAAAGTTTAAATTGAGGCAGTTCAGTCCACAGGAACATATGCCTGTGGGAATTGGATTTAAGTGTCTTTTTGTGACTCTAGGACACTGGCTTATATATACTTCAGAGCAATATACCCTTGGAATATTCCTCAGTAACTAGCAGTGGTCCTATAATGATATACGGTATATCTGTTAATTATGTCTGCTTAGCCCAGTCTTTAATGGTTACTCTATATGGGAAGTGTTTTTATTTCTCTGTTTGTTTCCCTTGTACTCATTATATAAGATATTGTATTTATATGTTTTATGCATGTTTAATAAAGGAGCTTTTCATAATTTTTGATACCATAGAAGTGTGCCCGTGTTATATATCCATTGCTGAGCCTCTTTGTTTTTCTTATATAATATATTTTGATGGATGGAGCACCTTCCTAAGAAATCTATATAGCTCTGATTATGGATCCATCTCATAGTGCCCTTGTGATATCTTCTTATAATCATTTCCCAGGTCCCACAGCCATTTACATAAGTTACCATTAATATTTTAGTTGTATTTGACTCAAACTTTTCGAACTATTTGCCTCCCAAGACTTTAATGGGTCCGTTTTCGAACTTTCGAACTTTTCACATAATTCGAAAGTTCGAAAACGGACCGAACTTCAATAGTTCGACCATCTTTACTCAGGATGCCCAATGCTGCTGTTTAGGTTGAATTCAAATTGTGGCAAGATTGTCTGGATTGAGTCTCAGGCTGCAGGTTTGTCCTATTTGGTTCCCTGGATGCAGATAACGTTGGACCAACAGTATATATATATCCCGTTTAAAGATTTTATATCCACTGTATCTACTCATAGAAACATACACACTAATAATTTTGCATACTTTTGTGTGTGTGTGTAGTATTATATATATATATATATATATATATAGAACTTGGTGGTAGCGGGCACTCCATATAATCGGCAGCCTGGGTGCACTAATCCAAACTAATACAACCTGAGAAAAACGGAGGCACTCACAGGGCTTCTCAAAACGCATCAGTGTTTATTTGGAGTGGTTGACATGTTTCCGCCCCGGTAATGGGGCCGTCTTCAGAACATCTGAGGATCGTGTCACAATAGTTTAAATACCTGTAACATCCGTGAGCATGCATAGATGTGAGTCAAAGTGTAATAGTGACTGTGGCCAATCGGAACAAAGAGGTGTGTAGTCCGAGGGCCAATGAGAGAAAGGGGTGTGTCAGTCTAACGTCATGCTGGGGAAGCGAGCCTTAACTCATCCAAATTAAGGGCAACAAAGTATCACAACGTAATGTAGTGCCGAAAGACACATGTAACAGAGAGAATGGACAATGCATAAGAGACACACCACTGTTACAAGTGCTTAAGTGCTATAAAGTGATCAGTGGGCGTGTAAATACATAAAAACAAGCATCTATATGGGACTCTACTGAAGTTGTAAAACACAACAAAGGCTAGAAGGCACATGAAGAGACACTTGAAAGAATTGTAAATACAATAAATTTAAGTAATGAACACTAAAAATATAGAGGGTGACAATAGTACATTGGGGCTAAGAGTAGGACTATATATGGACTAGAATAAATAAATAAATGTTGGGGGCGCTGATGGTAGACAACATCATTAATTCAATATCGTATGAATGGATCATAAATTGATAAGATCAACTAAAAAATTTATAGATTGCTCATATAATAACGAACTCTAGGAATATATAAAGACAGAACGTCAGGAATAGCTAGTAAGTCTACTATGTATGGGAAACTAGTTGGTCATATACACATGGGGCTTAGACGGGGAAATCATCAGGGGTAAATATACAAGTAGAGCAAACACGTAATGAGCGCTGCATCATAAAATTTGGAAATGAAGATCGGAACGTTAATGCTAAAGTTCATAAAAAACATGTAAGGACCATTGTTCATTGAGGCCACGTGGTGTTAAAGTACCCAACTGGTGTATCCATTTGGCTTCGCGTCAACATTGGAACATGGTAAAGAATGACAATTCTCTTCCATTCAGCAATACATCTATTCAACAGACATTTAAACGGGGTCGGTCTTTAAGGAGTCTATCACTCCACCTTCTCTATTACTTTTCATACAGCAGTGTTGACATGAGTTCTGTTAGTAATATATCTGTTAAATCACAGGAGTAAAATGTGCTGGTAATTTATGTTTTCAGTGTATTAATACTATACATTTTTTCAAGCTTATAATTTTACTCTCAGAAAAGCACAATTATCGTTTCTTAAGTAATAAGAAACGTTGGGAAAATATGTGAGCACTACGAAATGGTGAGCTCTATGGGCAGTAAGAGATGTTTAGAGAAATAAGCTTTAATGTGCTGTAAAATATTTGTATGGGTTTATATACATGAGACAAGAAAGACATAGTAGGTGACAATAACATTTCTTTATAAAAGGCGAAGAAGGTTACAATAAATATCACAACTATTTTCGTTGAGTTAATCCTTTAAATGCTGTGTGGGAGAACGTATGTTGACATGCACAGTAAAGATTTAAAATAAACTGGACAAGTTACCCCACAGAGTAAAGGATTATTTTGACAAATTGCACACACGAAATACTTTTAACTAAATCATAAAAAAATCATAAAAATACCCATGTCCTCAATACCCCCTCTCCCTTGATGTACCATGGCTGAGGACCTAAAACTCACGCTGAGGTACATTAGACCAGTGGCAAAACTTAAAGGGAATGCTTAAAGGGAATGCCCCAAAACTAAAATTTAACCCACTGCTGGCCCCACTATGTAGTGTACCTTTCCTCTCAGTTATGGTTGTCCTGTGGGGTTAGTCAAAGTCCAGGAGTGGGAAGAGTAGGTACTGTGTGTACTAAGGTTTCAGCCCCTTTCCTGTCCTCCTGTACTCTGGTATGCGCAGGAGGATGCAGGTGAGGCCCCCCTCCCCCACATTTGTATCCTTCCACACCAATCTGACCACATCCCTTTTCTTATAAGAAATCACATAGGAAAATATATATTTTATGGATAATTATGGACACATCTTATTTAAGAAAAAGGGGGGAAATGAGGCTTACATGTAATATTATGTACAAACAAGTGAGTGTAAAACTGATCCAGAGGAAAAGGAATTGACAAGTAAAATGAATAAGAAGAGTATTTCTGTCTTTCTGCTTCTCCAAGTACGAACTTCAGCTGCAAGTATATACTTCAGAGAGCAGGACCTACCCAAATCTTCTCCTCACACTCATAACCTGAATATCCACCATGGGGCTTAACTTTAATTTGTAATCACATTCTGAAATTCACACAAAGATATCTTCTGAAAAAATAACATGACATTTATAAGACACCAGATATAATAAACAAGACCGAAGAGTAAGGGTAAAGAAAGGGGAACATTGAACTATCGGTTACTGTAGTCAGTTACTACTATCAGTATAATTTCCCATTAACAATAGCAAAAAAAGAAAAAGCTCTCCACAAAAACAGGCCCCATCACATAATTTAATAATATTTATATCTCTAAATGTTATCATCTACAATCTCTAAACAATGCTGGAGAGATTTTCACAGATGGGTGAATAAAAACAGATTGCAATTTTTTCAAATAAACTTTTGGAGCGTAAATTTGCATTTATTTGGGATATATACAGAATCTAGGGAAATTGGGTTTGAACTAAGTAATTTGCAACTGTAGCTAATTACACGATAGTAGTAGTAGAGAACTGTACCGTGTTAGCCATTGATAAAAGTAGAGACATCTTACTGCCTCTGATCATTGAATGTGTATTTACTGTTTATGTTGTTTATTTACGACAGCCATTGCCAGGCTTGGGGGCAAAAGATAACATCTGTATAATGTGAGTTCTAGTATATATAAAATAGTGTGCTTTCAAGATTCAGTATTGTATCATGCCTGAGGAGAAGCCTTAGGTTTCGAAAGCCTGCATTTTCAATCATTTTAGTTAGCCAATTAAAGGTATTATTTATATCCAAGCAGCATGGTGGCTCAGTGGTTAGCACTGATGCCTTGCAGTGCTGAGGTCCTGAGTTCGGTACACCCTTGAAACATCTGCAAGGAGTTTGTATGTTCTCCCCGTGCTTGCGTTGATTTCCTCCAGGCACCGGTTTTCCCCACAGTCATAAAGACATACTGATAGGTTGTATGTGTACATAAAGTGATTAGATTGTAGCTCTTCGGGGCGGGTCAGATGTGAATTGTGTAAATAATGTAAAGCTCTGCGGAATATGTAGCACTATATAAGAAATAAAATACATACAAATACATACATACAAGATGTTTCTGCTAATTAGATAATCTGCTACAATATTCTTTATTTACACACTCAGTTTAAATGGCATGCAAGCCTGATTTTTTTATTTATGTAAATGCACAGCAACCCCAAACCCCTTTTACATCATACATAATCCCAAAGATGCCCCTGAAGTGATTATCTGACATCCCTCTGTCCCTCGCCAATCTGCCACGCTACTCCACTGTTCTGCGGTGCTTCATCAGGCTGTACCAATCAAGGTACAACATCACAACCAATTACCTGAATTACCAGGAAGTGCCTCATTGCTTCTGTTCTGCTCAAAATGAGCTTGAAACACTCGTGACATAGCTGAGTGATTAGATAAGAAAATATTCCACTACTGCTTCGTACAATTTGATGTATTATATAAGGTTTAAGCACCCCTTGTGAATATAAGTATATAACGTCACAGAGGAGTTACCTGACCATATAAAAGCACATATAAAAGCTATGTCAGAGAGCCGTAAACACCCTTTTCCATCCATGTACCAAGGGTTAACGTGATTTAAGATATAACTTACGGCATTGCGGCAGTATGCAAAAACTGGGTCACGCAACCGCCACAAGGTTTGTATCAAGCCGATAAAGGCTCTTTAAGACAGAATCTTAAAAGCCAGCAAACAGCTGTTTTTTTGGGGGGCCTATTAAGTAATGTATCTGGCATGAAGACACTGAGCAGAGAGAAAGAGCAGCCTGCTATGACTCAAAGAGAAGACGCACTCTTCTCTCTCTGCTCAATGTGCAACAGCAGTGTCAGACCGGATAATTCTATTTAGTAAGAGACAGTGTCATGGAAGATTTATTGGGCTGTAACAGAAACAGAAAGGTTGATTTGTGACCTAGGAATTTTTTAGTTCGTTTAAATGGGAAGACAGATCATGGTTAAAGTAATGGGGAGCAACAGTGATATATATTGTTATTTAAAAAAAAAACTCTTAGCAACCTATCCCACAGTGACATGTTTGGGTGAATGTTCAAAGTGGTCATCTGATCTCTTTATATTACAATATCCTTGTAAATATGGAATGCTTTATTCAACCAGTCCTATTACCATTTGCATTAACATCAAAACAACCTATTAAAACCATACATGTGGGGCAGATGGATGTTCCCTGGCTGGTTCAATGGAAAAGCCCAAGGGTACCTTATACCCTTATGCCTTAAAAAGTTGACCTATTCTCAGCTATTTTGGAAGATGTATAACCAAAATGCAAATAACAATATGATTAATACCCCGGCAACAATAACAATAACCAAAATCCCAATTAGGTTCATTGATATCTAAAACCAGTTGTTTAGAGCTTAATAAGATGTATAACATAGAACTTTATTTTTTATGAACCAAATGTATGCTGTAATACATTCTGACTATCATACTACTTTAATAAAAATCTATTGAACAAAAAAAAAACTCGTAGCTGAGAGGTTTCTATAAGAATATATCCCACTGTTGCTCCCCATTCAAAGTTTTTATTCATAATAAGTTGGTTTCTATCTGATTTACTGAAGAACAGGAGGTAAATGCCTCCCGTTCTTCAGTAAATCTTACAGGAGAGGGGGAGACACTTACCGCGGACCCTCTTCAGAGCCGGATTCCCCGATGCATTTCCAGTCCTTTGCACTGTGCGTGCATGCGCACACAGTGCGAAGGAGCGAAGACGCGTCGCAGACTGTCAGTGATGTCGGTGCTGGAGCGGGTCCGCGGGTAAGTGTCTCCTCCTCTCCTGTAAGATTTACTGAAGAATTGGAGGTAAGAGATAGTGCATTTACCTCCTGTTCTTCAGTAAATCAGATAGAAACCAACTTTTTTGATGAACATACCCTTTAAGAAATAATCCAGTTATTCAAAATAATCCAAAATCTAAAAGAGAAATATATTTCAGCAGGCATTATAATTTGCCAAACATCAGTTTTGTTATATGGATCACATACTGACTGTGGATGATTGGAAATATAAACTGTATATAGAATGTATTCCTTGGCCCCAGGTAGTTTTAATCCTGCACTAGTGGAAGAACTGCAAGAAATGTAGGTTAGCCAGCATGAGTATACAGTAGGAAGATGGAATTCTTACAGCCATATAGAACATATCTTGTGCATTTCTTCAGAGTTATTTTTAGCACACTGCATTGTATAACAGGGAGCTCATTCCCTGGAGATAACGAGTTCTTACTCTAGGAAAAGAGCAACTGTCATTCACTTCAGCTGGATTTATTTTTAATTAGTTTTCACGCTCCAACCACTTTGTAGATGCAAAGACTTGAAAGGGACTGAAAAATAATGCAGTGCACCATGCCAAAGGTTTATAGTGAGGACTACAGTAATATATATATCGTAAATATTCAAACATTTTGTTTAAATTAGTGTTAATTTTCAAACATGAATAAAAGGGAATTTCCTTGGGACAGGAGAACACACACACGTCTAAAAGATTTAATTTCCTTAATTGACTTTCTTTTAAGTAATTACTACTAATTATATGCTAACACTACTAAATATACACCCTGTCATCTCAAATGGTAGTCTTTAAGTATCATTGTTTGGTCTGCGTTTATGTAAGTGCAGACATTATTCCTAGATTCTTTTCTTCATGCCCTGTTACCAATGAATGGTATTTACCCCTTCTTTTGCTATAAACAGCTTGTATTTACTACATCTCCAAAACACTGATGTATTAGGTGATTGAAATAGATAGGTCTATTATTTTATTTGCTAACTCAAAGTCATGTCCATCTGTTACGCTGACTGTGTTAAGATAAGTATACGTGGGTCCATTTTTCAATTTGATTAAAGAATAATTATACTCACTGCTCACTCGCTTCTCTTCTTCCAAGAGTTGAGTAAAATTTTCATTAATTAGTCGAAGTTGTCCTTTCAATCAAATTGCTTTAAAACTGGCTTCTTTTTGCCTTTGGTTGACCAAGTGACCAGCATTGAGTGTAGAATCAATCAAACTTTGATCAGTCAGTTCAGAAAAGTATCTGTTTTGCCTACCATCTCCTTGCTTCCACGATATCTCCTCTTTCAAATTTTTGTCATATCTAACCAGTTCTTCTCTTCTTTGTTCCCATTGATTCCCCCTCCATTTATATTCTTCCCAGTCCTAGTCACCTTTGCATGTTAAAGCGTTTAGTTCCTATTCTGCTTGTAGCGTTGTATTCTGATTGATCTCCTTTTACTGACCTTTTCTCGTACTTTTGACCTTGATCCTGTGCTGCCTACCTTGACTCTGTCTCTCTCTCTACTCTCTGTACCTTGCCTGGCTCTTTGTCTCCTGTGTTTGACCTTTGACTTTGTTCCTGACTGCTCTTGCCTAAGACCGAGGCCACACTACAGCGCACCAAATCGCACACACAATCATGAGCGTTATAGCATGATTCTTGTGCGTTTAGCGCATGCGATTTTGTCGTTTTCCGTTATGGAAATGCATGTGTTAACGCACCAAAAATCGTGAAGGAATGCGTTACCAAACGCGTATAGAATTTACACGTTCCCGCGATTCCCATTTAGCGAAGATCGTGGGCGCAATCGCAAATGCAAAACCTGCTAAGAATGTGCTGGTGTGGCCTAGCCCTAACTCTTGTCTCTACCATGCTATCAAGACACCTGCTGGCCTCTCTCCAGTTGTCCTGTGTCTTGCTGTCTGTTTTGTTGTGGACTTCTCAAGTATTCCTGACCTTAGGTCAGATACCTTGCACTCTAAGTCCAGCGGCAACTGATCTGGGTGAATACTCAGGGATCCGGGCGTTACAGTATCTGACAGTTTTTAGTTAAAAATTTAAATTTTTCCGCATATTAACTACCATAGGTACTTGCTGGAAAATAGTTAAGAACAACATTAGAAAAGAGTTAATCAGCACAGAATAAACCATCAATTCTAGTGTGTGGTTCTGTCGCAACCAGGAAGTGAAACGGCTGTCAGTGCAGAAGTCCCCTGCTCCTGTTTTTGCTTGCAACAAGCCCGAAACAGGAGCAGGGGGAGGCGCTTAGACAGCGAGGTCAGGTAAGTAAGTTGTAAACCATGCGAAAGTGGGGTCGGGGGGGTAGTAATAATCATTTTAAAGCTTTAATTTTTAGGCTGGACTTGCCCTTTAAGTCAATCCATATATGGCTAGCTTAAACTTTTACATGTAAGCATCTCATGCTGATGATACATTAAACCCAATACATTTTTATCACATTAGTACAGATCTACAGAATGGTAAAAGCAAGATTTTAGAGACTTTCTACTAAGCACTGAGTATAGATGCAAAGGGATGGGCAAACAGTAACCTGCAGATGTTTAAAAACTACTACTCCCAGCATTCCTCTATGATTGCTTAGCAGCAGGGAAAACTGGGGGATGAGTGTAACATCAAATAAGATAGGGCTCTGTTGACTAAAAGGAAGTATTGTAATGTATTTGCCAAGGTGATTCAAAAAGAAATTCCCTTACTAAGTAAATTTATAAAATTGTAAGAAAACCCATAATAGACTATATAAATAAATAAATAAAACTTTTTGTAAATAAACTATTAAATTTTCACTGCTGGGACAATTTTTACGAGACTTGGTATACGGATCTGGAAAAAAGCCTACTTTACAACTTTTAAAAATGCCTCTGAATCCCCTTTTTAAACATTTTTTTAAGTTAATTAACCCGTGTGCTGCCATCTAGTGGTAAATCAAGTTAATTGCACACCTTCCAAATTTTACAGATTGTTCAGGGTAGTACAATGCTTTGCTTCATCTTGTTCTGTTGTTGCTGTAATAGGAGGATAAAGCTGTCAATCATGAGGAGTAGCGGAACATGTGATGTAACAATGTCATGTGACCACACACTCAGTCACCTCCTCTCACTTGTGGTTCACCCAGAGTTAAAATTGAGAGGTAAACTGACCAATCCAAGATCCAAGTCTCTTGTACAGGGCATTGGGCAGGCAGCTACTCATTGGGATCACAGTTTGCAGAAGTCTGGTGCAGAGTTCAGAGAAGGCAGCTGTGTATGTAGTGAATGGGATGACACTGCCCACACTGCAATACAACTGCACTGTACGGGGTTCATTTTACTTCACAACTTGTGTTTCTTTTCCCCACGAACTACTGAAACCTCAGTATTAAAGGCCACGTACACACTCTTTTCACTCACCTTTCTTTTCCATGTGTCATTTTTGCAAGCAAATTGTGTTTTCTGGGGGACATTGTGTGTCAATAATTCAATTTGATCGATAGCAGTAAAAAATAAATTGATGCAAGATGTACCCCATTGTTGGTGTGATACATGTTAAAGTAATAGTTGATGCGATATGCGTTAAAAGGGAAGTTGGTGTGATACGCCTTAAAGGGAAATTTGGTGTGCTACTCGTTAAAGGGGACGTTGGTGTGCTACGTCTTAAAGGGGAAGATGGTGTGCTACGTCTTAAAGGGGAAATTGGTTTGCTATGTCTTAAAGGGGAAGTTGATGTAATAAGCCATAAAGGGGTAGTTGATGTGATACTCTTTAAATTGTATAATATCAACTTCATGTAGAATAGGTTTGGGCCTAGGCACTCCTTTAGGCAGTGTGCCACTGAAGTTGAAGGTGCAGCTTCCGTTGGTCCTCTACCTTAAGGACTTCAAGCTGTAGCACAAGCAAAATGGTGATGGAAGTGCACACTATTCCTCAGAAAAATCTGTTTATTGCATCAAACAAACAACGTTTCGGAGATCGTTATGTCTCCTTCATCAGGTGTAACTCACACAATACCCCCTACTACCATTTATAGACCTAGTGATCAAACAGCCCCTCTCTCTACCTTTAGGGGGATATGATATGAAAGAAAATATAATGACATATTTTGCACCAGATGTTGCACTAACCACTCCCCCTAAAGGGTATATATTAAATTATTGCAAACAAGTTGGCAGTACAAAGCACTGGATCCCTTTACTCTGTATTTGGTTTTATATGTGGCAAGTTTTGTATGACACTATATTAAAGGCAACATTCCTGGGACATTGCTGAATCCTAGATTTTTGTTTTTATTTTTCCAGTTTGGTTTGGGATACCTCCAGCCTATCTTCAACTCCGAGTTTGACTACCCTCTGTACTTTTAGCCATCTGTATTTCTGTTTCTGACTCGGACTGTTGACCATTCTTGTGTGCTCTGCACTTACCTTGTTTGCATTGGTTTTCTTGAGCGGACCCTGGGGCTTGGCTATAGGTGAAGAAAGTGGTGGAGATTAGCTTAAATATACTACAGGTACACAAAGGGACTCTTGTGCATGACACTTGCAGAAGAGTCTGGTTTTTAAAAATCATATATCGAGATCAAAAGGTAGAAAATTAGAAAATTCTAGTAGAAAAGTCAAATATCGGTGTTAAAATAATAAAAAAAAAAACTTTGATTGGGTTTGAATTGGATTTTGGAAAAAGTTCTGTGGAATTGGTGGTGGGACAAAACTTCCCAGTTTCGTTCATCTCATTACAGCTATTGGCTAGGAATTACTGAATCCACTGTGGCTTACTTATATCTTTGCTTTAATTCAGATTCCAATTCAAAGTACGGGGGGGGGGGATTGGAAAATAGGCTAGATTTTACACTTTCAATGTTCACCTATATAAATAGCGTTAAAGGGCATGTCCACTCCCAAAACTAAAATTTGACCCACCGCTGGCCCTACTGGGTAGTGTTAAAAAAAATCCTTTCCTTTCTCCTCTGCTCCATATGGTTGTCCTGCGGTGCCTTAAGTGCCTACCCAAGTATTAAAAAAAGCCTTCCTGTGTGTTATCTGTATCTTCCCTGTCCTGGAGGACTGTGGCATGCGCTGTGCAGCTCTCTCTCCCAGATCCAAGCTGAAAATGTTTTAAATAAAATAACCTTTTTTGTAGTGTAGGGCCCCCTTACTAACCACCATGTTTAAAACTTGCAAACCTCATTCCTTTGGCTTTCTCAGTAGCTGGCAGCAGCATCTGTGACTAGCTGACTTTTCCATTCCCGGAAGTAGCATTATAGGCAGAGGACAAGGGAGCAAAGGTTGGTAAGTCTGATCTGGGCACTTTTATAAGTTTTAAACACGGCTCTTAGGGTTGGAAGGGGGTCCCCTGCACTACAGAAAAAGGTAGAATTTGGGGTGGAGATACCCTTTCAAACAAAACAATCACTGAAAGGTACAGAAAAATGACTTTAACACTATAAGTAACTTTAGTTTAGATATGATTCATGATTCTTGCCAAATGTTTTATATTGAATGACAAAACACAAAACATAGAAACGAGCATGTGTATGTTTTTTGTCTAAATCTGTTTATATAACCCGTGTATGGTACATTCTAAATATCCAGCGTAAACATGTATTTGTTGGCTGCTGTAACATGATCTAAAGAGACATCAGAATCTGTTGCTTAGTAATTAGTTTTGCCAAGATAAAATAAAGCATCAAAAGCACAAACACATCATTAAATAACTGCCTTTAAAATAATTGAGTCTCAATGGAATGCTGATTAGAATAAAATAAATGTACAGATTCCATTTATTTATTAAAATATTATTAATATTTCCAAAAACATTCATATTTATAACGTAGTTTTGACCAATACATTTATTGCGTTTTTTTTAAATGCAGTATTCACTTTAGTTTTCCCTTAATATTAAGTTGATATTTTTAAGCATCCAGTCCATGTATCTGCTTGACAACTTCTATTTCTTGCCAGTATAAAAATACTAGCCTACAGTAAGTAATCCATTATAAAACTATAATACTTAGGAGGCTCAAATTAAAATGGGAGCAGCAGTGGAATATTTGTTTGTATAATCATTACTTAGCTATGCACAGAGTGATTGTTATAAGAAAATGTTTCACTGCAGCTCCCATACCATAGCCATTCACTATTTTCAACCCCATAATGGTTTTAAAAGGTAAAACAGACGTTTTAAAGGAGAATTATAGGGTATGGAAAAGAAAGTCAATCATGGTCAGTTTCTTCTAATTATTTACTTTTAAAATGATAGCAATACAATGCAACCAAAAGCATAACTGTTTTTAAAGCTGTACACAGGGTGAAGGCAATTTTTAAAAAATATATTAACCTTATGTATTATAAGAAATAATGTGCCCCTTCACATTGTAATATAAGGATATTAAAGGGTAATTATAAATTGAATTTTCAAAAATTCTACATTTAGATACAGTAAGATCACACTATTTCAAAACCTTTTTGGGGGGTTTTAAATCTGAGCTGTAGATCCTGAGCAATCATCATTTTAATCACAACATTTACAGGGAAAGACCTGTCACTCCAGGAGCAGAGATTGTAATATGTGCCCCATTAATAACCTCTTACTAGGATCTTTAGCTGTCTGACAGCACACTTTCTGCAACAATTATGAGAATCAGCAGAGGAAAAGACGGCAGGGGGAGGGAGATGTGTAAGTAGAGCAGTGTCCATGGTGAGGCTGTGCAGAACTTATAAAAGTGTCGCAGACACTACAAGCAGGCAGTGTGTAAGGGAGGGTGGGGGCAATTATGAGCACTCACTAAACATTAATAATTTAATTACAAAGCACGCTAAGATAAATATGTGAGTACCACCATTTTACTTCTCTCACATTGTAGTTTCAGATAATGTAAAGTTGTTTGAGTGAGTATAGTGACCCTTTAAGTCACTTTGGAGTTCCCTGCCCTGTATAAAAAAATGATATGGTCAGGGAACTCTTCAGTGATGTAATATTTTTATATCACAATGTAAGGAGTGCTTCATCCCTTATATAATACATAAGGCTCCGGGTTTAGAATGGAAGGTTCAGTGGAATGACTGATATATTACATTTCACGGCACCTCCCATTAACCATCTTGCCATTAACCCCTTCCCCGTCAATGACCAGTAAATAAAGCTAACCCAGAGTGTTTTTTGTTAATCTGAAGTCTGTAATGCACAAGTAACACATTTTGTTATGAACCCAGTTTTAAAAGTGTGTTCCTCTTCCAGTACATAAAGCAGGGAGACAGTGGTTTCATGTGACTAAGTACCTGAAAGGGACTTTTAAATGAAAGTCTTCCAATATCAGGGGACTCTGTCCATAGACTCTTCTGAGACTGAAAAGATGCTGGCAATACAGGACAAAAACAAGGACAGGTTTTTCCTTCAAGAAATTATCCTATATAAATTCAGTGAATGTGTAATAAAAGGGGGTTCATTGATTAAATGGATTTGTCTTCAATGTGTCTCCATTGTAGTTTAAGATAATGTAAAGTTTTTTGAGTGAGTCTAGTGACCATTTAATGCTTTTAAATGGCCATGGAACTTTTAATAGTATATTTTACAAGGTTGTATTAAATATGCATGTGTACTTATAACTTTGTGCAATGTAGAATGTTCTGGTCAGTGTTTATATAACACAAAAATGCAGCAGTAGAAAAAAACAGGGTTCAGTAGGCTTTTTTTATTGTTTCCAGCAGATTACTACCTCTTGACTGTAGGAACAGGTTATATTAAACATTTTAATTTAATGTAGATGAAATTCATACATTTAAATAAACAAAATCTGGTACGTCACGTTGTGATAATGATGACCGCACACATCCAATCAGTGAAAAGGGTCCTTAACCCATTTATTAAAGGTGAAACAACCAAATAACGTTTCGGGGGGCCTAGCCACCCTTCATCAGATGTTCTGATGAAGGGTGGCTAGGCCCCCCGAAACGTTATTTGGTTGTTTCACCTTTAATAAATGGGTTAAGGACCCTTTTCACTGATTGGATGTGTGCGGTCATCATTATTTCAACTTACCTTACTAAGGACGTGGCAGAACGTTCAGGTGACCAGCACCACCAAGAAATCAACTAGAGGCACATGCTAGTGCCCAGGGTGTGCAGCTTCTCTTCTATATATATCAGGTACGTCACCCCACCCGTGACTCGCAAGACTCTTCCGCATTTTGGGGTGGTCTCCCACACTCCTGCGAGACCATCCCAAACTCCCGCAACTAAGAGGAGACTCTAATTTCCTCCCCAGTCATGCCCCCTTTTGCTCACCACGCCCCCAGAACACCCCTACCCCGCTTCCATACACCTCCTAGACCATTAACTTTGCCTCCCTCCACCCCTAAGTGACATCACTTTTCCACGCCCCCTTCCCCCACCCTGCCCGGAAGCCTCAAATGGCAGGGTGGGATGTCTGACATATAAATGTTTGCAACAGGGTAGAAAAACTGAAAATGATAGGGTTTTGTAGCATGTTTGACTTTTTTTAGCTTACAAAAATATCTAGCTTTGAAATATTTATCTCTTGTGCAAAAGAAACAGAGCACAATTTAAGATATAATGGTATAATAAAGCAATAATTACCCCTTTAATTATAATGTCTCTTTAATACCAATATAAAAGGATTAAAGGGATTCTGAATGCTGATTTTGCAATAAATGCAATGTAAATTACACATTTCAGGTATTTTATTTATGGAAAAATTCTCTTTAAAGTACTGTGATAGTGAGGTATGACTGGACATTTCTACCTCCCAAAGTTGTTTCTGAGTGGAAAACCAGCATAAAGAAATCTGCCTCTGACAGGCTTCCTCCTGGCTTCAGCACTATCTTTAATACATGAAGGACCAGAATACTAAACTGACAGATGAAAACTAGACAAGATGGTGCACCTAAATGAAACAATATTGGTAGGTATGTATAATCAACCAAGGAAACCTTTTGGAAAATGGTGCACATAGAAATAGCTTAAAGGGGAAGTTCAGTGGAAAATATCATTATTTTTAAAATTCTCAGTTTACATTATGCATACCTAGTTATTTTACATATTCTCTTCCATTTTGAAAAATCGGTTGAATTTATAGCCTTTGCTATTGCCTGCTGTTGACATTAGTGAGCTGATATTTTAGGTTCTGTAATGGTCCTTCTTTTTCCCAGAATGCACACTACCTTAGAATGTTGACAGTAATTTTTGCTGTTGGATGGGTCAAACATGCTCAGATCTCTACTGAGCAACTGAATCAACCCAGGCAATGGGTCGAGGGCAAGACGTTAATGATCCCTATTAGGGGTCCTGCAATCAGGAAGTCAGTATTTCAGAAGCATTTATTTATACACAGGCAAAATGAGCAGGTTAAGGTCATTAAAGGGCAAGTCCAGCCCTCAAACAAAAACTTACATACAGGTAAATCACCCCCCAAAACCCTAAACGGTAATAGTTTGAAATGTGAAATATATAAGTCTAACCTGAAATCCTGCACAATGTTCTGTTTCCCCTGTTTCTGCTTCCTGGTTCTTCCAGTTAGTAACTGTCAGTTATGGATTTGACAGTTGACATCACAGCCAATGACTGAATGTTAATCCCGTCTGCCTCTTCTGAGCATGCCCAGGCTCAGTACAGGCTCAGTACAGGTTTCTAAATGGCTCAGTTTCCATGAGGCATCCAGAAGCATAGCAGGCATACAGTAATGAATTCATAGGACAAACTATGATATATCAGCATATTTTACAAGAGGCCATTCTTTCTAAAAGATGTTATTATGAGGGTGGAGTTGTCCTTTAAGACCTTTTTTTTTTTCTTAAAAGTATATGAATTTGCACCGAACTTTCCCTTTAAAGATTAAAACACAAAGTAAACTTTGCATATTGGTGTTAATGGGTAGTGTAGTAAAGATAGCAAAATGAGCATAGTGACACAAAAATACCTTAAATCTATTAAAGCATCCCAAATGGCAGAGATGTTGAAATCTGCAGTTTTGTTCCAGAGCTATCTGCAATAGACCAAGAGACTCATCTTTGTGGCCTTAACAAAATACACATTCTATTTTTTATTTATAAGCTGATATTAGTAAATATAGTTTTGTATTTTAAACATGTTCTTAATTATTATGGGAATACACACTCAATTTATGTTCTTTAAATACACAAGGCAACAATTCATAGTGCAAATAGACCGAAAAAAAGGAGAAATATTTTTTAGTGTCAATTCTTTTATCTGGTGTAGAAAAACATCTGTCTGTAATCAAAAAGAACATTGCCTTCTGTGTCTGTATTTACAGGTTTTAAATGAGTGTTGTCCTACTTTTTATGTCTAAAGAGGCATTAGTCATTAATACCAACTGTACAATGCTTAGGAGCAGGTGTAAGGTTATTACATTCTACTGAGAAAGCTATAGTCAATAGGTGCAATACACAGAAGAAACAAAAGATATAAATATCTTACTACAAGAGAAACCTTTTTGTTTGTTTTACATAGCATACACAATAGATATATAAACTTTTCATAACAAGTATATTCTCCCTTTTCAAGACCAAATACAAGTTAAGGCAAGCACACTGATAATTTTGAAAGCAAATGTAACTATGGCAGCAGCAGCAATTTATGATGTTTTTTAAAGATTGGCAAAACAACAGGTTCATTCTACTGATTATAGTATTTTTTCGGTAATATTAGGTAGCATGGGGATTAAATCACCATCTGAATCTTACTTGGACTTTACATGTAATAAAGAAAAATTTTAGGTTTTGACTTTACACTCATTAGCAAAAAATGACCTATCCCATTGACCCTTTAAAGCTTTACAAGGTGAATGGTACAAACAAAAGACTGCATTGTGTCTGATGCAAATTAGCATACATTGCTTTTTCAAATACAAAAATATTCTATAGCACTCTGAAAAACAAAATCAACTAATGCAACATACTATAACTGCAATCTGCAGTGTGTCTTTCAGAGTTTCTCACACGCTTATGATCGTGTTTTGTCATCCATTAGCACGTGGGAAATGCGTGCCAGGCTAACACAATGTGGGTGGCCTCACTGTATGAGCTGTGCTCCGATAACAGAATATCAGCAAAATCGCAGCACAAAGATCTCTTTTTCTTTCACTGGTAAATGCAATGTGATTATCTGGGTAAAGTATGGGAAATGTAAGGCGTGTGGTTAAGACTGCATATATGTCATTCTGGAATCCCACTAGCTTGTAAGGAACATGCATTCATGTGCTTAAAACAAGCTCGCAACAGGAGAGTAGGGGAATGTTTGTTTGGGGTATCACGCTCACCTAGCATTACTTTCATGAAAGTAATTGTGATCTTCCTGAGAGGATACATTCTGTGACTGGTAAAATACTGCCGACATATCTGCCCACAACCTCTACTGCTATTTTAACTAGTTTATTACATACATTTTTAATTAGAAGTTTCTGTTCTGGAAAAGGGATCTACCTCCTCACTCTGCTCAAGGAGCATTTTATAAGCTTGAGCATGTGCAGAATATGCACCCGGGAAGAAGCCAGCTTACTCGGCCAGAATGCAATAATTATGCTTAAATACATGGTTAATAATACATCTAGTAATATGCTGAATATATATCAGTTGAGGGCAATTAACGGACAAGTGACGTTTTTTGTTTTGAGGGTGGACTTGCCCTTTGAGCCATGAAGCATACATTAATATAGATGGCTATGAGCCTGAAATTCAGAGTATTTTGTCTTGGTTCTCTTAAAGGTCAACTGTACTGAAAAACTGGCTTTGACTCATCTTAATCTATAACTAAATATATCTTCTGTAAGTTATACTGTGTTACTGCATGCTTTCACTCCAGTACTTGTTTTGCTCATGCTCAGTATCCCTCTCTTAACCAATGCCTCCTTTATCAGACCACACTATCAGTATAGGCAAGCATCATCAGTAATTACTAGCAGCCAGCACTTGGGAGACATGCTTCTGATCCTAGTTTTGCAACCGGTTAGCTTATGAGAATCATATGGCAGTCCACAATGCTTGCGATGAATGTAAATAACCATTTCCACAAGACTAACCAGGTGTTGCAATGTGGCCACAGCCACACTAGTGGTGGAGAAATCATCAAAGATACAGTGGTTATTGGGAAAAATTATAGTTTCCGTTATTTTTTTAAATAAAGGTTTCCCACTATAGATGCCTTTTAAACATACACATAGAGAGTTATCGACTAGACCTGACTTTTTTCTCTTTAAAAACTGTTTAAAGCAACTAGGTAATTATCTGTAAAGTGCAGTTTTTCCCTAGGAAAATTTGTGAATTAATTTAAAAATGCTATATTTCAAAAAGCATTTATTATGGGCCATTCCTAATAGAGACTTTTTCTAACCATTTGTGTGAAGTCCAGCTTTCCCATCATTATACACATACAGGAAAAAAGGTGTTTTTCACTGAACTTTTTTTTTTACTGTTAAAGGAACCTTAAACACTGACCAACGTAAGTACAATCTATAATGTACAGTATATCATTGACTTATGATGTTACATTTTACAGCAGTGATATTTTTAATTGAAAATTAGCAATCTTGTGAGATTAAAGGGTAACTGACCTAAAATTAATGGCTTTCTTATGAAATCCCTTGATTTTACCTTTAAATGAATTCCTCAGTAACCCTGCAGCAGCAACGAAGAACTAGAACTCCAAAGTCTGGAGAAACTGGCTATTCTCTAGTACACTGATGCCAATACATACTCACATTGATGTCAGGTCAGACATCAATGCTTTTTTTCTAAATGAGCATGCCTCATTTGACCTAAAAAGCACGTTGGTTTCCAGGAGTAGTGATGGTATCTTAACAATTCCTTCCGATTTTTATTTCTGTTGCTGGTAGAAGGTTGCCAAATTTAAAGGCAAGACAAAAGGCTATAAAAAAAAAACTAACTTTACCTTACTGTTCCCATTTAAAGGGCAAGTCCACCCCTCAAATGAAAAATTCAAATGAAACACTAACCTGAAATGCTGCCAAATGTGCTGTTAACCTATTTCTGCTTCAGGGTCTTCCAGTTAGCAGGTGACAGTCATACATGTAACAGATGATATCAAAGCCAATGACTAAATGCTATTCTGCTAGAGGAAAGTAGCAGAAGAACATTTTGATGCATAAAAGGTTAGCCCTACATCTGTCATCTTTCTATCTTTCATTTGTTACTTTATTATGCCCCAGATAGTTGCTCACCTTTGCATAACTTAAATATGTAATATCTATCGACAAATATACAGTACATAAAGGTTCTTTTTCTGTAACTGAATGTATTTTAAATACTCTGCCTTTAAATAACAACATAGATTTAATTTAATTGAACAGACGTGCAGTATTAAAACTAACACACACTTTAAGTTTGAATACATGCCTTACTCACAACGCTTTTTATTAATGTCGATCAAATTCACTGGGGACAACTGTACAAATAGAGCCCAGTGATTACATAAAGGTTTCAGGTCATAGTACACACTACAGCTTATAAAATGTTGCTTTATAAAAACATGTGATAGCAATGTTATCTCTACCTGCATTGAGCAAATATAAAATAAAAAGATGGTTATTAAAAATGCTGCTGCTCAACAAACCAGGAGACAGTCAGGAAACACTAATGTTTAGTGTAATACTTTAAAGGCGAACTGAAAATTTTGATTCACGTTTACACACCTGTTAAACAACTAGTTTATTTTATCTGGTGATGTTATGCCTATTTGAAAATAGTTGTGAAAACACTTTTGAATAGGTTAACTGCTTTATAAATATAGATAGTGCACACACATTTATAAAAAGGTAAATGATTTCCATTCATTTTGCTAGGTTTTGCCCTTGGTGTAGGGCTGAAATTGTCACCAAAATGGTAATTGTATTTAGCCAAAATAAAATTTCATATTTAGACCAAATACCCCCCCAATACCTAGAAACCGTTACTCTTTTACAGCTCAAAACCGCTTCTACAAGGAGATATCCTGCCCCCCAGAGCGCTGCAGAGAAAAGTCACTTCAGATCATCCAGGATATCTCCGTGTAGAAGTGGGTTTTAAGCAGCGTAATTATAACAGTTTTGGGGGTGGACATGCCTTTTAATTTTTTTATCTTTCACTAAATGATGGTAACGGCTGGAAAATTACTTTAAAATAAATATAAACAAATTATCTACATTTCCTCTTAATAAATAGATTTACTACTTCCAATTGTAGGCATTTGCGATGAGCCCAAGATGATGATATTTTCTCAATTTAACACGTTTTAAAAATTATAAACTAAAAAAAAACACCTGTTTTTAATCCTTACACTGTAGTAGCTTATTTCTTTTAAAACAAAAAAAGTCTGTTTTCTACTGAACAATTAACAATTAAATAAAAAAATTTCTGTGTCTGTCCATTTTCTACAACTATTTCTATTTTCTATATCATTGCCAAAAATCCAAGAGACTTGTCAGTGAAAATGTGTTTCCTTAAATCCTAAAAACAATATATATAATGCTGCCTGTGACTGTTAGTCCTACTTCTTCTTAATCTGAGGAAACTTTATTAAATGAGAATTATATTGCATATAAAGTTCATAAAACAATTAAAATGAAAAGCAGGATTGGTAATTCAGGTAGTTTTTAAAAATGAAAAGTGAAGTTGTCCTTTAAGAAATCCTCCTAGCGACTGAAGGTGGTAACGCTACATGGTTAGTTTTCTAGGTCACATATATGTAAATTGCCGTCTCTCTAATGGCAGTGCCCATGCTCTAATTATCAGGTCTGAGGGCTATTACACAGGGATCAATATTTCAGCCTGTTCAAATGCCCAGATTGCTATTTTAAAGGATTCTTCCTTAATTACTGCCATGTCTGATCATTTTCAACACATTTGTAGCCAAATGTATCTTTGGAAAGCAAATATCAGATACTGTACTGTATGTAGTTTTTAAACAAGCATTCTTTAATAGGCTGCTGGTTTTGTTGGCCTGAAATGCCTTCTAGTAACTTTTATTTTGCCTAACAGACTACCCATTGATATTTTTGTAAATTATTGTACTGTCTGACTTGTACTTACAGCAGAGCTCCCAAATTCAGTACCAAAAAGGTTTCATAATAAAGGGGCAGCAGATTAATGGATAAAAGGAAACAAAACAATTCCACCTCCTACCTTTTAAAAGTTCCCCGGGTGACTATTTACCCCAGGGTTTGCTTGCATTACTTACATTAACTTACGACGTCTGGTCTGATCCAACTTTCCCACCGCCCTCAGTCTGGGACATAGCCAATGGAAAGATGCTTTTTGCAGACTGTATATTCCCATGGGTCAGGATCCAGACACATGCAGGGTGGCAGGACAGACAGACGCAACAATTGTAAGTTTAGTAAAGGATTATGGGGGTGAGGACCTTGCAGTCTATGTCCTTACTGTGGGTACTTGCAATGGGAGGGGAGTGATTGGGATTGGTTTTGTTGCCCTTAAAACAATATTATATCATAAAAAAAAGACTTCTTGCACCAAAGCAATTTATCCATATAATATATACATTTTATTTTTACAGACCCACACAGTATAACCAGTGTTTTAACTTAACATCTTTAAAATTAATACACAGATTTTAGAAAAATTCATTTGTTCTCCCTTATTGCTGAAAGATATTTGGGGGTTTCATTTGCACAATGGTGGGGGCTTTTGCTGATCCATAACAAATAATGATTAAGTGAACTTCATAATTGGTATTATCAAGCAGGTGCATTAAGAAAAAAAGTCTCCTAGTATTACAGCTTCAACATCTGCATTTACAGAAAAGTAAATAATTTCTATTGTCTGTGTGAGTCTAATCTGCTTTTTAGAATTCTATTAATGTGTGCAATATTGATTACGTACGTTCTCCTTTGTTTGCAGTAGCGTTAAAAAAATCAGCACCTTTAACTATGTGAACATCATATTTAATAGGAGAACTTTAAGTGCGCATAAAGTTTTTTTTTTTTTTAATTTAACATGAAAAGTACACGGTGCAGGGAGGTATGATTGACATTGCCCACCTCCCAATATTATTTCTGTGAGGAGCTCCAGCACAAAGAAAACTGTTCCTTGCCAGGCATCCTCAGTCTTCAGTACTATGGCAGTACTATGGCAGATGAAAACTGTACGTGCTGAAGCTCTTAAGAAAAACAATTTGAGAAGGTAGAAATAAATAATACTACCCCTGGGCCCTGCCCAATTTTTAAAAAGTATATTTGTCCTTTAATTTGTTCAACATAATAACTGCAACTTTAGTTTTACCCTGTGTTTGCACTGATGGCACATGTCAAAAAAAATTAATATGAATTTAAAGGGCAACTGTGGTCTCAAAACAAGTTAGGGTTAAATGAAAGCCTGTAGTATTTCCTTTAAAATAAACTGACAATCACATCTCTGGCTGGAGCGTGTGAGATATTACATCGGGGTGAATGTTCAAACTTCCTGATCCAGTAGGTTGAGTGACATCACCTGACCTCTGCCCCACCCGTCCGCCCCGGGGGAGAAGCATGCTCAGTTAAGTCTTAATGCTGGGGAAATCAGGAAGTACCTGGGGAAAAAATTGACAGTTGAGAAGAGAAGCCTATTAATACAGGCAGAGGCTGGTCACATAATTTCAAGCTGGTCACATGACTGAAAACAGGAAGTGTTCAAGCAGGAAGTAATATTGCTGAACCTTTCCAGCAATAACTTCTCACAAATTTTATCTAGAGATGTGATTTAAGTTTTATTTTGAAGGTATGATGGAAGGCTTTTTATATAATCCTTACTAGTTTGGAAGAATTCACGAAAACAGTTACCCTTTAATATATTCTGTTTTTTTATTTTGTGGAATACCAAACCTGATTACAACTTTTCAATTTTATTTGTTCATATATATTTATATACTCTAGAGTGCAGTCAGTAATTAAAATTATTTCTGTTTTTTTTTATTATCATTGTTAAATATTTTCTGTACATAAACTCTGATAAAGTGCACAAAATGTCAACCATCCTGTCCTGTAGGTTACTGAATTTCCTATACAATAAGGGGATTTGAGATTCCCCTATACCCGATAGGCCCCCAATGTGGCAGCATAGAGCTCTCAATCTTGTGTATTTAATTTTCTCTCTTAAGCAGATTCATTAGAAAGAAAGAAATTTGACAGATAAATACACTATTTATGTTTTACCATTAATTTTTTTTTTTTTAAATAATCCTGCACTTCCCATCTCCAGGACATTTTTGGCTCGACTATAATAGCAAAAAGCAGCAACATTTGTCCAAAAAGAAAAAAAATGACATCCACCAATTATAGCAGCATACATTATTGCCTGCAGTTAAAACAAAAGCAGGCCTCATTAGCATTACCTGACAGTACTTCTCAGCCACGGATTTGACTTAAATCCTAGAGGTAACAGGTTTTTAACTTTACACTTTTCCTACACAGGAAATATTTGAAGACACATACAGATTTAAATGGCATTCACCCATAAAACACCCTGCATTTTCACACAACAGATCTGTGTTCTCCACACACATATATGGCACTAGGCCGGATTCGTCTTCTTGTGTGACCAGGTAACTGTGGCAAAAACTTAAAGTACTTGGGCATTAAATCCAAGCAAGCATCCCGGAATTTCTTTATCCTCCAGTAGTAAATGATTGGATTTAGTGCAGATTTGAGGTAGCAAAGCCACAAGAGCCACGTGCTTATCTCAAAAAAATTGTGCTTATTGTAAAAGTCATTATTAAATGTAGCAACCAGACTATAAGTAGTGAACGGTGCCCAGCAGAATATAAAGACAACAAATAAAACTAAAATGGTTGTAAAGGCACGAGTTTTAAAGCTGATATCTATATTCATTTGAAAAGGCCTTTGAAGACTCATAAGACCTAGCTTGCTTGCCTGGCTGAGGCATATACTGTCTGGATGGCTATGTATTCGAACTGCGTTGTGGCGCACAGTGTTTAGTATGCCCATGAAAGAATACAGCATCACAAAAAAAGGGATAAAAAAGAAAATGAGTACAACCAGTATCACGTAAGCTTTGTAGCCAGAGTTTGTGGTATAGCCAAACACACACTGAGGAGCTCTAGATGGTACTTGCAAGTGTGGACTGCCAACAGCCAGAGGAAACGCCACACAGAAGGATGTTGCCCATGAAATCACAATAAGAATTTTTGCCCGGTATGGATTCAACTTGTCTTGCTTTTGAACTATAATAAGAAATCTGTCAATGCTGATTATAAGTAAGATAGCAACACCCTCCATTACGAACAACCAAAAGAACATTGCAGAGACCCTACAGAAAACATCTCCAAAAATCCATTCTGTGGTGATAATTGTTACCAAAGCAAAGGGCATGTTCAAGACAGAAAGCAGTAAGTCAGCAAAGGCCAAGCTGGCTAGTAAAATGTTAATTGCAGAGCGCATGGCAGCTTTTTGGTAGACCATGAGACATACTACAAAGTTTCCAAGAAATGCTAACAAGAGAATAACTATCATTACTGTAGATAATATGATCTGAAGGGGTAAACTTAATGTTTCAACTAAATCTTTTGTTGACAGAGTTGAAGTAATGTTTATTGGTAAAATTGTTGTCTCAGCTGTGGTCATTGCAACTGGGCTATATTTTGGTAGAACATCTAAGCTACTGCTTATAGATGGCTGAGGAGTGCTAACTTTTATATAACCATTTTCAATGATGATGTGAGTGCTATAGGATGTTGCAAAATAAGCAGGTGTAAGCATTGCCGATAAAACCATAACTGCAAAATCCAAGCTTCTTTGTTGTTCTGTTGTTGTTTTAAAGCATGTCGCAGAGCAATGAAAACCACCATGCCTCTTGGCCATTAACAAACTGGTGAAGAAGAGCTGATAAAATATCCATCTTCATTTACGCCTGAAAGAGAAAAATATATTACAAAAAAATTACATCATTTTATAATATGGCAGACACATTTAAAGAAAAATATGCATTCTTTTTAAAGAGGATGTTCATCGTAAAAAGTATTAATATTTATTTATCTATATTGCACATACCTAGGTATTCTACATAAAGGGACATATTTATAAAATAATTTTAAAAGGAACTAAAAGGTCCCAGACAACATTGTCCCAATGGACAGAGCACATTCACAAACATACAACAAGCCATGTCTCACCTCTCTTTACTGATGTTGCTGGGTGATTTATGAAATTAACCATTTGGTACTAGGGGTCAGCTACCATGGATGACACCCAGCCATGTGTACGCAGTACACATTTCCTCATCAGTTGTGCTTAACAGATCAAAACGAGAAAGCTACTGCTTTGCTTCCTAGAAGCTGACAGCAAATCATATAACAGCACAAAGATCCTCCCTCCCCCTGACACAGAACAGGGATTTCTGTGCAGTATTTTTGTAAACATATTTAAATGTTCCTGACCCTAACAATCATATATTGCTTTTCACACAAAAAAAGAAAAGTAATCTTTGCAGGGTTTTTCTTAGCTACCACGGATGTAAAAAACAAAATATTAACATTTCCGGGTCTACACCATCAGCTCAGACAGATCGCAAATTTCAATCTCACTCTGAAAGAAAATTATTAACCCCGTGGCTCCTTGGATGTTAGAAGATAAAGCCCAGGTCTGTGTCCTATTTTTATTAACATGTACATTTCAGAATTCATTAGGAATAATGTGTGACACTACATGTAAAGTGAATTGGGAGGTGCCGTATTATATATATTTATAAAAAACCTCTTAGCTATGTAGCCAAGAGGTTTTTATAAGAATATATTCCACTGCACCTCCCCACTAAAGGTCCATAGCCTTATGTATTATATATTTTTATTGCACTATTGTGAGATATGTTTGGACTTGAAGAAAGTCCTGCAGGGATTTCTATTTTTTCTCTTTTTCCATTTAACAGAAAACCCATTACATCTTACGAGTACAAATTTACTCTCTCTGTGGCTAAATGGATTTAACCATTTACCATTTTTTTTCAGCTTAGTTCAAATTATAACCTTATATTTGCAGCCTGTAATTCCAAACAAATTCCAGCCAAATTCATAAATGCGTACACCCATTATGACTACTGTACTTGTCAGTGAAAAGTCTGCTTCTTAATTGTATTTTTTGTGTATGCTGTACATGTACCAAACAAAAGCTAACAGCCACAACTTTAAAATCCATCTATCCACATTTTGCTATCCTGCAGAAGTGCATACTGACCAACAACCCTGTTTCTATATGGATGCTTATTAGAACAGCATGGTATTATCCTTCCAGCAATGAAACTAATGAATTGCAAGTAATATCAGCACAGCTGTGCACAATTCATTGTTCATTAGGGTCAGTCTCTTAAGAGGAAGTTTGAGAGGCATAAATGTGTTTATGTATGTATCTCTTTACTGCTTTAGTTCCCATAACAGTATTGGCAAACATTTATGTAGCTTGCAAAGAAAGATTTGAGTGGAGTGTAACTCTTATAAACAGTACTGTTTGGAGTGTGGGTCAGGAGAGAAGGATAAATGTTTACTCTGCCCAATCAACGGCTAATCAAACGGCTAAGGGAATTTCCAGCAAAAAGTTTAAAGCAAATATGTAAGTGTAATTATCTGCTTTTACAGCTGTAATCTGAAGGCAATGTATGACAAACACAAGAGGATAGCCAAACAGTTCTCACTCTGATCTTTTTAAGAAGCTGCTGGGGGGGATTTCATCTCCGCCATAGCGGGGCAGAGCAGACCCCCAAGGGAAACTTTAAGTATAACTGCTGTTAAGTATAATACCCAAGGGTGAGAGCAATTTAGGTCCTCACGTTTGGTACTATGCAGGTACGGAACAGAGTATAATTTTCCTTTAATGTAAAATTACATGTTTTGTAAAATGATTTTGGGGATTTCTTAGAAGCATGTTACAAAAAAAAAAAATCAGAAACTTGTTATAAGTTAAACTTGTTAATATCATTGATCTAGATTCTCTAATTTCCATGCTTTAAGACTGTCTGTATATGATTGTTGAGGCCGAACCTGTGTTATGATGTGTCATTACAATGCATGTTAAACATCTAAATGGAATGACTCAACCCTCAAGTGAGCTTTTAGTTTAATACCCATGAGGCTACATAACACCACAAGTTTTAGCACTGGCACTAATCATTATAAAGCACTATGCATCTGCAAACAGAATGTCAGTAAGAATGTCACATTTGCACTATTTTCTTTGCTATTAAAATGCTGCTGGATTGTAAGCCACAAATAATTTTGCTTTACATAATCCTTTGGTGCATATTTTAGTGCAATAAACAACCACATTCTTTTCTAATATCAGCTACATTGCATTTTAATTTTAAAAGAATTCATTTGAAGAGATTTGGAGACTGACTTACAGCCCTGAAACTGGTTTTCAAAAAAGCTTTAAAGGGCATATACACAAAAAATTAGCATGTAACAGAAGACCCCCTAAAGCCCAGACCATGTAAAGGGCTTTAAAATCTCACAATCCTTCACCACCTAGTCAGCAGCAGCAGAGGCTCGTTTGTTAATGGCCATCAGCCATTGGTTGTGATGTCACTGTCATGGCCGTGACTGAGGGCCATTACCAGGAAGTAGCTGGGAGCTGTGTACAGCTGGACCGTGGGATTTACATAGTCTTGGAGCAGCTTGGCTAAATGTAAGTAAAAAGGAACCTGGGTTTTGAGGGGTGTTCTGTTGCATTCTAAATTTTTGTAAAAGGGGTGGACATGCCCTTTAACGTTTGCATTTCTAAGTAATTCCTAAAACAAGATACACCTGTAGCATCAACCCCTCCTCCAGTCTCTTTCCCAAGGAGGTAGAAAATCCTATTCCTAACTCCCTGGTTGATTGCATGCACAAGCAATGAGCTGTTCAACTCGGTTAGTGGCAGACAGCTCACTGCTTAGCTGGACTATCTCCCCTATATGCTCTCTAACACTTTATATACATCACAAGTCAGAGCCTTAGGCACAGAAGTGGTTTCACTTCCTTAGCTGGTGACTCCTGCATCCTACTGGCCAGTTTGCAGAGAAGTTTTAAATAGTAAAGTGAACAGGTAGTATCAGATGATGTGGACCACAGGTCTGTTGCAAAATAACCAAAGAATATTTCTTTATAATGGAGATGAAGAGCGGACATAGTATGTTCCTACAATCCTTTAATATTGCATTATTGCAATATTTGCAGGCAAGTCAAAGCTATTATGTCTTCTTATCCTTTCTATTCTGATGTGCTTTAATGACATTTTGCTACTTTAAATATATTCCTAGGAGTATTCATCTAATGTACTGTAAAAAAGCAAGCAAGACACATTGTTTAACCTTTTTCCTAGAGGTGGAATAGCTTAGGTGAACGGTATAGCACTGATTTAATGTGTATTGATTGTTGCATAGTTTTAGATGTATTATTAATAATGTGTATACTAGTTTTGCTTTTGAATGCAGGAGTTTCATTCCCAGTAGATATAGAAATCAATATAATTTTATAAAAAAACACTAGACCATCTCTCTATGGTCTGTATACATTACACAGACACATTACTGTCTATTTGTCTAATTTAACAATACATTACACCTATGGCCATTCAATTTTATTAATTGATCTGGAAGACAAAAATACCAAAGGCAACTTTTTATAACTTCAATACAATGTAGTAGTGATTTACCTCCTTGGTATTCCTGAAGACAGCAGTTATTTGAAATTTTTGTGGGTATGCCCTTTTTGACATTAATTAGAAACAGCAGGTAAAGGAGCTAAAATTAGTCCATACCCAATATTCAGAATCTAGTTTTAGTTTTCAAAAACCTACAGCACTATGTAACTATGTATTGCTTTCATGGAGGTCTTTTTTACTTTCAAAAAGCATTGTGCAAAGTGAGTGGGGACTGTCACAAATACTTTTCAATGATTTTGACTTTGATTGAACAGTAAACTATTTACAATGCAACCAAACCTGCAGATTCAAAATATCTCTAGGGTTCACAAGTCATTATCCTCTGGAGAATAAAAAAAACAAACTAAATAGCATGTATGCATACAACATCAATATATATATATATATATATATATAGGAAAAATATACCAAGCACTCCTCTGTCTAGACAACAGTTTTATTCAGCAAACAGTAGGTCTGATTACCTACGCGTTTTAGCCCATGAGTATGTGTATATATATATATCTAGTCAAAATCTACGACGGCACTCACAGGTCTTTGTGATAAAAATTAACTTTTATTAGCAACAAATAAAAAAGGTTAGCATTTTTATTTGTTGCTAATAAAAGTTAATTTGTATCACAAAGACCTGTGAGTGCCATCGTATATTTGAATGTATCTATCCAAGTGATTGGCACCCAGGCGTTTACTATTTGGAACGGAGTGCTGATCTCTCTCTCTCTCTCTCTCTCTCTCTCTCTATATATATATATATATGAAAAAGATACCAAGCACTCCTCAGTCTAGACAACAGATTTATTCAGCAAACAGTAGGTCTGGGTACTTACACGTTTCAGCCCATGAGTTCCGGGCCGTCATCAGGGTTACAGACCAATCAAGGATGCTTCCTTAAAACACAAACACTCCCCCAAACCGCCCACTCACCCGCCCCCCATGTGGTGTGTGTGTCAAAACTAACCATGCAAGTGATCTCCCAACAAATTGTAAATAAAGAGGTGGAGCCAAAGCAATATGTCCTGCAAGGCCAAAGACCGGCAATAGAAGGAAACACCGCTCAGTGTTAAAAAATGTGCCATAGCTTATAGCCAACTGGGAACGAGACAATATAAGGGAAGGAGACTACCCTTAAAGTGCACCATGTAAAAGTGCTACGTGCCCACTATCGTGCAAATTATTATTTGGTATATACTCAAATTTAGCAGCAATTAATTAAGCCAATGAAAGCAGCAATCTAAAATGAACAATGTTCATGTCAAAACTGTGCCAAAGACAAATACATTAAATTAAAATAAACAAATCCAGCTACCATCACATTCAATATAAACCAGTCCCCCTATTTGCAGCAGTGTAATACAGATATAAACTAAATGTTACTTAAAAAGTGGGTTTCTATTTCTGGGAATATAACATTGTATAAAAAATTATTCATTGTAGCCGATTTTTTAAGTCGTACTATATTTTACACAGATAATATAAGCATTGGAATATTTTTATTTAGCAAAGCGTAAAAGGTTAAATACAGATTTCATGGAGCTGCTTTATTAAACCTCAGCCACGGCCTTATTTATGGCCCAAAATAGTTTCCATGGCAACCATATAATACATCTGGCTGAAAGTCAGCTTCTATCTGTACAGAGGTTGCAAGGATGTACAAAAAAAAATGTGTTTGTACACAAGTGAAAAATTGTGTAATCCTGATGAATGAAGATACTGCAAACTGGAAAATAAACTATAACAAGCACTTTGAAAATAAAGTAATTCTACAGCTACAATAAAGCTAAGATATAAACAAGTCTGAATATAATTTATAATTTCTAACACATAGCTATGTCACCTCTTAAATCTGAAGCATTTTGGAGAAATCATCTGTTGAATTCAGGTTTCAGCTTTTAGCCATAGACCCCCCCACATGCATATGTTCTGATGTTTTTAGGGCCAAGCATAATTTGCAATCTGCAAGAGCACCACAAATTAACTAGAAATTCCTGTGTATACAATAATCATTTTAGTGCATTTTCATTAACAATGTGATAAGCATATGAAAACATATGCATGACAACATACCAAAAAGTACACTATCTTGGGGCACTGCAATTATTTGGTGTCCATAAGCTCTCTCCAAGGCTAAGGCCTCTTGATACCACACAGGACAACTACCTTATTGTACATGTGTACGAGGAAAAAGCAAGTTTTCTCACTTTTTTCCAATTATTATTGATCAAGGTACTCTTTCGATTGACATTTGAAGTCAGTAAGGAACTCCCTGCCCATCCCCTAGACTGTTTTTATTGTTTGCCCTACTCTGGATCAACTTTTAAGTAGGCATTATGGGTAGAGACAGTAAACTAGTTGGACTAGATAGGCTTGTGTCTGTATTCAACCTTCATAGTAACATAGTTAACCTTCCTTATTATCACTATGATTAAACAAGTAACTTCTACTAATTGTCATTATCTTAATATAGTATATACAGTATTGAAGCTGCCTTAAAATTGTGGCATTTTACAGGCTCATGACATAAAATATAAATATTAAAACGTATGATCTAGGACCTGGTGTCAAATGTTTTTGTAAAACTTTGGATGAGAAGAATCTAGTAAAACTAAATGAATAGCTAGTCAAGTGCCTTCCTCATAGTTTCCAGGTCAAAGCTGAATCAACTGGCAGATTTAGAAACATAAGAAAATGAAACAAATTTGACAAAAACACATTAAATCAGTACAATATGAAAAATGGATTGCATTGCACATATTTTAGGCATAGTGGGGGCCTAGCCCCATAGGCATTCTAAAACCTAAACGTAACAGAAGTATAAACATGTACCAGTAAGACAAAAAGTTACTTTCAGTAGAAAGAGAAGCACCATCCTATCATAAAAAACTACACTTGTTTCCCTTGCATTTTCTCCTTTTTCTTTAAAGGACAAGTCCAGCTCCAAAATGAAAACTTACATTCAATTTAAATCACCCCCCAAACCCCTAAACAGTAATAGTTTGAAATCTGAAATATATAAGTCTAACCTGAAATCCTGAAATGTCCTGTTTCCCTTGTTTCTGCTTCCTGGTCTTCCAGTTAGCAACTGTGACTGAATGTTAATCCCCTATCTGCCTCTTCTAAGCATGCCCAGGCTCAGTACAGGTTTCTAAATTGCTCAGTTTCCATGTGGTATCCAGAAACATAGCAGGCATACAGTAATGAATTCATAGGACAAAGTATAATATATCAACATATTTTGAAGAGGCCATTCATTCTAAAAGATGTCCTTATGAGGGTGCAGTTGTCCTTTAATAACAAATACATTTTGTCTGGTTTTTTACATTCATGTCGAGGAAAACGTTTTAACATACCTTTTGTTTGCCTATTCTGTTCTCCTGATCACATCCTTAGCTCCCTTCTAATTTCTCAAGATCCTTTTAGTGCTAAAAATATACCTCCCTTGCTCCACAGTTCTGATGCTTGCAACCTTTTAACATCCATCAGGTTTGAACATTTATGAATAGTCTCAAAATTCTCCCTAGACAAATTATGTTAGTGGATTCACCAGAAGAGCACATTCTATCCTTAAATTTGAATATCTCCCACACATTCAGGGAGATTCAATAAAAGTTGTTATCGTTTAAAATGGTGCTAATTTTGCCCCAACCAATCAGGTGTTGGCTTTCAAAATGTTAAATAAGTTCTGATTGGTTGGGGCAAAATTAGCACCATTTTAAATGATAAGAACTTTTATTGAATCTCCCTGTTTGATTCTAAGTCTTATCATCTTCAATAATAGTTGAATAGTGGTCAAAATCCTAGCACTAGCTTGTGCCAACATATACCTTTGGTGCAGTTTCTTGGATGTCATGTCACCAATACAAGGAATGTGCAGTATAGAGCCACACACACAACAGCTATTTTGCAATAGGGTAAAGGATTCTTAAAGGGACAGTTCAGTGGAAATGATCAATATTTATTAAATTGTTAGTTTGTGTAATGCATACCTAGCTATTCTACATATTCTCTCCCATTTTGAAAAATCAATTGATTTCACACCCTTTGCTGTTCCCTGCTGTTGACATTAGTGAGCTGCCATTTCAGGTTTTAACGGTCCTTCTTCTTCCCAGGATGCACCACATCTTTGGAATGTTCCTAACAGTAATTTCTACTGATTGGCTGTTGGATGGGTCAAAGATGCTCAGATCTCTACTGAGCAACTGAATCAACCCAGGTGCTGGGTCAAGGACAAAACGATAACGGTCTCTACTAGGGGTCCTGCAAACAGGAAGTCAGTATTTCGGTTGCATTTATTTATACACAGACAAAATGCTGAATGGGCAGGTTAAAATCATTAGGATGAAAAAATACTGTTCTTTTTTCTGAAAAGCATATGTATTGCCGCTGAACTTCCCCATTAAATAATTTATTAATTTGTTGCCAAGATTAAAAGAAAAAAAAAATCTAACAAAAAATGTTACTGTACAATGACTATACATTGACCTTATTTATATTATAATATCTAATCTTTAATTAATACCTAAAAAATAAAAATAGGTTAGAAATGAGATACTATAGTTATTTACAGATGGCAGAAAACACCTGGAACCATCCAAAAGAGAATTATGATGAGTTATCTTACAGAATAGGAGAGTCCCTGAATTATCAAAATAATGGAAAGGAAAAGTGCCCCCCTTGAATTATCACATCCTACAGCAACATCCAGAGGAACAAAGTTAAATAAAATATAGAGTTATTAGATATGCATTAAAAAGTTAGAAAAAATACACACTGTATATATAAAATCATTGCTGGACCACATAAGGAAAGCGGGGGGAGTATTGCAAAGGGTAACCAGATAACAAGTAACCTGTATTGACCCTAAATAGGAGTGGGAGAGACCTCTCCACCTAAACGGTTGCCTTAAAAATATATGTGGGGCACCCCTGAGCACTCAGTGCTTCTCCTAGTCTAAGTAAAGAGCGATACTAGTGTAGGTCCCTTATCCTAGTGTCAGTGAATCCAGGCATAATTAAAAGTACAGCATGGATATGGCAAATCAGTGAATCAGCGTGTAGCAGTATCAACGCTGTAGCAAGCTGGTTACCTGTCTTACATCCCCCTCATTATATCATCATGAGGAGGATCAGGTCTCCCATAACTCCCGCACCATGCTGAGATTGAAATAGACAGAACATAAAGTGCCATCCACTACTGTATATTTACAAGTTACGTGTTACATACAGTATTATAGCACATAATACCACCACAGTAAACAAACCTTCTAAAATTCCTGATATGATCATTTTCAACTTGCCAGTCAAATAAAGGTCAGCAGATTTAAACCATATACCTTATTCTGTGATTTATTCTTGTGATTATAATGCTGAGAGGCTCACTGAATTCTTTGCAATTAATATCTGCACGGATTCCATTCCATTAGCAACTGGTGTGGTACTGTAAGTAGCATTAAAAGCATATAAAATGAATAAGTTACAGATAACCAAGAAATCTTGTCTTGGGCATGGTACCTCAAAAGGTTTTAAGTTCAGTGAGGTTTTATTTTATGCTCCAGTTTCTTCATATGGCACACATAAATTGAAGGCCCATCGACATAGTACCATAACATAGGATTTATATCCCTAAACTAAAAAAGTCACATAGTAATGGAGGCTGGAAAAAAAAGATATCCATTTAGTTCATCCTTTTTACCCTACTCATGATACCTGCCTAACCATTATCATTCAACTCAAAAAAGTGATGAGTGGGAAAGTGTACATGTTGCCCGAAACATGTTGTGCTCCAAGTTTCACTAAACTTGGGAGTTTGTCTTAAAAGAATGATGATTTTGAGACATAAATGAAGAAATTACCCTATTAAAGGGAAACTATACTGAAAAAAATACTTTTCCTCATCTAAATCTATAAATAAATGTGTAAGTAGTACTTACTCTGAGCTGTGCGTTCCTGCAAACTGTAAAATCCAGTACTTGTTTTGCTCATGCTCAGTATCCCCCTTCCTCTTTTAACCACTCCACCTTCCATCTGACCAGACTTTTTTATGAGGGCAAGCAGGCATAGTAAGGAGGCAGCACTGGTCAACTGTCAATTTTTTTTATTGGATATCTAAACAAATAGGGGCAGATGAACAAAAAAATTATACAGTGGTGGTTGGTAAGAATTATAGTTTCCAGTAATTTTAAAATAACCTATTTTTTGGTATAGATGCCCTTTAAAGAAAATAGTATAATATAAATACATTGGGGTTTATCTTCCTCTATAGGGTTCACCTACTACTGAACAATAGAGAAAGCAAGAGTGACGTGACTGCATCATAGGCCCCCTTATCAGCAAATCTGCTTTTCATGACAGCACTAATTAAAAACATATCCTTGATAGTAACTAATGTACAAAACATTTGCATGTTTACAGATGCTCAGATGTTAAATCTTTACACTTTTTTTCCTCACCTTTATTTCCTTTTAAATTTGCTTTATAAACATTGTAAATCCTGTTTCTTGGCATTATGATCATTTTTAATAAATTTATTTTAATATATGACTGTATGACATATGACATTAATAATCTTTAAATTGTTAGTACAGGCGAATGCAGTGTCATGTGCACATTTTGATATATGTAACAATATCAACATATGGTAATTTGACTAGGCATACCATATATATTATATATGAATCCAGTTCCCTACATCAAAATCTTAGCAGTCAGCAAAATTAGGAACCTATTTTGCACATGTATATTGACAAGTTCTAAAACTATGGATCAGTTGCATACCTGATATATACCTGATAAATGGTGTTGCATAAACAAGCACAAGAAATTTATGGTCTAATAAGGATGGAAAGATAATTTAAAAAAATATTATTTATAAAGTTCACAGAATCAAATTTCCTAGTACTGTGATAACTCTTTCTGAAAGGTGATAAAGACAAACAACTAGAATCCCAGCAATGTTATTTTTGACACCACAGGTATAATGAAACAAAAACACAAGTTAGCCTCCTTCTGTCGATCTGTCACTGTGGAAGTTAGATACAGTCTCAGTACTGTTCAATATCTGCTTTTAGAGAACTGGCTGAAAATATCCACCAGTCAGGAACACTGACTGTGATCAAAGATAAACACAGATATTTAGATATTTAAAACAATGAAAGGCAACATTACAGACTATACACTCATTTCTCAGAGAAAATTTAATTTTAGAGAATTTTAAAATGCAGGAGCAAAAGTCTGTTTGCTTTATATTTTATTAATAATGTCTTAAGAATGAGAAATTAACCTCTGCATAAGGAATAAAATTACAGATCAAGCCCTTTTCCCATGTGAATACACACTTCAGTCATTTATACTGACAAAATGGTTTTTAAAATGCCTCTTTCTTTAAACTATAATTCTTCTAAACTATCACTGCACTGTTTTTTGTAATGATCTTTTCTTTAGATATCCAGTTTAAGGCATATTCCATTTAATGTGCCAATCAAGTACCTTATTATCGTAAACTCTTCTGCTGTGTACAGTTTTGCTGTAACTGAAATGTGTGAATTGCATGGTAAGAAATTCCCTCTACCAGTGCTGACTCATAGTGAATACTATGCATGTTTGACTTCACAGACAGTCATATCTAATTGAATGAGGACTTGGTTAAAAGTAGTAGGGGGAATACAAGTACTGAATTAAAGGCATGCAGCAACACACAACTACTAACATATATTTATTTATAGATTAGGTTTAGTTGCCCTTTCAGTATGCATATAGGGATAAAAACAATATAAGCATTAATGCTTCTCCTACACCCAGAGCATTACCAGGAGGGACCAGTAATACACACTGCATGTGGTGGTATATAGTTCCAGAACATTGAAAGGTTAGAAGCTGTTAAGGCCCCAACCATTTGGATAGTATATAGTATAGTTGGGTTTTTTACACAGCAATTGTCATACCAATCATCATTGATGATTATATAATGGACAGTAGACTGTTCTGTTGGGGGATACATTTACATATAAATATATATAGTAGTTGTGTTGCTGCATCCATGGAAACCTAATTATGAGTGCAGCTGCAGTTGTGCACCAATGGTTTAGCTAACTGTGTAAAAAGGGATGCTGTAAGGGGCACAGTTGGCTGAAAATTCTTTGATCCTTCCAAAGGCATATGAAAACCCCGACATATTGGCAAAGGATCTGAAAATAAATAACTATGAAGGAAAATCTACAGCAACCAATACAAAATAATTCAAACAAATATCCTTATGGAACAGATCATTACTAAGGATAAACACTATGGTTTTTAAATGGTTTTGCACTGGAAGGATATACACTGGATAAGTAATAAAGTTAAAAAAATAACATTGAAATATTAGAAAAAAACTGCAAGGATATTTAATTAAGCCAGAAGTTTTACAACCTGCAGCCCTCCGGCTCTTGTCCAACTGTTATCAGCTGATGCAGGGAGTTTTCCACAACAATTGGCGGTGGGATTCAGATTGGATATTTTTTTTTTTATTAATATTTAAATGATTATCATCGTTTCAATTCACACAGTTCTCAATTTAATTTTCCATGGTCAATTATATGGATATTATACTAAGCTGAAAACAAATGGTTTGCTTTAATCAGAACAAATGGATACCAGCAATAAATTTATGGTAAAGTACTGATACATTACATAGTGTAATAATAATTATACAGTATGGATAATGGAACACTCTTGTTAGAATTCACTCTCTGCATGGACAAAATATCAATGGAGGTAATAAAGGTAAACTGTAGGTGGTCTAGATAGCTATTTATTTTATTAATTGGACTGCATAATATACACAGGGAAAACAGTAAATGTGGACTGAACATGAATTTCATCATACTGCACCCCTATGCAGGATCTATTGGCAGCTATTCCAACCCAACAACCTTCCCAACCCCATATTATATACATAGGACAGGATATGAGAAACCCAAAAGGACATTTATAGCCACTAACCATCCATTCACATTGAGATTGCTCTGCAGGCAAAGCTGCTGCTGCTCCTCTTTAAAAGGAACACAGTAAGAGTGACAAGGAGCTGCCAGGATTGGCTCCACCAGTGATTTGCTCCCCGTTTATTAACATGGGGGACCTGGGATTCACATAGAAAAACAAGCCCAGCACCCTGAGCAATGGGAAAGAATAATCACCGGGTCACACAAAAGCCTGTCACCCCGTACTACCCACCACCAACATGGATCAATCCAAGCCATGGACTGTGTACTACAGGGAGGGGCAAGGCACCTGCTAATCCAAACACAATAGCTCACCTCTGGCAGCATCAGATGGCAGTTTGGAGCAGAGATAAAGCAGCTTCCAGTGGCTGGAAGACGGTGCTGCGGTGTGCGAACTGCCGGCCTGTGTGCAGGGACAGAGACATGGATGCGGTGCCCAGTGCCCTGCTGTATACTGGATAGATCCACTGCTCTGTCCTCATCCAGTGGATGTGGATTGGATTGTCTGGGAACGAGCTGGCCCCTCCTCCTTCTGCAGATTCTGCTTCCAACTCTGTCCCTTGGTATGTCACATGAGCTTTAGCAGCAGGCTGCTCCCTGTTTACTGGGGTCTGTCACCTGCAGGGGGATCCCACACAGTGCTCCTACTATGCACTGCTACGTCAGGGGCTCTAATGCAAGTGCCTGGATGGAGGGGCTTCTTTAGGGATTATTGTAGGATTGCCTATTACTGTTTTGAAGTTGGGTAAATCCCCTTTTTGTTTGTAAATTGGGGAGCAGTTTACTTTCCCTATAGAGTGTTATATAATCCCTTAAAGGAATAGTTCAGTGCTGAAAACAAGTTAGGATATACATAATTTAAGCAGATTCCATACCTCCTACCTGTTTGTCTGTGTGATGCTCCATTTCCCAGTAATCTTGCCCGTTATAATAAACCCCACTTGTTGCTCCTGAGTCTCTCTGTCTGCCCCTTGGCAGATTTGCGACTATGCTGGGTCGGAGATGCGTGCGCATTGAGAGGCCACTGTAGTCGAGAATCAGTGACCTCTTTGCACGTGCATGCAGCCAAGCAGAACAGAGGTTCGCGTTGTTAGAGGTTGTAGAGTGCACGCGAACTTCCTTGCGCATTGTGTTGAAGTCAGTGTAAGGATCGGGTGTTAAGAGGTTTGAGCGCGCATAACCATGATTACGTAAGTCCTCGTCCTTGTGCACAATGCATATGAGAGACAGAGTTCAACGTACTTATTGAATGAAATGGAATCGGGACTAAGTGTCAGTGAATTCTGGGGGGGGGGGGGGGGAGAAGAGAGAAATTCAGTGCTTAAAACAACTTAGGTACTATGAAAAGGGCTATTGACTATGGTCTGCACTAGCTGCACTATGCAAACAATATGCCTATTACTACACACTACACATCCATGTGCATTATGGATGTTTCCTACCTATATTACTATGCCTATACCACACTGACAGCGATGCACAGGCAATCATGGCGAGGAAATGGAAATGGCTGTGCATCATGGATGTCTCTCTCCTATCTACACTATGCCACACTGACAGCAATGCCCAGGCACTGTGGGAAATAAACATCCATGATGCACAGCCATTTCCATTTCCCATAGTGCCTGTTCATCGCTGTCAGTGTGGCATAGTAGTGTAAGTAGGAGAGAGACATCCATGATGCACAGACATTTCCCTTAATGCCTGTGCATTGCTGTCAGTGTGGCATAGTAGTGTAGGTAGGAAACAGACATCCAGGATGCACAGCCATTTACGTCTCCTACCTACACTACTATGCCCACGCTGACAGCGCTGCACAGGCACTATGGGAAATGGAAATGGCTGTGCATCCTGGATGTCTGTCTCCTTACCTACACTACTTTTCCACACTGAAAGTGATGCACAGGCACTATGGGAAAGGGCTGTGCATGATGGATGTCTATCTCCTACCTACACTACTATGCTACACTGACAGCGATGCACAGTCACTATGGGAAATGGCTGTGAGTCTGGATGTCTGTCTCCTACCTACACTACTTTTCCACACTGAAAGTGATGCACAGGCACTATGGGAAATGGAAATGGCTGTGCATCATGGATGTCTGTCTCCTACCTACACTACTTTTCCACACTGAAAGGGATGCACAGGCACTATAGGGAATGGGAAAGGGCTGTTCATCATCGGTGGCTGTCTCTCTCCTACCTACATTACTATGCCACACTGAAAGTGATGCACAGGCACTATGGGAAGGGAAAGGGGCTGTACACAAACAGTTACACAAACACACTGACAGACTCACGGTTACACAAACACACTGACAGACTCACAGTAACACATTGCTATATACAAACATAGAAATCAATATAAACATTAATAAACACATATTATTTAATACCAAGTGAGGTGTAAGTTGTCTGTCAATGATCTGTAAGTTTAGTAGCTGAGCTGTGTTTATAGTCCCCTCTTTGTGTGCCAGTAAACTAGTCATGGGGACAAAAGGGGCGGGGTTATATGTAAGTCCAGCATATAGACAACAAGCAGTGCATAGTGACGGACACTCCCACCAAAAACCAGAAGAACTTTACAAGCTGATTGCAGAGGCTACCTGCAGAAATTTTTCACAAGAAAGGGATCTTTGGGGCTGGGGCACATTATACAGAAGTTTGTAAAATATGTAATTTGTAATGGACCGAATCTGTGAGTGTGTGTGTGTTCCCCCGCACCCTATTGGCTGCCCTCACTACCACACGTGAAGCTGAATCTGGCCTCGACAAAAGTTTTTTTGATTCCTGTCAGGTTTGCGGACAGTGTCCGTACTAATCGATCGGGACACGGACCATCCGATAGGCAACTGCCAGGTTGAAAGACACGGCTATGTACACTCTGTATGCTACTGTACCAGCACATGTATTGATGAACTAACCTTACCCTGGAATATTCATTTAAAGGCCTTGTGTTCCAACCATCTGAACACTGACAGGTAGACCATTCACACCCTTACTAACCTTCCTACCCCCACAGTACAACTCTGTGTGCCTAGAATTCCCTTTAGCATATTTGTCCACAAAACTTCTTGCCACTTGTAATCCCACTTCAAAGTGCCCATGAATTTTGCACATCACTTGGACTGCTTTTATTTACTCCAATGCCAAGGAGTATAATGTGTAATAGTGCAAAAATTAAGTATATGACAAGTGCCCAGTACAGCACATTTACTCAGCACTGTTAGGCATACATCATGGGTAGGCTGAGAGGGTAGGACTAGATGCAAGGCCACAGCCTAGGGTGGAAAGACAGCACCCCCTCCTTACAGTTACTGCAGAGCTGAGGCATACCCTCCAACATTACCTTTTAATAGTTACGCTTCAGCAAACAACATGATGCAGAGCTGCAATTGGGGGATAATAAGGTAAACATTAGCAGGTGCGTAACTACCAAGCCTGCAACAGTGGACGAAGAGGGCCCACTGTTTTTAAATCAGCTGATCGCATGTATGCAGTAAAGATACACACAATCAGGTGTTTTAATCTTCTGCTTTTTCAATACCTGAGTTGTTTAAAAACAGCTGATCGCATGCGTTGGGGAGGGGTGTGTCAAGGGCATGGTCTCCAATCTTGCGAGGGATAGGTGAGGGTGGTGTACACCTGCAGTTACACAGCTGGATCATAGCACAGCTCTGAGCAATGTTTTTTTTTAATAACATATTTTATTGATTTTTCAAATATATATATATATATATATATATATATATAATATAAAGTACAGTATATAACAGATACAGGGAGATTTAATAAAAGTTCTTATTGTTTAAAATGGTGCTAATTTTGTCCCAACCAATCAGAACTTATGTAACATTTGAAAGTTAATATCTGATTGGTTGGGGTAAAATCAGCACCATTTTAAACGATAAGCTGGGAGATTCAATAAAAGTTCTTATCGTTTAAAATGGTGCTAATTTTGCCCCAATCAATCAGATGTTCGCTTTCAAATGTTAAATAAGATCTGATTGGTTGGGGCAAAATTAGCACCATTTTTAACGATAAGAACTTTTATTGAATAACCCTGAAGAACTTTTATTGAATAACCCCGATAATATTTTAAATAAATTCTTTCTTCTCAGTGTACCTATTTACAGGTTAAAGTTGGAGGGTTTAAATGTGGCCCTGACTAGATGGACATATGTCCCATACTGTCTAACAAATGTTGAGATTCCTTCTGTAATGCATCACCTCTAAACTTTATTGATCAAGGCTGTAAATAAACAAATATCGTAAGCTTGGCCACACTGACGGAAACAGTAACATAAATGAAATTTGCAATCACAATGTAGACTGAACTTTAGGTATCAACATCTGAAGAAAGGTACATTTAGTTCCCTAAAACATTGTGTGTATGTGGTTTGTACAATAAATACATGGATTTATTGTAAAGGGCATGTTCACTCCTCAAATGAAAATTGAACCCACTGCTGGCCCCACTGCATAGTTTAAAAAAAATCCTTACCTTACATCGCTGCTCCAAAATGTTCTCCTGTAGTGCTTGTCCAAAGTCCCAGAAAGTGAACAGTAGGACTAACATCCTGTGTTTCCGCCTCCTCCCTGTCCTCTGAGAACACAGTGGCATGTGCATGGGAGCTCTTCCCCCCTCCTGATCCCTCCCTGACTGCCCTTCACCTAACATAAAAAACTTTTAAATGTGTTAGAGGACAGCCCTTCCCACTCCCAAACACTATATTAGATGGTTAAAAAAATGAATCTAAACTCTACTTACAGACCTTTGCTCCCTGGGCGTCCTCTATTGCTAGCAGCTGTTTGCCTCTTAACCAATCACAGACGTGGCTGTTGTTCCGGACACCTGCTTATATTTCCGGCAAGCAGGGAGCCGGATCAGAACGCAGCTGGAGCGTGTGGCTGTAAGAAGCGTATGGCTGTAAGTAGTGTTTTGCTTCTTTTTAATTATCTAATATAGCGGTTGGGGGTGGTATGCCTTCTAATGTATTAAAAATTATTTTGTAGGGTGGAGATGCCCTTTTATCTTGGTTAGCGCATTTCTCGCGTTACTTACGATCGTGTTTTGTCGTACGTTAGCATGTGAGAAATGCATGGCAGGCACAACGTGGGTGCCCACACTGCAATGCGTGGGTGAAATAGCATGCACACCAGTATTGAAATCACAGCACAAATGCATGGTAATGTGCAACATTGTATTTTTCCATTTCACGTGCCTTGTAGTGTGGCCTCAGCCAATGTGTTGGAGAAAGCTTCTGTATAGAGAATGGGGACAATGATGAAGAACATACTTAAAAACCCGTGGGATATACATTTGCAGCCTACAGCAGGTGTTAAACATAACTTAAATCCTGATATAGAATATGCCTATGCTGCAAAGATGCTGTACCATCTCCATACATGCCCTATATGCTTGCCATTGCTATCAATGGCATATTGTAGCAACCTTTAATTGTTACATCTGAATAAGCACCCAAAAAACCTATGGCCTTCATGTTCTTAATTTACATAAGCTATAATTCTGAACAGCATTGCTATATTCTAAGTACACTTATCCATTGTGCTTTAAAGGGCATGTTCACCCCCCTTTACTTCAACACCACAATAGTTAAAAAGCTAACAAATGTAGGAATTATCAGTAAGGGCTAGGCCACACTAGTGCATGTGGGGTTTGTTTGTTTTTTGGAAATCACAGGAATGTGATTTCTGATACGCATGCGATTGCGCATCTGTTTACGATTTTGTGATCACCTTTTTTTGCACAATCACATGTGTTTCCATAATGTAAAATTTTTAAATTGCATGCTCGTCAATGCACTAGAATCACGTGCGAAAATGCGCGCAATTACACATGCGCTTTGGAGCTTTGCTGTGGGGCCTCAGCCTTATGCAGCCAAATGTTATCTCCCCCTTCTCTCTGCCTCAAAAGGTTTCCACTGTCTCTCCAATCTCTCCAAACTCTTAACAAGCTCTCACATTGGCTGTGATGTCAACTGTCACATCCATAACTGACAGCTGCTAACCAGAAGAACCAGAAGGCAGAATGAGGGTTAACAGAGCATTTAAGGTTAGTCATAGATCTTTAATCATTCTAACTATTGCAATTGTTGGTTTGGGGTATAATTTACCTACAGTGGTGGATTTACTACATAGGAGCCTGAAGGCAAAAAATTCCTGCCACCCTTAGCCTTACCCCTAAAAAGACCACACCCCAAACCACATTCATTCTCTTTTTTTGGGGGGGGGGGTAGGGGAGATTGAAATCTGCCCCCTCCAACCACAGGCGCTACTGGGTGCATGCTTAATGGTAAATCTGGGCCTGTTTACCTATATACATTTTTTTTAATTGAGGGATGGATTTGCCCTTTAACTGCAACTGTTATCATCATGTGTATACTTTAACCATATAGATGGTAGAACACTGCTGTCATCAATCAGGGTATGTGCAATCACCCTTCAGATATCCTCTGCATTAGGGTGGTGCTGGGAGTTAAGCCTAGCAAAGCTAAAACAAAAAAAGAGGCAAAGTACTCCGCTGAAGCACTCTGTACAATAAACCCATGTAACATCAAAAAAGTTCACAAAATAACTTTATTCGTATATTTAATTAAACACTATGTGACCCTGATCCTATTTCTTTATAACAAACACCAGTAAACCTGTTATATAAATTGCAACGGTCCCAAAAAAAGTAACAATATTAAAAATCAATTAAAATATTCAGTGTTATCTCTTTTTAAGTTAAAGATCGCAGTTTTGTGTTCCTGTAAGATATCGTGTTAATGTCAGAAGGATCAGAAGAGACTTTTGATGAACCTTTTTTAGTCAATGCATTAAATCACCAAGTCTGTGACTATACCAACCACAGTGCCTAGCAGTCTATGGAAGATTATACTTTTCATTTTCTCTTGGAATTTAAAGACCTTTTTAGGCTGCTTCAACGCGTGGTAACGAGCATGAAATGGGCAAACGCAATGTGCGTTACGATGTGATATTTGGAGTGCAATGGAACCTAGAGCACATAGTGTGTCCACTCACATTGTGTTAGCCTGGAATGTGTTTCTCACGCCCAGATCACAAAACGCGCTAGTGTGGGCTAGCCTTTTAATGTGTCTACCAGCATCCTGTGTCTTGCAGTACCTTCACTTGGGACTTAAAGAGACAAAATGACATTTCACAGACTGATGCTTCTCAACTACCACAAACAAGTTCCATTCCTTTTCAAGACACACCACACACATGGTACGGGTACTCAAACGGGACACCACACACATGGTACGGGTACTCAAACGGGTTCCCCTTCTCAACCAAACATTGGCCATGGGCTTTGTCACGGCAACAAACATATGAACAAAAGTTATCATTGTGTATATCCTTGTCTGTACAGGGCCAGAGCAATGTCTGTGGGGGCCCTTAGGCAAAATAATCTTTGGGGCCCCCTTTTCTCCTTTCAACATTTAAAGCCTTTGGTTTGGGGAATTTTTAGTTTGAGGCAATGGGCAATTGCGCTGTTGGCCAAAATGGTATGAACCAAGATGCAAGTCAGCGACAGCAATTTAGACTTTAGTTGCAGCTGATAACATTCTTTTGTATGAAACTAGCATCTTAATTATTTAGGACCATTTTACCATGCTCATTCCCCCCTTTTCCCCTAGCACTAGGGTGCAGGCCATTTTTGTGAATTTTAATTTTCCCTAGGGCGACATCCCCGGGTTTCAAATAACCCTTCGATATGAAACACTGTCGGATTATTTGCTTACCAAAGCCCATTTTAAAAATGTAATATTAGAGTTTGAAAGCAAATACTCCAAAGCATAAAGAAAATATTAGATATGTCATTCTTAACAAAAAAACAACAGAGTTTTTCTCTAGGGAAAAGTGAAGTGAGGCTAAGTTTACCTTGAAATCGGTGGACTACTAATCTGCATTTATTTTCATGATTTCCCAGGAACTTTTGTGCAGTGTGGGAAGTTTTTATACAGCTTGGAAAAGGGCATTTTTTTCACTGATTTTAAATTTATGGTATTTTTTAAGCTTCACTTTCATTGTTTTATCATTGCCAAAGATGATGGTGATCATCTTTGGGAATGATAATGAGAGTTTTTCAGGAAGTGATTTTTTCTCTATTGGCACAGGTCAATATTAGGTGATGAGTATTGGCATTACAGGGTTAGATTCTCTCGATTCCCAAATTGGTTTAGGACAAAACTGATGGGGGATTAAGGGGGGCACTTGAATGGTGCCCCCGTGCACTCCGAGTACCTGTGAATTTTTTTTTAAGGGGCAGGATTTTTTTAGGGGAGGGGTTTATTCTCCCTGTTGCCTTTCCCTTTTCTCCCAGATGGCCAGGACTGTGTGTAGCCACATCTGTAGTAAATCACACACAGAGTACAATGGAATATGTCTGTGATCTCGTTGGTACTGTGTGTAACCAGTTTTACAACTTGCCAAAACATCTTCTGTCTATTGGAGAAAATTGAGAGTGCAATGTTTAGCAATTGCTGGTTCATGTGGCACTCAATACATGAGTTCTTCTGCCTTAAACTGAGAAATGCTGATCATTTGTAGCTATAATGAGCTCGGGGTGAGGTTTTAATGAAAAGGATTTGGCATTCATTCAGTAATTAGGTTGTGATTATTTCTTCAATATTGTTTTATATTTTGTAAGAAAAAAACAGGACATTCTATAAAATAACAAGGTAATTTATTATTTACATAAGAGGGTACTAAAGTAGGTAGCCTATATAATCAAAAAAGAACAGTTTTATATACTAAGCTAAAAGTAGAACATAACACTGTAGAAGTCAGTTTTTTTCCCTTGTGACGGATTTTTTTTTTTTTTAGCAAATTACACAGTGGCAGCTTCAAAATGTGAAGGTTTCGGTATGAATAATCTTAGTAACTTGGTAACAGAAGCAGCATGTTATTAAGATTATGAATATTTATAAAGAGGCATTTTTCAAAATCTCCCCACTTAAAATAATTTCAAGTTATTAAAGCATGAGTGATCACTGCTTTTAGTTTATTAATTGCTTTAAGGAATATATATTATTAATATCACTATACACCCTATGTATAGCTTTTACCTTTTTTAAAAACAGAATCAAACGTGCATACTAAATGTTGGTTTCCTATAGAGATAACTAAGCTTATATCACGTTCACTTTATATAGTTTCAACAGTAATTATTCTATTGGTCTTAAAAACAAAGTAACTGAACCTCACAATTTGCAGATATCACAGGAGGATAATTGCAATATAATAATTAGAAACCCAAAGGGAGTCCACTTTTATAACTCTATATGTGTGACTTGAAAACAGACATATAGATGGTAACTTACACATGTACTTATGCATGCTAATTTTTAATTCTTTACAGGAAAGTGACAAAAGTTGATGAATGCAATCCATGACCCAGAAATTCCAATCTTAGTTCAATAAATAGTTTTTACAAAGCAATCAATTGACAAAGTAAGAGGATCCATGATTAATGTAAGTTGATTATGGATTGCTTGACCCAGGAACATTCTTCAGGGCCTAAGCCCTTCCACTGGATGAGATAAAGGTTCAATGAATTTGTGTCCTAGTTTGGAAGAGTGGAGTTTGAGGTTAATGTTTTTGGTGAAAAGCCAAACTTTATCTCCCATATTTTATCAGCATAGGTCTTCTGTAAAAAAAGAACTCTTTTCAAGGTAACATTTGGTAGCATTTCAGATAGCGGACATATGGGCTGTGTGGTCATTGGCTGCAGGAACATCTGTAAGAAATAAAAGCTAATGGATGTTGTCCATAAACTGTAAGAAAGGGTGACTTCCCAGTAGAGGAATAGGCAGTATTATTATGGGCAAACTCTGCCCAAGGTAACAAATCGGACCAATTATCCTGGCAAAGTGAAACATTACATTGGAGGAATTGTTTTAAAACCTGATTGAGTAATTCTACTGCTCCATTAGATTGTGGGTGGTAAGCAGAAGAGAATTGAAGTGAGATTCCAAGGATTTTAAAGAGGGATCTCCAGAATTCAGTCCATGGCAAGGTGAGTCCATGGGCACGAAGGAATGTGCAGCAGACCTTGTGGATGAGAGTATTCAGATTAAGCAGTAGCACAGGTGATACAAGCAGACACATAATCCTTGACATCTGTTTGCATGGATGGCCACCATACCACGTGGTTTAGGAGTTGTATATGCCGTCTTCAATTCATCTCCTAGACATATGTGGATCAGATTGAAGCTCCACACAAATGTACGCACTTCCTAGTTGCTCAAATAACTCAGTAATCAGAGGTAGAGGGGTATTGATTTTTTTATGGTGATTTTTTTTAGTCCTCGATAATCGATGCATGGAGGCCCTCATCCTTCTTGTCAACGAAAACGAATCCTGCTCCTGCAGGCCGGATAAAACCCCCTTGGAGGTTATCTTGGATATATTCCTTCATAGATTGAGTAAGGTAAAGAGGATAAGTACTACCCCTTGGGGGCATGGATTCAGGGAGCTGTTTGATAGGGGAGTCATAGCTACGATGGGGAGTAAGAGTTTCTGCTTACTTTTTACAGAAGACATCCAAGTAGTCTTGGTATTAAGCAGGCTTATTTTATGGAATTAACTGGAATAGAGGTAGGGGAATGAAGGCAATTATTTTGACAAACGGAACTTCAGTGAGAAATATGACTAGTGTGCCAATTAATGCAGGGATTATGACAACATAGCCAGGAGAGACCCAGAAAAATTGGAGTAGAAGGACTGTCAATGAAAAACTTGATACTTTCATGATGAAGAGGACCGACCCATAAAATCATTTTGATGATTTGAGAGATATTTGAAGAAAATGGCTTGTCATCAATAGAAAACACACAAAGAGGGATGGAAAGAGGCAGAAAGTTACCGGCTGCCCCAGAGTCTAGAAATGCCAGGAGTTCAAAGGTTGAAGAATTGAGTTGAAGTTGGACTGGCAAAAGAAAATGGGCATTCTGGACATTGGAGTTTCCCTGTTTCAGAGAGCAATACTTGGCGAAGTGACCTCTTCCTCCCCAATAGAGACATAGACCAGCAGTGGGTCTATGCAATTTATCCTCCTCAGAAAGGTGGGCTCGACCAATCTGCATAGGCTCTTCGGTTCCAGTCGGTAGGGAACTAGATGTGGAAGATTGAAGAGGAGGGCGGATAAAGTGTGGAGCCTAGGATGGAAATATTCTCTTATTTCTTTCTTTCTCTGCCAAGCGTTCTCTAAGGTGGGTATCAATCTTATACCCTCAATACTGAGGGCGATTAGTTCATCCAAGTTGGTAGGTAGATTTCTGGAAACCATGTTGTCTTTCAGTTTATCTGAAAGGCCCTGCCAATAGGTGGCTACATAAGCCTCATTCCAAGTCACTTCTGCGGCAAAGGTCCGGGACAGCACTGCGAATGTTCAATTGTAACTGCCAAAGACTTTAAGAAGCAGCAGCCGTCCGACCAAGGGTGTCGAATGCCATTATGAAGGAGGACAAAAAATCAGCGGAAGAGGAAATTTTTTCTCCAACAGTAGGGGATGCCCACTCCAGTGGTTTCCCCTTTCAGCAGAGAAATGATGAACCCCACCTTGGCTTGTTCAGACACAAAGTGGGAGGACTGAAGTTTGAATTGTATTAAACATTTGTTAACAAAATCCCTACAGATTTGAGGGTCCCCACTGTAACGGGGAAGAGGTGGAATCCAAGGTTCCTTATGGGCCCCAACTGGCAGTGGGGGAGGCTGTACTACAGAATTATCAAGCGCTCTTCCAATCCTGTTCTGCTGGGCTTCATAAGCGTCCATCCTTGCAGTCATGCCTTGTAATATCTTTACAAGTTTTTACCTGTTCTGATGACAGGAAGAAGTTGGGACCAACGAGGAAGGATGTCCAATGAAGAAGCAGGCGTCAAGGCAGGAACAGGCACAGTCAATGGCGGAGAATCCAAGTACAAAGTCCATCAAACAGAAACAAATAAACAGGATCCTGGAAAAAACTTTCCAAAGGCAGGCATGTGCAGGATCACCAGGAGTAGGACACAAAGAAGGGAAGCTAGGCAAGAATCAGGAAATCGAATAAAGCAAGGAGTCAAACAGGAACAACAAACCTAGCACAGCAACTTGGTGAAAGCAGTGCTATTTTCGGGCATCAGGGCAAAAGATCCAGCTCAATCTTTGCGCCCCATGTGCCACTGCCTCCCGGAGGTAAGAAAAGAAGCAGAAACATTTTTGCAGGAAGACAGCTACTACTGTTCAATTTCCTGGACTTTGGGCAGCATTGCAGGAAAACCATAAGGAGCAGAGATGTAAGGTAAGGATTTTTTTAACTACACAGTGGGGCCAGTAGTGGGTTAAACTTTAGTTTTGGGAGTGGACATGTCCTTTAACCCTTTCAGTGCCACCCCACGTAGATTTACAGCACTCCTTGTCCGTCCGTTTTACTGCTGTAAATTCTACGTTGAGTTGGCTTCCTGGTGGCTTAAAACAAATTGGCACCCCCCCCCCGCCGAGCGTTTGGAGGGCACTATTCAAGTGCCTCCCTCTCCCCTTGATCCCCCATCGGCTTGGTCCAAAACTATAGGGGAATCAGGTCAAAAAAACACCCAAAATGCCAGTTCGTGGTAGTCTAGTGCAGCAGTAAACTGAGATTAGGTCCAATTGCAGTTTACTACTCAGCTATAGCAAGCAGGCACTGTCTGCCTGTTTGCTATGGTATTTGTGAATGAATCAGTGATTCAATTTGCTAGTTTACGAAGTGATTTTTCTGATCGGATTTGAACATGGAAAACTGGCATTTATGCCCGTATTCCAAGTTTGTTAACATTCTCAATTTTTTCTCTCTTGAATCTATTCCTCTCTTTATACAAGACAACATCTTGCTAACTCTAGCTGTGGCTGTCTGGCATTGTTTGCTACAGCTAAGTCTGTTATCTACCATAACCCCCAAATCTTTTTCCATTACAGATTCACTTAACACAGAGTTATTTATGGTGTAGGTGGCACAGGGATTATTATTAAATCCCAAATGCATCACCTTACATTTATCAACAATGAATCTCATCTGCCTCTGCCGCCATACAGAACCCTGAGTAACAGCGTAACACCGTTTCCAGCACTGTCCCTACCACTGATGTTAGGCTTACAGGTCTACAGGCTGTGAACGACTACCTTTTTTGAATATTGGCATTACATTGGCTTTTTTCCAATCCAGCGGCACATCCCCAGAACAAAGTGAATCTGAAAAGATGAGAAACAGTGGTCTAGATAGAACTGAACTAAGCTCTTTTAAAATCAGGGGATGCAATCCATCTGGTCCTGGGGCTTTATTGATATTTACTTTGTCTAATTGTTTCCATACTGTCAGGAAAGTGTGTAGTGACTTGGCAAGAATGGGTTAACTATTGGTATTAGTTCTTGCAAAGGACCAATAAAAATACCATTCCACCCTGGAACCGTCCTATTGTTTATATTACGATTAGTAAAGCATGGAACCAGATCTTCTTTTCCAGACAATGTGGGGCCGAACCGTGTATCTGGAATTCTCTTCAGCTAGGGGTCTGGTGGGTACCTTAAGAGGTCATTTTAAGGACAACTATACATGTAAAATAAATGTATTTCGGTATTGGAATATGTAAGACAGAAACCAATATTATATTTGTGAATGGGAAGGTAGGCTCATTAAAATGATACCAAACATGGAGACCTTATTCCCTTGCCAAGGCGAGTTATTTATATCTTTGGAAATATGGATTACACACAGGTCATGTTTGGTATTGGAGGAATTGATAATTAATACAGGAGAGGAATATGTGGTCAATATTTATATGGAATCTGCCTAACTGAAGGGGAATGAATGCTTTTGGCTAGTTGTAAATCTGGACATTCCTTGACACTCCCACCTCATGCATAGCCAATCCTTGTAGCCCCTATAACTGTGTTCATACTGAGGGGACATGCTAAAACTGTGTGTATGGACCCAATGTTTCTACCCGCCCCGGGATACAGGACTTCTTCTAGTGAGTAGGGTCTGTTAATATTTTTATCCTTTTTATTTTATATAACTGTTGTACCTATTGTATGTCATTTTATTATAAAACCATTTTCTTTTATTTTTGTATTATATGCACTGTCCACCTTTTGGAATATTAAATGATTAAATTGATGCTCTAAAAGAACTCCGTTAGCCTCTGATAAGTTTATATGTGGTTGAATGGAATGTTTTGCAGTGTAAATGCTAATTAACTCTGTGAATGCTTGTGAAGGACTGATGCTAATTAACCATTTAGTTGCTGGAGTGAATGGTGTAGTGTTAACCATTTAGCTGCCAGGACAGGGGTGTGCATAGTCAGTGAGAGTCAAGGCCATAACTTAGTGGTGGCAGCTTGTACCAATTGATTGGTCAGATCACGTGCCCAGCGAATTGGCGTTCATGACACTGATCCTCTGTCAGCCAATGTGAATACTACTCATTTCTCCCCTGCATATTATTACAATCCCTGCTGTAAAGACTAGGATTCTCTATAGTGAAAACCGGAAAAAAAAGCAGATTAGCCTTCTTGACATCCTCTACAACCATCTAAGCCCCATTGTTTAATGGTCCCACATTCTCAGTCCTCATTTTTTTACCATTTATATACTTAAAAAACATTTTGGGGTTGGACTTGCTTTGTTCGGCAATCCGTAATTCATTTTCTATTTTAGCTAATTTAATTGCTTTCTTGCACTCTTTATTACAGCTTTTATACTCCCTGTAAGACTGTTCTGTTCCCTTTGATTTCAACATTTTTAAGCATTAAGCCATGCAGGAGTGGACCTAATTTTTTTTACACTTGTTCCCTAAAGGTACAAATTTAGAAATGTAATAGTTTAATATCCCTTTAACAGTGGTCTACATCTGCTCAGTATCTTTACCTAGAAAAAAATTCCCCCAGTCTATGAGCAGGAGTGATTCCTTTAATATGCTTGTGAAGGTTCTCATTCATCCAGGTCATGGTATATCTGTTGTATTCAATTAGATCAACTTTCAATTTCTCAAATTGAGAAAGCCAGTCGGATGACTAGCGAAACGTCTTCAAGAACTACATTTCATGTCCAGTTGATCTAATTGAATACAACAGATTCCTTTAATAGCATAAAATTAGCTTTCCTAAAGTTAAAAGTTTTTGTTAACCCAGTGCACTTTAGTTTTTTGCAACCCTGACAGTATAACATGATCACTATTCCCTAAGCTTCCCATTACTTTCATTTCCAAAATGAGCTCAGGGTTATTAGATATCACCAGATCCAACAACGCATTCTGTCTAGTAGGAACTTCACCATCTGTGAAAGAAAATGCTCATATAGGAAATTTAAGAACTTTACACCTTTTGAGGTGCTGGCAGTTCCCCTACTCCAATCTATGTCAGGGTAGTTAAAATCCCACATAAACAAAACATACCCCATACCAGCAGCCTTCGCCAACTGCATATGAAGATTCATTTCCACCTCCTCCTCTGCATTTGGCAGCTTATAACATACCCTAACAATTAATTTATCCACTTTCTTGCTTCCTGTGCACAGCTCTATTGTTTCTGCCATATTGTTTATACCCACATCTATTCCATCTTTTAGATTTGGCTTCAATTCCTGTTTACCATAAATACATACTCCCCCTCCTTTCTTATTAACTCTGTCATGTCTAAATAAGGAGTATCCTTCAATATTTACAGTTTTTCCAGCCAGACTTCTTGCATTTGTAAACATACATTTTAGATTATCAATTGATTTACTTTCATACTTGAACATACATGCCACCTTATCCTTTATGCTGTCTCCTCCCTCCGTTGTGTCATTAGCCCCCTGATTCCTAACTTCTCCATCTACCCCTGTGTAGTTCAACGTACCCTCCCATACCTGGTTTATGTGGGAGATTGACATTTAGTAGATTTTTTTTTACTTTTTAAGTGGGTTTAGGTAGGATTTCCACCTTTTGAATCACCTTATTTTTTCACAAATTCTCCTAAAAGCATGGAGTTCTATGGATTACTGCGTCTGGAAATCTTCACGTATGTATGAAATCTACACACCTTCAGCTACGTAACGGTGCCATGCTTTCATACATACGTGAAGATTTCCAGACGCAGTAATCCATAGAACTCCATGCTTTTAGGATATTTTGTGGGGGTATTTCCAAGTTTCTGGGGTGCTTCCTTTGAAAAAGTATAGGCTGTTCAAATTACAGAGCACTTTTATTTTTTTCTTGTAATTGCACTTATGCATGCGTCCCATTTGAGTTAGTTAGTGGCCACGTCTCTGTGTACACCCACGCATATGGCATACCATTTATTTCAGGACATATAAGAGATTGACATTTAGTGTTTTTTTTTTTTACTTGTCAAGTGGGTTTAGATAGGATTTCAATCTTTAAATCATCTTTATTTTATTTTTTCACAAAATATCCTAAAAGCATGGAGTTCTATGGATTACTGCGTCTGGAAATCTTCACGTATGTATGAAAGCATGGCACCGTTACGTAGCTGAAGGTGTGTAGATTTCTATAAATATATATATTATATATATATATATATATATATATATATATATATATATATATAATTTTGTGGGGGTATTTCCAAGTTTCTGGGTGCTTCCTTGAAAAAGTATAGGCTGTTCAAATTACAGACACTTTGATTTTTTCTTGTAATTGCACCTTATGCATGCGTCCCATTTGAGTTAGTTAGTGGCCACGTCTCTGTGTACACCACCGCATATGGCATACCATTTATTCAGGACAATAAGAGATTGACATTTAGTGTTTTTTTTTTTTACTTGTCAAGTGGGTTTAGATAGGATTTCAATCTTTAAATCATCTTTATTTTATTTTTTCACAAAATATCCTAAAAGCATGGATTACTGCGTCTGGAAATCTTCATCTATATATGAACACGAGACTGTTACGTAGCTGAAGGTGTGTAGATTCCAAAAATATATAGTGCATGTGGGGTATTTCCAAGTTTCGAGGATGTTTCCTTTGAAAAAGGGTAGGCTGTTTGAATTACAGAGCACTTTGATTTTTTTTTGTAATTGCACTTGTGCATGCGTCCTATTTGAGTTAGTTGGTAGCCACGTCTCTGTGTGCACCCATGTATATGGCATACTGTTTGATTTAAGACATGTGGAAAATTGACATTTAGAGGGGGTTTATACTTGTCAAGTGGGTTTAGGTAGGATTTCAAACTTTGAATCATCTTATTTTATTTTTACACAAAATAACCTACAGTTCTATGGATTACAGTGCCTGAAATTCTTCAAGTGTGTATGAAAGCAAGGCACCATTAGTAGCTGAAGGTGTGTAGATTCTAAAAATATATAGTTTGTGGGGGTTATAACCAAGTTTCTGGGATATTTCCTTTGAAAAAGAGTAGGCCGTAATATTACACAGCACTTTGATTTTTTCTTGAAATAGCACTTGTGTATAAGTCCCATTTGATGGGTGGCCATGTCTGTGTGTGCATCCATGCAAATGGCATAACGTTTGATTCAGGACATTTGGGAGATTGATATTTTAACTTTTTTTTACATTGCAATGGGTTTTGGCATGATTTCTACCTTCAAAATGTATTATTGGTTATTTTTTTAGAAAACCTGCGAAAAGTGCGAACCTGTACAAAGAACACCATTGATGTAAAACACAAGAGAAAAGGAGTACAGCACTCACTAAATAAATGTACTTACAGTATTAGTACAGTTATATATACAAACCCTTTATTAAATATTACGTGTTGGTGTATAGGGGGGATATTTCTGAGTTAGGGGGGGGTTTTGTGGGAAAAATTGCATGCTGTTCCAATTTGGAGTTGGCTGAATATGATTGCTGTTTTTGAGCCATCGTACATTGTCTCACTTCGTGGCTATTCACTTCCACGTCCGCATGTGTAGCCATGCATATGGCATACTGTTTGATTCAGGACATTTGGTAACTTTTTTTAGTGGAAAGTGTGTAGATTACTGGAATATAGTTTGGGGGGGGGTTTCTTTTCACAGTTTGAGCTATCGCTTATTGGCTCACTACGTGGCTTTTCGCTTCCAGGTTCACATGTGTAACCATGCATATGGCATACTGTTTGATTTTTTACATTCCATAGGGTTTTGGCATGATTTCTAACTTTGAATGTGGGTTTTTTTTTTTTTTTTGTTAATTTTTCAGAAAATCTGCTGAAAGTACAAATTGCTATGAAGAACTGCGCCAACACCATTGATAGTGTGAATGAAGGAACTATAGCTGTACATAGCTGAAGGTGTGTAGTTTGTTGGGGGTATTTCTGACTTTTGGGGTTGTTTTGTGGTAAAAACTGCATACTGTTCAAATTCGGAGTTGGCTGAATATGTTTGCTGTTTTTGAGCCATTGTCTCATTGTCTTTGAGTGCATTGTCTAACTTCGTGGCTAGTAGCTTCCACGTCCACGTTTTTAACCATGCATATGGCATACAGTTTGATTCATGACATTTGGGAGATTGATATTTGGTTACATTCCATGGGGTTTTGGCATGATTTCTACCTTTGAAAGTTGATTTTTGTTTGTTTATTAAAAAAATCTGCGAAAAGTACAAAACTGTACACCATTGATGGTATAAATGAATGAACTACAGAGTCACGTAGAGGAAGGTGTGTAGATAACTAAAATATACTAGTTTTTGGCATGATTTCTACATTTGAAAGTAGTTTCTTGTTGTTTTTTTTCAGAAAATCTGCTAAAAGTGCGAACTTCTACAAAGAACTGCCCCCACACCATTGATGGTATGAATGAACGAACTACAGTGTTACATAGCTGACGGTGTGTAGATTCCAAATGGGGGGTATTTCAGAGTTAGGGGGTGTTTTATGGTAAGCACTGAAGACTTCAAATTAGGAGTTGTTTGAAAATGTTGCTTTTTTGAGCCACCGTGCATTGTCTCACTTCGTGGCTAGTCGCTTCCATGTCCGCGTGTAGTAGTATTGGTGCAAGTTTCACCGTCCATTTGTGTTGCAATCTGCGATGATCATGCGATCATTATTTTTTTGCGAATTGAATGTGCTCCAATTATGTAAAAATGCATGGATTGCAGAGCAAACGGGCGGTAGCTCAAACCAAACTCAAAAAATGGTGCTGGAATGCTGACTTTTATGCACGGAGGGTTGGCACTGCTGTGGTTGGTGATTTTACGTCATGTGGCTGGATAATTTCTGAAAAGTTTCGTATTTCCAGGTATTCCAAGTTTCACGAGATCCAAAAATTACATTGAAACTGTCAAATGCGATTCGGAACTGGGTCTGAATCGGACCCCAAATTCGTCACCATGGGTATTGGGAGGTGGTGGGAATCCCCATTATTCTCCTTTAAAAACGTTATTGTAGAGGGGGTATTTATAAGGGAGTTAAAGGGTCACTATAATCACTGAAACAACATTACATTTTCTGAAACTACAATTTAAGAGAAGTAAAAAGGTGGTACTTACATACTTATCTGTGCTTGCTTTGTCATTTAAAATTGTGTAAGCTGAGCACTGTCCATGGTGAGGCTGTGCAGAACTTATAAGAGCCGCAGACACTACAGTTTGCAGAACAACCCTTTTACAGACATACAGTATATATAACTCTAAAATGGAAATCCTGACATCTTTAAAGTTTTTAGTTAATTTTGAGTTAATAAAATGCTCTGGATCTCCATCTCGTCTTTGGGCCCATTTATCCATGGATTTTATTGTGGATCTTCTTCTTCTAAAAAAAATATAGTTATTTAGGTACAGCAACAATTAACCGTTTTAGTAAAATGGCACATTTTGTTCCTCTACCCAAGCTACCAAAAGCTTTGGAACTGGAAAACACATTTTTTGTTTACACGGTCTGCATATATAGTTTGTTTCTGATCAAGGTAGTTAGTTTATGGCAAGCTCTTTGCAAATCAATGGACATCCAGTTACAATTTCACTCTGCCTACAATCCCCAGTCTTACAGTGCTGAACGCACAAATCAACGTTTGGACTTGACTGATTTTTTTTTACCTTGGGCAGAAATTTCCCACAATAATACCACCCGTGTATCTTCTGGAATTACTCTTTCCCTTGTGTTTCTTGTTTAAATCTATTTTCTTTTCCTTACAGTTTTCTTTATGCTCATGTCCATGCTGCCAATTATACTATGGGTTAAAATGTCAGCCATCTGGCAAACTGCTTATTATTTAAAAAAGAATGTAGCAGCTCAGAGACTTGATCACCTCCTATATTTTCCTTGGAGGATAAATTGTGGCTTTCTTCAGCAAATACTAATTTGCGGGTCCCCTTTCTGAAGTTATAACCTAAATTTGTTGGTCCCTTTCGTATTGTGGAACTTGTGGGTTTTGCCGCAGTTCATCTTCATTTGCCATTTATGCTGGCCCGCATTAAACCTTTGGTTCTCAATCAATTTTCTAACTCTCCTCAACCACCAGCCAAGAGGTTCTCTCCAGCATCTAGTTCATTAGAACGATTCTGGTCGTGAAGAGGGGTTAAATAATCTGAACTGCATGCACCCTGTCAAGATTTTTACAGTAACTTTCCAGATAAACATGGTTTTGTGGGTCCAATGGGCCCTGTAATGAACTTGCCACCCTGTTCCAGCGCTGCTCTGTGGTCCTGGTCTGGAGTGGTAATGTCATGCGGGGCGGTCAGTGGTGGTAGTGTAACATCATAATATCAGTAGGCAGGCTGCACAAAGATTTAAAAACTTTATTTTACTGGTGCCTGCTTGTACACCTTTACTATTCACTTCCTTTTGCTGCCTGGATTTCTTGCATATTTCCCTGTCATGGTTACATTCCTTTGATCCTCTTCCAATACCTAGCTCAGTTTCCATACTACTATTCTGTTCCAGTATTCAGCCCATTTGCCATTCCAGTATCCTGTTTATGTATCCAGTTATATTTTACAGCTTCATAGGTCCTCCTGTTCCAAACCTTTGCCACCAGATGTTGATTTCTAGTTTAGAAGTATGCCTCTCTTACATGGAAAGACCTCCTCTCTCACATCCCCTATAATAGCCAGCCCCTAAACAATAGAACTAAAATTGTATTCAATAAAAAAGGGGCACATTTATTGTCTGATGTGTTTTAATATATTAACCGTTATTTTTCTAAAATTCTCCTATTTTCAACTATGGGATGCATTTTAGTTTTACTTTATGTGCTGCAACTGGTTTAGTTTGAGGTAGCAGGGCTGGCTATTGAGATGTGTGAATTGTAAGTAAAACAGGCTTGTTTAAACTAATGTTTATCCTGTCAGCTAATAAATGGTATAAGCCAAATTGTATTCAATGGCAAAATATCATGCCTGGAGAAAAAAAAAGCTTCTTCAAAAAGCCAAATTCTTGCATCTGTTTTTATCACCTTTAGTTGTATCTCTAAGAATTTTATCTTGGATGTCCTTGAGTTAAAGGTGGTTACACACTTTCACTAACCTATAAAGATGTATAGTTGGTAATGGGATTGGCTCTTTATTGCTTATGTGTGTACCTAGCTTTTATTAATCCGATTATATATATATATATATATATATATAATATATATATATATAAATATATATATATATATTGCAGAATAAAGGGACGCACTCACAGGTCTTTGTAGCAAAACAAAAATTTTACTGAAGATTACATGTTTCTGCCCGTCTCGCACTCCCCTCCATCACAAGTGCCCTGGTTCTGTCCACTGGATATATAGACAGGTGCAAGTGAGGACGCACTCACGGGTCTTCATAAACTAAATTACTTTATTGGTAGATTAACATGTTTCCGTCCGGACCACCATCAGAACACAGATCAAACTTCCTTAAAACCGCATCATCCACACACACCCACGCATGCAGCCAATAGACATGCAGGAAAGAAACATCAGCATTCCTGCCCACCGAAAATGCAAGGGCTGCGACCGGGATACCCAGCATTAAAGGTGAGAAATAGAATAAACATAGCCCCACTCTGAAGACTCAGCAGGAAAGTGCCTGTGCATGAGATATGGCATACATATCAAGTGAAATAGGAAGATACCAACACTCCCACAAGAAAACTCGACCTAAAGTGCTAGTGCAAAAAATATAAAGTGTCTAGCTATGGGGAACAATTCCCATCATAAAAACTATACAAATCTCTCTATATATATATTTATATATATATTTTATATAAGGACACTAGTGATTTTTTTGGCTAAATTGAGAACTTTGAATATTTCCGAACAAGTGCTATTGGTGACATTAGATGTCACTAGTCTGTACACACCCATCCCCCATGTAGAGGGAATGGAGGCTGTCAGACAATCGCTAATACACAACACCCAGTATGGTGATGACGTCATCTCATTTTTTATGGGACTCTTGAGATTTGTGTTATATGATAATTACTTTAAATTCTCAGGAAATTACTACCTACAACTAAGGGGGAGCGCTATCGGATCCAATGCCGCTCCTGCATACGCTAACACCTTTATGTGCTCCTTTGTGCACCCCATGTTCAGCAATTTTTGTCTGGCTTGGTGGCGGTACATAGACGATGTCTTCCTCATATGGGGGGGCGACATTGGATCCCTACAAAGGTTCATTGGGGATTTGAATGGTGCGGACCCCAATATATCTTTTACTAGTACTATCAGTTCCACTAAAATTGCATATCTCGATGTTCTTGTGACTAGAGTGGGCTGTACATTGACCACAGACATATACAGGAAGGAGACTGATAGGAATTCTTTACTTTGTTTTGACAGTTTCCATCCCCCTCATGTCAAAACTTCCATTATACGTAGTCAATTCACTAGGGTCCTACGTATAACGAACGACCCTATATTACAGGATAGGAGACTTAATGAAATGCAGGCACGTCTTGTCCAGCGAGGGTATCCTAGATCATTGCTGACAAAAGAAAGATCTATTTTACAACAAGAAAAAAACAAACGAGATGAAGAAAAACGTTTGGTTTTCGCAACAAAATATAATGTTGCGAGTAAGGAGATTTCTCATATTATAAAGAAACATTGGCATATTCTGCGACAGTCCTATCCGGACATCACAGAATTTCAGGACATGCCCATTGTGGCCTATAAGAGAGCAACTACTATAGGCAACAAATTGGTTAAAACAGATGTCCCAAAGAAAACACCTTTGACCTTCTTGGGGACACCTAAAATAGGGATGTTCCCCTGTAGGTGGTGTGTACAATGTACCTTTGTTCAAAAATTCGATAGGTTCGTACATCCGACTACTCAACGGACTTATGAATTAAAATGATACCGATTTTTGCATTTATGTATTAAGGTGCCCTTGTGGGTTGCTCTATGTTGGGGAGACCACCCAAAAGGTGAAGCGTCATATCTCTCAACATAGGTCTTCCATTAGGTGTGGGCATTCTCATTTACCTGTTCCTCAGCATTATGCTGTTGCTGGCCACAGCTGTGACCAGCTGACGTTTTTTGTTATTGAACAGATCTGTAAACAGAGAAGGGGAGGTAATAGAGTTAAAACTAAAACAAAGGGAAGTCTTTTGGATTCATGAACTCAATACTCTGTGGCCTAATGGTCTTAACAGGGATAATGACCTTTATGTATATATCTGATAATTGAATCTATTATATTTACTGCATGTTGGACTATTTTTGTATATGGATGCTTTGTTGCTTAATTGATATTTGTCATGTGATTAGGTCAGGTGTTTTTGCACAGGCCTTATAAGGTTAGCTAATGAGCTGTTAAATTACATCATTCTAATATGTCTTGAGAAAGGTAATGGATGTTACCGAAACGTCGCCTTTTATTTTTATACGATGATTAACCAAGAATAAATTTTCTACGAGTGCTGCACAGATTTGTTCTCTTTTCAATATATATATTTGGATTCAAGCTGCACTCACGTGACCTCCACATATATGCTGATTTAACCGTAACTTCACATTCTGTGAGTGCTTCTAGAAATATATGATGATATATAAATATATATAGATATAATAATAATAATTATTCGTCAGTACACGGTGTACACTGCATTGCTTGTGTAGTCCATACACCCCAAGCAGGGTGGTGTTCTGGGGGCTGTTTCTGTAACCCATTCAAGGGGTGAGGTGGGGGCTCTCCTGAGGCATGGCCATTATGTAGGTGAGTTCTGGGGGCGTGGCTGTGATGGGGGCATAATGTTACAGGGGTGTGGCCATGTCATGTCGCGTCCCAGGGTCGTGACGTCGGACTATCCTGGGGATGCGGCCATGATGTGGGTGACATTGGGCTGCGTTCCGTTGCTGGGGACATGGTATCAGTCCATCCCAGGGGATGTGGCCATGATGTGGGGGCATTTAGGGAGCATGGCCGAAAATGCAGGCTGTTTAGGGGCATGCCCATTATGCCAGGCCATTCCAGGGGGTGTGGAAGTGATGGTGGGTCATCTCTGGAGTGTTGCTGTGATGTGGGTGCGTTTAGGTTATGTGGCCTTAACGGCAGGCTGTTCGGGGGGGGCTTAGCTGTGATGTCAGCCCACCCGGGGGGCACGGCCATGATGTTGGTTTGTTTAGGGATTGCGGTCATTCTGGAGATGAGCACATACATACAGGTTTTCTGCTTTATATAGAAGATATATTTTTATTTTTTTGCAAACACTAGACCCCTCCCACCCAAGTAATATGACCACCTTTAGTCACAACTTGGCTTTCCCAGATATTTTCCAAACCTACTCTCTTCTGGCCTTTGTAAGTATGGCATTTTATTCAATCTTTAGCTTTTATTTAATTAGATTTTTAGTGGGGTCATAAGTTGATAATAATTACATTTTATTTAAATTATCTAAGTAAGAATAATCATAAGCCAATGATGATAAAATATATCAGTAGTCAATTTCCTGTCAATAAAATCTCATTTTTTCTAGGGAAAGTTATTCAGGCTGGAGCACAAGGAAAAGAGCCAGAAAACATGATGAAATATCAGGGAAGAAGCTGCCGCCCCTTGAAACAAGTGAAGGGAAGGGGAAAATCACGTGGAAATCTATTTGGAAGGGTGTCCCTTCAGGATAACGAGCAGGTCTGTGTACCAAGTAAGTACTCTAGCTTTTAGTGTGAAAAACTCTTTAAAATACCTCATATATTTTATTTCTTAACCATAATGTATACAAACATTAACCCAATTAATATTGACTCTTTTTCTCTGTCCTATTATAATCCATGTCTGTTGACTCTAAGTCAATAAGGGCTGGTGCCTATTCTGCAGTTTGGATGAACAAAAGGGTACTGGCATCAGTTTTATTTATGTATTAGCATTTATTAAGTTAAGACCATTTTAACCTTTATATAATCTCTAAATGCAGTGTCTGTAATTTTGTTTGGACATCAGAGGAGGCAGTTTTGTACAACTCATTTGAATACAGAATAACCTTTTCTTCCTTAACAATCCTAATTATGCAGGATATTGGATAAAGATGAGTCATTCTACACAGCAGCTTCACCAGAATATTTTTTCTTCCTCAATACCTAACATTTATGTCCACAGAAACTTATTGGTTGTCATTTTGTGAGTCTGTATCCTGCTATTTACGGTATAGTTTAATCAAAAATCTGAAGTGTAGTTTTAAGTTAAAGGGTACTGAGAGTAACTTCAGGGTGGAAAGCAAAGAGTAGTGAAATTCTGTTGGCAAGAGTTGTTGCTAGGTGCAAAAAAACCTACTCTATATGCAGTGTAATCATCACTCAGCAGTCAGGTACCAGAATAAGCCTTTCCAGTTACCATGGTTTCTTTTCACAGACTGTGCCCTCTCAGAGAGGAAACAATTATCTGCAATTGTATATTCACTTCTTAAATCATTTTAATCAGCTTCAACAATAGAAAAACATACTGATACCACAGACATCCTGCTCTTTTCCGGCCTAGGTTATTGGGGTCTTTTTCAATTGTGGATAAATTGCTTCTTAGAAAAATTATTTTAATTCCCTAGCCTATAAGAGACCTCTATTTAATGGGGTCATGTGTGGGCAAGAATGTGCTGGATCCAAAGCAGCTGACTGCATCAAATGGAATAGGGTTTTCCATTTAAGCTTGGATTTCTACCATGTAAAAAGAGATAGACATATATACAATTGGCTAGATATAGGCAGACAGAAACAGATATTTAGGTAGATACAGTAGATGTAACAATATAATTCACAATATAAACGTTGGGATGGCTGTTATTTTGCTCATGTACAGTATAAATGTTTATAATGAAGAAAGGAATTTCAGTCTAGAAATGTTATTTCTCTGTATTCTTTGGACTTCTGTGAAACCAGGAGGGCAGATCATTCTACTTCTACTGAATGACTGTTGGATGGGTCACACATGCTTAGATCTCTATTGAGCAACAGAACTAAGGGAGTGAGACCATAATGAACATAGAGAAATTACTGGGTGGGCAGATTATGGTATTTGAAAATACTCCTCTTTTTCTTTAAAAGATAAGTATGATGTAAAACAATGTTAAGTTTAGTTGGAAGCTTTTGGCATTTTTTTCCCTATGCCCCTCCAGAGTCTACCTTTTCTGCTTTCAAGTTGCTGAATCTTTTTAGTTGACTGTTTAGCTCCGCCCCTTCGAGATTCCCTGGTTCCAACATCTCAGTAGTTGCAAAAGGTAATCTCCTGCTTCCAAGCACGCGCTCCCCGTGTGCGCATGCGACGTGACGTCAGTGCACATGTGAAGTCATTGCGCCATGCTTGTGCTTGCGATATACTTAACTTTGTCCCTGGCTCCTGAGATACTGATTGAAGAATGGAAGTTAAGGCATAGCTCCTTAACCTCCTGGGCTTCAATCAATATATTAAAGGAAAAGTTCCCTTTTCGAGTGAACTATTCCTTTAAATATGTTAGTTAAATATGGGAAGGAAGTGGTAGGAAGCAACAGTGGAATATAATATTTTTTAAAAACTCGCTATTTAGATGAGTGATTATTTCACTGGTATTCCCGTTATATTTTGAAAAACATTTATTGTAAATGACATTGTTAACTGTGTGAGCTGCTTCTTATTCACTGTAAATAAGATCAACAGCAGTGAGCAAATCTAGTCTGCAACAGTTGGGAGGGGATATTAAGAAGGGCCAGTACCTTCAAATGGCTCTGGCACCACTTATGAGGCCATGCGATAAGTAATATCGGTTGCATAGGAGACAACATCAATTCAGTTGTATTTGTCTTAAAGGGCATGTGCACCCCCAAAACTATAATCCCCCCAACTACTGGCCCCATCATGTAATGTAATAAAATCCTTACCTCACATCCCAGCTCCATATGGTTCTCCTGTAGTCCCCCCCAAAGTCCCAAAAACTGCCCACCAGGAGGATAGCAGAGTCCATATAGGACTCTGCCTCCTACCTGGCCTCCGGGAGAAGTTTGGCATGCGTACTGCAGCCCTTCTCCCCCTCCCTCTCAGGATTCCCCCCCCCCTAGCGTTAAACCCTTAATATATAGGATTCCCCCTGTCCCCCCAGCTCCCCAAACTTTACTTATCTTCCCTCTTTCCCCCGCCGAAATGAACTCCCTGCAGCCGCCTCCGTGATTGGCTGCACAACTGCTGGTCCCTTCCCCTCTGCTTGCATTTTCTCGCAAGCAGAGGGCTGGCAGCGCGGCGGAGGAAAGAGGGGAGGTAAGGAACTTTCTAAAAGTATAAATATAGCAGTTGGGGCTGGGGGGACAGGGGGAATCATATCCCAAAAATTCATTTTTAGGGTGGACATACCCTTTAAAATTGATGGTTAAAACTTTTAGACTACTTTCTCTCCATGGGTAAGCTTGTGAAGGTTCTCGTTCATCAAGGTCATAGTATATCTGTTGTATTCAATTAGATCAACTGGACTTGAAGTTTAGTTCTTGAAGACGTTTCGCTAGTCATCCGACTGGCTTTCTCAATTCAGGATGACTTGTACAAGAATCTGTGGCATATCACAGCCAGGTGTTAAGGGCGTGTTTGTTTAGTGGCTAAGAGGTGTTATAGGAACGCCCAGAGTAAGGTGTCAAAACAGCATTGTACATGGCAGACAGTTGGTGTCGAACCTCCCACCTCTATTTAGGCTTGGTTTCTTTATTTTCACAATGCTGTTTTGACACCTTACCCTGGGTGTTCCTATAACACCACAATCCAATCACGCCCTTAACACCTGGCTGTGATATGCTAATTGGGATTTTCCAGGGTACATAATTGCCACAGATTCTTGTACAAGTCATTCTGAATTAAGAAAGCCAGTCGGATGACTAGCGAAACGTCTTCAAGAACTAAACTTCAAGTTTAGTTGATCTAATTCAATACAACAGATTCTCCATGGGTAAATAAGATGCAAACAATGTGGGATAAATGCTGGGAAGCACCCCCCTTGCTTAGACATAGCATTTCAAACATATACCCAACATGCTGATATATAAATTTCCTAATAAAGGAAGGTAAAAATGAAATGGCCATTAGCAGTACATTTACTTTCTGTTATATAACAATAATAAAAAATATTAAATAAAATAGGATTCGGAACTCTATTAATTTCAATGTGCAAAAATGTGACATATGTTCTAATAACTTTTGGTTTGTATAAAAAAAAAACATTATGAGGTGCTGCTTTCCAAGGCTTTGAAAGAAAGAGCAGGGAGAAATAAAAGGCATGGTGAGATAAATGACTTAAAAAATCCCAGGGGCAAAACACATTGTAGAATGCAATGACAAAGATATTAAATGTTAAAAAGACTGGCCTTAATGGAAGCTTGTGATAACTAGTGATATTCAAATAAATGACTAGGAAAACTAAGGGTTAGAATTAGATCATCCTTTGGATGCTGGCAAATTTTAAAAATAAAAATGTCATACTTATTGAGAGATGCAAACACAGGGGGAAGTGATGATTTAATCTTGCAGCTCTAGGTAAATTATTTTTGAATTTGGGTATTTGCGAAAAATGGTACAATTTGTGTGGTACACATTATGTGATATATGGTGTTATTGTTAACATTTACAATAAACTCTAACTGGGAGATTCAGTAAAAGGATTTATCATTAAAAATGGTGATATTATTGCCCCAACCAATCAGATGTTAAATTTTAAATGTTAAATAAGATCTGATTGGTTAGGGCAAAATTAGCACCATTTTTAACCATAAGAACTTTTATTGAATATCCCTGTAAGTTGTATTGAAAGTGTAGCTGTGGGGACTGAATAATTGTGAGTATTGTATTTTTATGCTGACAGAGAATGTAGATTCTGCTTCTCCCAGTAGAACTAGTAATGGTCCCCTATATCGGTGTCTAGGATCACACTGGTGTAACTCCAGAGTGCCACAGGTGTGCCTCAGAAAATATTTCACAAGTAAAACATTGATATTATCATTAATATAATTGAAATTTCAGTGCAGTCAGTGTAGTGCATAAAATATGTGTAGTTACAACATTAAGTCCAACATTATACACAGGTGTGCCATGAGAAAAATCTGCATTGGCAAATAGGTTCTGCTCTATATAACTGGGATAGTCAATCATGTTACAGGGGAAAAAAACAGAACCACCATTTTGCCTACCCCCCAAAATGTTACCAACTGGCTAATGTCTCTGGTAATTCCCATCTTTAAAAATACAATATTACAACTTTTACATTATACTGCATGAAAAAAAATCAAAATTACTTGTTTTTTTCTAAACTTTATAGTTTATTTAATTTTTTTAATTCATTTGTATTTATCTTTTAAAAATTTGTTCAAAAGAACTGATTTTTCAGTTCATGTTGCCTTGAAACATTTGCATTTTATTTACTTGCATCTGCTTGTTAACACCCTGGTTATTATCTCTTGAACTTTGTACCATGAATGACTAGTCTGATATAACAAATTGTATATCATACAATACTGAATTGTCATCACATAAAATCTAAATCCTCTGTATATATGGAATTTTAGTTAGCCAGATTCCTTTATTAAAGAAAACATGCATTTTAGTTCTTGTAATCTCCTTGTCAACTTACTACATCTTAATTAAAAAATCTTCCTTATAAGTACACAAATTTGAAGATGATTTTAATATGTGATATTTAGAAATTAAATCTTAAGACTGTTTCCTTCATAACAATTGGTATCCAGTGGGGGGAAATTCAGGTGTACCGGTAATCATTTACATAAAAAAAGGGAAACAAAATTATAAAAATTATTCAGGTGAGAAGATTTCTTATTTAAGGAAAACCTAATTGTCCATTTTTAAAACTTAAATAAAGCAAATGTTTAAATGGAAACTAAAGTCTCCAAACAACATTGTCCCAATAGAAAGAGCACATTCACAAAGATACCAAATGCTGTGTCTCACCTCTCCCTTTACTGTGGCTGCTGGGTGATTTATAAAATGAACCTGTGGGTACTAGGGGTCAGCTCGCATAATCCACCTTAGCTGGACACACACTCCTAAGTGTACACAGTACATTTCACAGGAAGCGACACCCTTGCTTTCTGGAAGCTGACAGCCAATTATGTTATATCTCAGAGATCTCTGAGACAGAACACAGATTTCAGTGCAGTTTTTGTGTTAACACATTACAGATGCTCCTGTCCATGAAAATGATAAATTCCTTTGCTTTTCCAGGGAATCAAACCTGCAACCTTTTGTACTGTGTCTTGCTAAAAAGAAAGCTTTCTACCACTATCTAACAAGAGATATTAGGTAGGGTATCAGAACATGTAGAATCTTCATCTTTTGCTAGGAACACAATAGAAACCAAGCCTGGGAGTTTGAACCTGTGACTTCTTGGTCTGTGTGTTTCTAAAAACACAGAATTTATATGTTGTGCCACCATAGATACAATAACAAACATAGGTACATTTAGAAACTTTATCTTTCGCTAAAAACAGAAACTCTGTGCATAGAGATAGTGAATACTGGATTCAGGGGGCGTCGCCTTCTTAGTTACAGAATTTATAGCTTACAGATACTAAATGCAACTTACTAGAAAAGAATCTTACAATATATAGGTGTTCTGGGGAGAAAAGCTTTAACATTTGGATAAACAAATGAAAGTTTATATCTCCTATATCCTTAACCACCACCTAATTCTGGGCCATTCTCTAATAAATACCGCTTGTAGTGTATCCTTGAATACAAGTATCCTTGAAAATGAAAGTGATGATTGATTTTCACTCATCACTATAAGTCCCGATACCCCCCGTACTTATCACCCGCATGAATTGGGACATTTACTGCCCAAGTCCAAACATCTCTACCCAATATTGAAATTTTGGTTTGGACATTGGTGGGACATGTCGGACATTGTTATATATGCTTATGTGAGTGATGAGCCTACATATACCATCATCCTTTGTGCCCTTCCGCCCAGCTATTATTGTTTGTCTATATTGTAAAGTTAACTTGAGTGCACGTGTTTTGTACATGGTCATGGATGTTTGCATTGGAGTAAGGGGTCGTTCCTTAAGTCCGGGGAATGGGTTCATGTATAACTAAAAGATGTCTTTCAGAACAAATAAAGGTGCATTGTATTGGACTTTGAACCGTGTCAGACATTTATTTAATTACGTAGTAGTGGTTGTGCCTATTCACACAGGGCCTTTTTGGTTGTCTAGATCTTCCTCTGGTCTGCAGGGGTTGATGGGAGACACAGTGTATTATAATACTGGGCCATGCCTAGAGTAGAGGCATGATTCATGATCAGACCTTTGTTTAGGGAAGTATAGGAAAATGTACTTCTTAAAGTTTTCAAATCATGTAATCAGACAAGTAGTAATTTTTACGTTTTGACTAAGTCCTAATAATGTGTATACTGGAGAAGCAATCAGACAGTATGCTACAATCAATTATTTAGGCTGATATATCTGGAATGATTGTTACCACTTTGAGGGAATATAAAGATTTCATTAGAAAAATGTGATTGTAAGTCAAAAATAATGTGGCTTAAGCATGTAAAGGAGGTACTAATGAATGTCATGGTAATGGTTATATTCATTTCACTAGAAACACTAGGAGACTTTGGGACTTGCCTTTCTTGTGAGACCAGGAATATTTACTTTGAATTAACCCTGTGAACATCAGTAATTTATTAAAATTAATTATGAGAGAGATCTAAATTCCTACAGCTTCATAAAAACCAAGCAAGTTAGTTCCAGAAGATCTATTTCTCATACATATATGCTGATTACTACTTCTAAAATCCATTCTTGAGACATTGTCCAGAATATGATCCCAAGAAATAAAGGAAGTTCTGCACTCCAAGTGATTAGTTTAATTTTAGTATGCTTCAATTTAAAGCAACGTTGCACCTTCCAGGAGAATATTGCAAGAAGACAGTTGGAGATGCATGATTGGAAGTCAGGACTGCATACAGAAAATAATTAAAACCAAATAAGCTAATGAATCTCCCTGGTAAATAGTATAGATGAGAAAAAAAACAAGGAACCAAGAACAGAGCACTGTGGCACACCCACACTAAGAGGAACCGGAGAAGAGCTGTTGTTATCATACACCAAAGAGTAGGTTCTGTTAGAGAGATAGGAGCTAGGATGTTGCTTCATTCTGGATACCCAAGGAGTGTTACATTTTCATTAGCAGGGAATGAACCACTGTGCTGAAGCAGGGGAGAGGTTGAGAAGGATGAGAATAGAAAGTGACCGTTGACTTTGGCAGCCTGAAGATCATTCATAACCATGTACAGAGCTGTGCCTGTGGAGTGTGCAGGACAGAACCCTGACTTCTAGGGGTCCAATGGATTATGAGCATGAAGGTAGACAAGACATTCTAGTAGTTTAGGGTTTGGAGAGAGAGTTAGTTAGACAAGAGGGTTCAAGGAAGGCTTTTTTGATTATAGGTTTAACATGTGCTTGTTTAAAGGAGTAAGGGAAAATACAAGATGTCAAGGAGGCATTGAATATGTGGGTTAGTATAGGGGTAACAACCTGATCACATTGTTTCAGAAGGAAAGAGGGCATAGGATCAAGATGACATGTTGTGAGTGGACAGGATCGAATCAGAAGGGAGGGAGAGGTGAGCAAAAGAGTCTGAGCGCTATCCTGAAGATTAGGAATCTGCGTACGATAGACTCTACTCTAGAGAATCAGTGGGCCATAGATGAAGAAGGGAGTTTAAGATGGAGAATCTGGGTGTCATTTAGACTCCCAGCAATTTAACCTTTTAAATTTGTCTTCAACTCTTGTTTAAAATAAATACATACCCCCCTTTTTTTTTTACTTTATCATTTCTAAAAAAAAAAAGGGAGTAACCTTCTAAATTTACTGCCCAGTCATGTGAATAATTTAGCCATGTTTCTGCAATACCAACTACATCATACTTTTCAGTTTTAGCTTTTAGTTATAATTCTCCAATTTTTCCAGCTAGGCTTTTTGCATTTGTCAAAATACATTTTAGATTACTATCTTTACACATTTTAGTGTACATGCCCCCCTCTCTTGTATGCTACCCCCTTACCCCTCTCCTACAACATTATCTTGTTTACACCCTGATTCCTTACTGTACCATCTACCCCAGTGATGTACATGTCTACAAGAACCCAAACCTGGACTTTTTCTCTGTTTTCTATGCCACTGATTGTTTCCTTCTAATACAAATCTTCACTCCTTGGGCATCCTGGCTCCTATATTACCTCCCTAATCATTGAAGATGTTAGTAAACCTTTCATCAAGTGACTTCCTCTGTTTATTTGACTTAATTTTACAATAAAACCTTAATAGAAGCTTTGGAAACATTTTGTTGTTCATTTAAGAATAAAAGAAGTATAGCAGTTTTGGAAAACACTGCCAAAAATACAACACATGTATTAAACCATATCATGTGACCCATTTATTGAACATTTTGCTTAATTAGTAATATACAGCATGGCAAATGTTAATGTTGTGTTCTGTATATTACCAATAAAAAAAAGAATTGTCCCGGTAGTAGTACAAGTATTGTACTTGGCATTCTTCGGGTACCGCCCCCTTCGTCATCCATGACGAAGGGGGTGGTCCCTGAAACATGTTGGATGATGCTTTAAGACTTGCTGTGTGAATAAAGTATTGTTCAATTTGTTCAAGTGGGCAAGTGGGTTCTAGTGGCCAACTACACTATTGCTTAGCCTATAATTTTGCCGTGCTTCCTTCATATCAGTAACTGAGGTTGCAGATTAAACTGATCAAAATTTACCTTACCTAGGTACAAATACTGTACCATATATAGAACATGTTCTTACTTTTCCTATCAGGTTTTCCAGTGGATTTTCTCAGGGGCCTCTGCTCAGGTATTGCTTCTTTTTTTTTTTAAACAAAGGACCAAAGCTTTTAATTATGTAAATGTGTGTGTGTGAGTGTGTTTGTGTGATATGTGCATAACTATTGGTAAATATATGTCTAAAATCAAGAGAGAGATAGGCACAGTCTGTAAGTGCCGAAGCAAAGTACCATATACCAGAGTGATGTAAGAATCTTAATTTAACACCAGATGTCTTTTGTTAATTTAAAATAGATTTTGTTAATGTATATATATTAAAAACGACTTAGTGGTTAGCATTGATGCCTTGCAGCGCTGAATTGAAATTTTCCCTCTGCCACATCTGCAAGAAGTTTGTTTATTCTTGATATGCTTGTGCGGGTTTCACCCACAATCATAAAGAAATACTGATGGGATATGTGTGTGAGATAAAGTGCTTTGAGGTGGGGGGTGGGGGGGTATAGGATATTAAATATAGGAAAGGTGTTTATGTATGTGGGTACATCTCACTATTACCAATTAAATGACCAGTAAATGTATATAAAGAATAGCACTGACTTATATTAGGTACAAAAGAAAATATACAAAATACATAAACTTACTTACAGAGATGAGATCCCTATTTCAACAGGGAATGGTCCTGTGTCCTCTCTAGGAAGAGAGAAAGTGAAAGTAGATTGTGGTGTGTGCTTTGGAGAGATATTGACTGCAGCACAAGACCCTGTGTATAATAAGATCCTGTGTATAAGATCCAGTGTATAAGATCCGATCCTGTATATAAGACCCTGTGTATAACATCCTGTGTGTAAGACCCTGTGTATAAGATCCTGTGTATAAGTCTCTGTATATAAGACCCTGTGTATAAGATTCTGTGTATAAGATCCGATCCGTTGTGTAAGCCCCTGTGTGTAAGACCCTGTGTGTGTAAGACCCTGTGTGTGTAAGACCCTGTGTGTGTAAGACCCTGTGTATAAGACCCTGTGTATAAGATCCTGTTACCACCTGTTGGGAGGACAGATTATTGGACAGACAATTTACCTTATTGGATACAAACTCTGAGGCAACAGATAAGTGTACACCAACTTACAAGGAAACACAATATACAGGTCTGTTATGTGGGAAACCTGTTTATGTGCAGTCTTTGTGCAAGGCTACCAGAGTAACACACTGTGTGCCATGCTACCCATAATCCTTCCATAAATCAGTGATCTAGTACAAATTGGTGACAGTGGTGCTGGTAATACCATGTATTTTCCCTGTTTTCTTTGTATATTTGTTCTCTGTATTAAGCTATGGTGGCTGCTACTGTTAGTATTGATTTAAATCCTCCTGTCCTTGTATATGCAGATGAAATTCCCCAATTAAACTCCGTAGCACTACCAGGCCCAATTGCCAAACCTATTTTTAAACCTGATGCATTTGGTAGGGTAACTAGGGAGTGGACTAATTGGCTAGAACAATTTGAATTGGCAGCATTATTAATGGTTGGGATGAAGGTGCTTGCTTGCAAGTCATTAGCCTTTTGCTTTGTGGTAAAGCCAGGCAGGTATACCAAGGATTTACTGTAATACTGAAATAAAAAGCAGTTATCAGTGATTAAAAATTGCTCTGAAGCAATTTTTTTTCAATTAGATCTGTATGAAAGAGTATATAAAGGATAAATCCATTTCTTTAGGTAAACTGGGAATGAGAAATGTTTGTTTATACTTTAGATTATTAGGGCAATGCTTGTAATAACATAATGCTGTGAGGTACCTACTGTTATAATATATGTGGTACCATCACCACTTGCCGTGGTGAATACTAATACTGTAGGTATTAAACTAGCATGTTTAGTTTCAACCACACAGTGTGGTCAGACCTGCAGGATTATCCTATTTGGTTCCTCTGGAAACTGGTGACTGTCTGAGTAACAGTTTAAAATATACCTGTGTAAAGATACTAAATCCACTATATCCACACATAGCAAAACATACACACACATACTTTCCATTGTGCATCAACAGGAACACTTTTGCTAGTAGAGTATATATAAGAAAATAAGTACATACATTGTTTTATTTTGCCTATCTAAGCCACTGTTGAAATTAGACCTTTTAGCAGAATATCATTTACCTGTGTGCATGTTCTTCACCGTAAAGGAAAACCTTTGGCTTGGCCGAATCACTGCGCTTGATATTAGCACAATATCAAGCATATGACTGAGTAACCTGAGTATCTGAGGTAGAGGGCAGTAAGGCCCCCCAATTTTCTTTGACTTGGTTAAAAAAAACACCTCTAAACAATAGTTCATTCCTTTCGAGTACTGCAAAAAAGCAATACTAAATTATTCTTATTTTGGTTTTCATGTTTCTTCACTGCTTTGGTTTATGGATATTTGTTAATTCCTATCAATAGTAAATGTACATTAATACAGATCACTACTGCAACTGTCTACAGGCTTCCTGATCCTCCTTCTCTCCAAATACACATCACAACCAAACTAATTAGTGCTGCAACACGGCAGATATGTACTGGAGCAAGCCCCATAGGTTTAATTACAGAAAGCTCATTTAAAACATTTAACTTTCCCTTAGAGAACAGCAACAAGACATTTTCTAAAGATTGTAAAAGCAGGTCTCAGAAATGCTAAATATTATCCACATTAGCTTGTAATCACGGAATAGATCAGATGTGCGGCTGCCAGCTAACATAATAATTAATACCACCAGGGTGTCAAGAGGGATAGCTACTGAAAAATACATTATACAAGGCTGTAGGGAATAAACACAGCACAGGAGTATGCATTTGTCATAGGACATTCTGTATACAGGCCATCAAATGCTTCAAATGCTTTTGATACAGAACAGGTTTTTCTTTGATATGCTTAATGGTATATTAGAAGTTTGTTGCTAGAGCCTTATTACTGTGTTACTGTTAATTTTATAATGCTGCAAATCTCTTCAGCTTACTGTGTGATAGAAAATTAAATCAATGGCCTGTAGATACCCACACCTGATAAGTATTTTTTTCATATATATATATATTATTAATTTAATATAAAGTAATATGTTTAAGGTGAAAACATAAACTTTGGAAAAGATAAGACAGCAATACTTGCATTGACATGGGAAACTAATGTTATCAATAAGTTACTCACTTGTCCCATCACCATTCAGCAGTGGTGCATGCTGTGAGTCTGTCCATCTTTCCCTGCTGCTGGTGCAGTAGAAAGAAGCGCACAGCACTTCTGACAAAGCTGTGGGACACTTCTCTTAAAAGTTTTCATTTCCTCATTATGTTCTTTACTATTTTTTTTGTTGCTAATCACACTAGCAACACACAAAGTAAAATTTGTGGTGTCCTCCTTGATTATTATCAAATTCTGGGTTTTTCTCTATCAATATCTTGCCTGCACAAGCATTGGTATACCGTTTATGTATTCCATTAAAAACATACTGAGCACTTTGGGGGAGATGCAATAAATTTCGCGTTCCCTTTGCCTCCCTTAATACATTGTGAAAACACTAGCGGTAAGTTGCGACGGCTTTAAAGACACAATTGAAAAGACTTTTCTTTTTTTTTTTTCGCAAAAAACTGCCGTATAAACTGGCGCAAAATTTATTGCATCCCTTGCGCTGTGCAAAGTAGCACAAAACCTTTGCTAACACGTTAGTACATAGGTTACTGTGAATTTAGCAGATATTTTCCCGTTATTGCGGGATATTGCATCTCCCTGTTTGCATCTATCTACATCATTCTTTCGGCCTGATTTATCTGCAGCCGCAGCCCAGCTTCCTGGAGTTAAAGTTGCACTAACCGATTCAATATCGGCTCTTTAACTATAGTGCTACTTTAACACTTTCATTATCGAGTTTGTAAGACTTTTTACAAAACTTTTTAACGCCAGCTGATAGCTTCAAACCTAATATTTAATTTTGGCAGGGAATTTTACCCAGAGCAATAGCGGCTTTGGGTAAGTCTCCCTGTTGGCATGGTAAATAGGTGTAACTTTGTATGCTTGTGAAGGTTCTCATTCATCCAGGTCATGGTATATCTGTTGTATTCAATTAGATCAACTGGACTTGAAATGTAGTTCTTGAAGACGTTTCGCTAGTCATCTGACTGGCTTTCTCATCCGTCTGAGTCATTCTGAATTGAGAAAGCCAGTCGGATGACTAGTGAAACGTCTTCAAGAACTGAACTTCAAGTCCAGTTGATCTAATTGAATACAACAGATGTAACTTTGTATATTAGACAGAGCTACAGAATATGATGGTGCTCTATAAATGAGACTAAAAATAGAAATCTACTTTCCAATGTATTTCATAATCTAGTGCAATTCAGTTAATATATATATATAAATACAATTAAGAACAAAGCACTGTGGTGTGTTCTTTCTTTTCTGCCTGTTGAGTAAACTAGCTGAAGCCTACAAAGCATAAATCTACATAGAATGAATCAGCATGGTATGAAATTTAAAGAGGATAGCCTCAATGGGGACGATAACTGACATTTGGAGATGAATGTTTAGACCAATTTCATCTACAGTATGAGACCAACAGAGGGTTGAAGAACAAATTCTAAAATAATATTCTTTGTCGCTGATTCAATAAGCGGTACAAAAGTTTGCCCATTTTATTAAACTTCCGCACTTTTGGGCTCATTTACCAGGGAGCGTTAACTGATTTACATTCGGTTAGTGCGACTTTACGCCTGTTTATGTTTCAGATATTCTTTACAACACAAATTCTCTGCTGAACAGAGCATCACATCATTTGAGCAAGATATCATTTGAAGACTGTTCTTTTCACATCTTATTAGTGTTACCAAACCTATTAATATGGATTATTATTAATCAAAAAATTGATTTGGCATATTTTGACTATTAAAGTGTACCTTTCTTTATTAAAATTTATATGATGCAAGCTTAATTAATTCAGCAAACTATTTCCCTTATCAGTACTATTTTGCCATTTGGAAACATTCTTAATATAGAACTGAACAAATTATCCTTCATGGCAATACCTGGAATGAAAGTAACATGTTTAAATATCCTCCATTTTCAAGAATTTAACAATGAATTTATTGGAATAATATGAACGATGTAACTATGAACGATAAACACAATCATATTATATGAAGAAGATAAGTGTGGTCTATCCTCGAAAGCTAAAGAGAACTCAATAAAAAGTCTGACAATATGTTTCAAATTACACTTCAATTGGTTGTGTCCTGAGGGTTTCTAGTCTTGTGCCTACCTACAAAGGGGCTTCTGAAGACGCAAAAGCCTACAAAGTAGTTTATGGCAACAACCTATTTATTTTACTTTTATTAACCACACATTATTTCAGTTATCCACGCATGTATTAAAGGATTATTATTAGGGAAGTTTGGATAATTTCTTGACATGTGATGCGATCATGGACTATTTTGAAAATCACATGCACACAAAAACACATTTCAAAAACCGCAGAGCGTTTATCGTGAGTTGCAGTGGAGCCTCTAGCCTTAGTGAATGGTGGCGTCACTAACTAACTTACCAAAGTTTTGGTGCAATTGTAATGTTCCTTATCTCTATGACCTCCAAATACATATCATGAAGTATCATGAACATAAATACATTTGAATAGGTGTTATTTACAGAGTTAAATTATATACCTCAAACAGTTTCTCCTTATATTTTCTCAATCCAAGACTTCTTTAATAACCTAATAAGATGGTAATGAAAAATCACAGGCTAAAAATTTTAGTTTTTGTCCTGTCTAACATTATTTGTTAAAGGTAAACAAAGTCAAATAAAATATGTAAATTAACTTTATCATTTTATAAAATATAAGAAACATTCTATGTGACTAAGCTTGTCTACACTTGTAATATATCTACAATCATCACAAATAGGCTGCATTAAGTACTGTGTTGACTTACTATGGGATACAGATTGCCATAATAACCTTGATCTCCTGGGATCAAATTTCATCACCTCTAGTGTCTTTGCATAAACTGTTGGAAATAGTGTGTTTACAAACATTAGGATGTGCCATTAAAGCAAAACTGGGTAAGTGTATTCTTGTCAAAATCTTCATTCTATTATAAATACTTCATTTTATTATAAATACATTACACAGAAGCTTTAAAAAAACAAGATTTTTTGGTAGACAGGTCAGATAGTATTGGTCGGTTGGCCAAAATATCTGCAGTGTTTTTGCGGGTGGTTGCTAATGGCAAGGTCACACTGATAATTTGTGCAGTGTGGAACTTGCCCTGTATCATGGTAAATGTTAGGTTAGGTACAGTTGTACAATCATGGCCGCGACAGACGGCTGCCCAACAAAAGGCTGTCATGGGTGACAAACAGTTTGTGTATGGGCATTCGGGCAATAATCAACTACTAGCGAACATTCGTCGGGAAGTTGCAGGCGCAACTTTGCTATACCTAGCTTTAGTCTGCACCACACCCTGTTGCCTTCTGAATGATGTCTTCTCTTTCTCCAGCTTTCGGCACTAAACATTTCTGGTTTAATGGGCAAGTTCACCCATTTCTATATAAGTGAATCATCCCTAAACACTAAAAATGCTATAGTTAAATATTTGAGATGTAAGTCTAACCTGAAATGCTGCCTGATATTTTGTTCTCTTTCTTTGCTTCCTGATTCTCCTAGTTATAACTGTCAATCATGGATGGAACAGATAAACATAACATCCAAGTACTGAATATTAGTCCCCCAATACCTACTTAGAGCATGTAAAAGCATGTAAAAAAAAAAAAACTTGCATAGCTTGAAGAGGAGACAGAACATTTTAAAAGGCACCACTTTGCTGAGTAACAGATTAGCCCTACATCTGTCATCTTTCTAACAATAGTTTGGGCTTTTGAGGTATGATTTACCAATACAGAATTGTTCATTTGAGAGGTAAACATGCCCTTTAATGAGAGCCTTGTTGTTTTGGGTCTGAAATGCCAGTTGGGTAAATTAGCAATACATATACATATGTCTATAATACATATAATACATTCAAAACTTACAAACACAAAAAAATGCATGCAATTTGGACTGATCCTTTGTTAAAATATTGGGGTTACTGCTGGCTAGTATTTAGATGCAACCCACATAACGACATGAAATTGACAGGCCACAAGGGACTCAGCAGCAATCTAACAGTCAGAATATGATAGGAGCTCGCCCACACACTACATTAGGAGCTAAGTGAGAGTACAGTACTGACAAGCGGCATCAGGAAGTCTTCACATCAGATCATCATGGGTAATAGCACTCTGGGAAATATTGGTTACAAATTCATACAAAATTTGCTTTATATTATAGGTGCAAGCAGATGGCAAGACATTGCTGAGAGATTTAGATAATACAGATTTTTGAAAGATAGAAAATAAATTCATGTTGTAGTTTTTATTTAATATCGAGGTCTGTGCTTGTTGCTAGTAATGATGAACCAGAGTTCAGGCTGAGCTTTATGAGCTCGGACGAACTCTATCTGAACTTTGAACCTGTTCGGGTTTTCCAAACTTGCCTACTTAATTTTGATTAATTATCGGAAAATGCGATAATTCTCGAATCGGTAACCCTCGATTGTAACATTCGAGTTTGTTAACCCTTGAATACATCCTTCGATTTCGGTAACCCTCAAATGTAGCCTTCTATTTTGGTAACCATCAAATGTATCGTTCGGTAACCTTCGAATGTAGCAGTCAATTTCAGTAACCCTCGAATTCGGAAAACCCCTTGAATATATTGTTCTGAAACCCTTCGAAACTATCGTTCAGTAACTCTTAAATTGCCCATAACCCTCAAATGTACCATGTGGAAATCGGACAATTATGATCGTGAATAAAGGCAGTGTTTAAACAAGTTTTGGTGATATGGACATTTTCCCCAGTCCATTTCCCAGGTGCCACAGCCATTTACAGTAAGTTACTATTGATATTTTATCTGTATTTAATCCAACTTTTCGAACTATTGGACTCTTCATTTCCGAACGCCTGAATTTCCGAACTCTTACTAGTTCGGCAGTTCGAAAATAAACAAACTTTAGGAAGTTTGGCCATCTCTAGTTGCTAGTTTCAAATCATATAAGCAGGAATAGATTAAGACCAATTTCTAGTCATTACTGCAATTTGGGGCCCAAGTTTGGGTCCTAGTGTCTCTCGCCAATTCTCAATATTTATTACTCAAAAGCATTCCAGCAGGTCATGCTGCATGGAGTGTTAAATAGAGTTATAGAAAGAAATAGCAGCTGCGCTTACCAGTCTTCACTTTTTAATCCAGGCTATAGCTAACTTTGTGGGTCCCCATCTGTCCATTTTGAGTCACTGCCATACAGTCCAAACAGTTTGCAGCTGATTGCACCACACTAAAACACATACAGCCAGAATCACCCAGAGATGCGAGTGCTTGTCTCTACTGTTTTTAATATTGCAGTTCTGTCTCTGTGACTTTAACACTAGCTATTTACTATCATTAATAAGTTGTGCATCCACGATATAAAATCTTTGCAAAACCCGCTCTCCCACCGCTATTCCCTTCTGAAAATAACACAAAAATATAATGAAAGTGTTATCGAGACTTGGTTATAAACCAATTCAATTTTAAGAAAAGGATTACAGATATTTTACAGTAAGGAACAAAACATTTTCCTGTTTTTACCACTCTAGAATATTTGCTTTTAAAAACGGTATAATGATCTGGTATTACCTTACTGATGGGGGTTTTGTCAGGTGATGACTGATGAACTGGACACGGACTTATTTACTTAAAGGTGCAAAATTTTCCTGTGCTGCTGCAGCAACCAATCAGATATTATCAAACGTTTTCTAACTGTAGTAGAAAAAAAATCATCTGGTTGGTTGCAGAAAATTTTTAAAGGGACAGTTCAGTGGAAATTATCAATATTTTTAAAATTGTTAGTTTGTGTAATGCATACTTAGTTATTCTACAAATTCTCTCCCATTTTGAAAAATCAGTTGATTTCATACCCTTTGCTGTTCCCTGCTGTTGACATAAGTGAGCTGACATTTTAGCTTCTAATGTTCCTTCTTCTTCCCAGGATGCACGACATCCTTGGAATGTTCCTAACAGTAATTTCTACTGATTGGCTGTTGGATGGGTCAAAGATGCTCAGATCTCTACTGAGCAACTGAATCAACCAGGCGCTGGGTCAAGGGCAAGACCATAACGGTCTCTACTAGGGGTCCTGCAAACCGGAAGTCAGTATTTCAGTTGCATTTATTTATACACAGACAAAATGCTGAATTGGCAGATTAAGGTCATTGGGATGAAAAAATACTGCTCTTTTTCTGAAAAGCATATGTATTTGCACTGAACTTCCCCTTTAATGAGTAATCTAATTTTGGAATCTGGAATAAAATTCTAAAACATCTTGCATTTTGAATTCTGCTTATATGAATGCAACAATGTGACAGGTGACCTGATGTATTAATAAAATATTTGAAAGAACAAGAGAGAGCGCTGGATCGTTTTCCTACTTTTATATATATATTGTCTATATTGACAATAAATTTGACTTTTTGCAAAAGAGTGCTGTATCTATGCTATACAACGCTGAGTCCCTATCGCGGTTCCACGCGACGCTTAATGAAGCTCACCCTAATATTAAATTTGATATAGGTTGGGACGACACATCAATACACTTTTTAGATTTCTAGTGACACATGAGGGACAGATTTTACACACACAGGTTTATCAGAAACCTACAGATAGGAATCAGCTCCTATTATACACCAGCCAACATCCAGATCATGTTAAACGGTCCATTCCCTATAGTCAACTCAAAAGAGTAGACAGAATAGTTAGTAAACCTGAAGACAAGTTTAGTGGTTTTGAGCTATGTGTAAAAAATTTGAGCATAGGGGTTACCCTAAGACAGTATTACAAGATGCTAGGAGGAGAATTGACATCGGGAGTGAGGGAAATAATCGGAAGGAAAAAAGGAAAGAGAATTCCCCTGGTGACGTTGTTCATTCCATATGGTCGAAGTACAGAAGAGATCGTCCGTAAGCACTGGCCTTTGGTACAAGAGACTATGCCGCATATACAGGAGTGTCCTCTTATCTCCTATAGGAGAGGTAGGACAATTCAATCAGTGGTATCCTCTAATGTGATCAAAAAGGAAGGGCTATGGTTGAAGGGAGACAATAAAGGGATGTTCCCGTGTTTAGGGGGCATTTGCTGCCAAATGGTAATTAAAGGGAAGGAGTTTGTTCACCCTGGTACAGAGGAAGTATATAGGCTACAGGGACATTTTACCTGTGAATCACGTTATGTGATTTACATGTTGGTCTGCCCATGTGGTCTTTTATATGTGGGCGAGACCACACAAAAAATGAAAATGAGGCTCACTTAACATAGATCCTCTATACAAACCAAACAGGTGGCGTTGCCAGTACCACGACATTATGTAGAAAAAGATGGATTTCTACATTATGTAGAAATCCAACTAAAGTACATGCATTCCAGACTTAAGTAGGGGTTACTCTCACAGCATACTGATGGAACAACTTCGAAAGGCTAGGGAGAGCTTTGAACAAAAACAATTAGAGCCCAACAACATACCCACACAAAAGGAAAAGACAATAGATTTTTGTACCACATATACTCCCCATAGTCACAGGATAAAGGAGACTGCCCAAAAAATGTTGGAATTTGCTAAAAAATGACATACAACTTCCTTTTGTGGATACAAGACTTAGACATACATATAGAAGGGGACGATCTTTGGCCAATATTCTGGTGCACACAAATATGGAAGTTCGCCCAAAAGAGGCAGATATAAGTATGTGGGGAACAGCGAAAATGGGTTGCTACTGTTGCCCAGATTGCATTACATGCTGCTCTACGCTAGTGGGCAAGGACTTCCCCCACCCACATAATGGAAAACACCTTAGAATCAAACAAAGATTCTCATGCGAGAGCAAATGTATAATATATTTCATAACTTGCCCATGTGGGTTGTTTTACATGGGAAAAACTATTACCACCTTTAAAGAGCGCATGGAAAATCACCGGGCATCAATACGGCCTGCTCTTACAGCCACCAATACTACACTAACAGACAAAAAATTCTGTGATATGCTAGACATTTTACCTAGACTGTTCTCTCACCCGCTCTCCAGCCTCCGCTGCATGATTTTTGACGGCTTAACAAAGGAAGAGCTAAAATCCAATATAGATCACAACAGACTATTGTTACAAAAGTAATCCAAATGGATACATGTTTTGGATACACTAACACCCAGGGGACTAAATAAACAATCAGGGAGATTCAATAAATGTTCTTATCGTTTAAAATGGTACTAATTTTGCCCCAACCAATCAGATCTTGTTTAACATTTGAAAGCTAACATTTTATTGGTTGGGGCAAAATTAGCACCATTTTAAACGATAAGAACTTTTATTGAATAACCCTGAGTATTCGTTACATTGTTTCCTGTTATATAAACAGTCTGGTCCTAGATTATTTTGGACACTTTGCCCCCCTTTCCTCTTTTATAAGATTAAGTCTATTTATCATATCCCTTACTATGTTTTTGTGCTTTTTTTTTGTTTTGATACTAAGAGTTTTGTGGTTTTAAACTTTCTCTCACGGCGTGTATGTCAGGTCTGTACCTATAAAAACACAGTGGGCTGAAACGCGTCAATACGGCGTTCTTAATCAAGCTGAATAAAAGTTAAGTTTTATCTATTTAAGACTGTGAATGCCTTCTCTTTGTAGACAAACGTAGGAGCACTCCAGGAATTTCTAATCAGTTTATTGTCAATAACACATCAAGCGGCAATGTTTCGGCTCTGTGCTTAGGGCCTTTACCAAGCCATGTGAACACAAGTGGTGAATACATAGATGAAGCTCCTACCAGTGATTGTGACATCAGATCAATTACATTAACCCCACAGAGTACATATCCCAAATAGGGGATAAGAGTAATAACTGTATAAAATACCAGCATAAAATACCAAATAAAGTGCCTAGTATATTGACATTATAAAGTGCAGGATATACAATCACCACAACTATAGCTTCCACCTCTCCTTGTGGATAGCCACATGCGTTCTGGGGTATAACAATTAATTGGATCTCGTTTAAATAAAATGTCACCCAAATTCCTACCCCTACTGTGTCCAATGGTGGGTCTCTCCGGTAAGCAATTCCTCAACTTTTGGTCAGATAATATTATCTTCCAATTTGTCATGTAAGATGTTACTCAGTTTAGTAGATAATGTAATGTATTTAGTAACATATAAAACTGGTTGTAAATCCTGTGTAATTGTCTCTGGACGTTCAATCAAAAAAAATTTCTTGCTCGGCTCAATGCTTTGGTAAGTATTTTCTCATTATACCCTCTGTGTGTAAACCTCCCCCACATGTCTACAATCTGTTGTTCCATGATCACGGGATCCGAATTATTCCTCAGGACCCGACAAAATTGTGATACAGGAAGAGAATTTTTCAATTCACAAACTGGTGTAGTGGAGTAGAGTATTCCTGTCAGTTGTTTTATGATATAGACAGTAATCAATCTTATTACCTGTCAGTGATACTTGTACATCCAAGAATTGGACTTTTTCACAGCTCAATTCCGTGTGCCAATCATATAGAGTTGTCCAGGTTATTCAGATCATCCAGCATGCCTTGAAGTGATTCCCTGGAACCCTGCCACATAAGAAAGATGTTGTCAATAAAACAGTGGTACATAAGAATATGTTTAGAAAATGTTGTCAAAATATGGGTTCTCCCATATTCAAACATGTAGGCATTGGCGTAAGCTGGCACCATCGCAGAGCCCATCGCTGTCCCAAGGATCTGCAGGTAAAAGGTATTTTCAAAATGAAAATAATTCAACTCTAAATTAAATTCAAAAGTTCCAATATAAAGTGTCTTATCCTGTTTGTCCCATATTCATTCTCATCCAACAGATGTTTAACTGCCTCAATCCCATGATTGTGAGGTATGTTAGTGTATAGACTAGCAATATCAATAGCTGCAAGCCAGAATTCTCCCTCCTCAGGTAGTACTGTATTATTACAGTACTGATGCCTGGATACTTCCTTGGAGTGGCGCATCAGCTTAAAGCATGTTTACTAAAGGTATCCATTTTAACCTCAGTGCACTTTTACATCTATTCATTTATGATTATAAGTGCTGGAGACTTTTGTGTAATATTTAAATTGCAGATCTCATTTGCACCATTTTTTATTTTGAGATATATTTATTGCGGCCAATGGGTGGGCATAGCCTGGGTGTTCTGAGGGGCTGGGCTTTGATGCCACTAGTGTGGCCCCCAGCATAGCTCAGGTTAGGCATCCCTGGTCTATACAGTCTGACTGTACATATTAATTTCATATGACAATTTGCATATAATACAGTTTGTTCACTCTTATTGTATATATTGATATATACATATGATACAATATCCATGTAACACATCCTGTTCAATCTTGCAGTACATATGTATATTAATACAGTTTGTACACTCATACTGTACATATTGGGTACATATGACACTGATGGTTACAGAAAACACTTAGTTAACCACAATTGCATGCTTAGCAATGTAAATTCTTTACACTGTTCTCTCTAAAGCAGATTGTTCCATCACACTTAATTGATTAGGATTACCTTTTTAGTGAACAGAAATTGTGGCAATCAATATACTTTTTATAAGGCAAAAAAATCAGTAAATTTAAATTAACTTAAATAACTGAACTATCAGAAACTATAAACTCAGTTATTTTCCTATAGGTATTTGGAATTTGTTAGGGTAAGTTACGCTGGATGTCCCGTAATACTTTTAGGCTGCCTGCAATTTTTCATGATACTAACAATTTTGCAATTATTATTTTTCTTAGCTCCCCTCTTCTGAAAAGTTAAAAAGACCATTTGACCACTTACATTTAATACAATACACAGTACATGAGATATGGCAGGGTCGGGTTTCTATAGCCACACTGTTGCCCTGGTAATGGAATGGAAGTGGTAAAAAAATTAATTAATAAAGAAGTGTACAATGAATTTGCCCCATTCACTTACCCGAGGACACGAGCAACACTCATAAATCTGAACAAAGCGTAAACTATACATTACTCATTGAACCTTCTGTAATACAAGAAATTATATACCTGAGCCAATCTCAATGTAATTTTTTCTCCTTTTTCTATGCTTGCACTACTATGACACTTACCGACTGACCCTTGGACTCTGGCAATTTTTGATTTGTCTGATTTATTGCCAGATTACTATCAAGCTCTATTTTTCTCTTTCTATTCATTCTGATATTCTCTTTTGTCTATTAAAACTAAATCTCTTTGAAATATCTCCTTTGGAGGTTAGGAAATAAATAAAATAATAAGAATCTTATAGTGAAATGCTACAGACAACTTATTAGTATGCAGAAAATTCCCTCTCCCAATTCCTTCTACCTCTTAGTGATTATTCAGCATGCTTATACTCATAAAAAAATGCCTGGCCAGATGGAAGGTAGAGTGGTTAAAAGAGCCTGAGAAAAACAAGTACTGGATTAAAGGCATGCAGCAACACACACACCTTAGAGTATAGGCTTACATACGTACATGTTATTTATAGATTAAGATAAGGAAAAGTAATTTTTTCAGTATAATTGCCCTTTTTTATGATTTACAGTGCGCTGAGCAGAATTGCTTTAACAGCTTCCCAACTAATTCTAATTCTCAACTAATTCTTAAAAAAGCCAGCATATACGGTGATCTCACAAAAGTGACCTAAACTGTACCACAATTGCTTTCCTTGATGCAGTCATATATGTTGTAATTATTATCTGTAGGTGATTATACCTGTGTAGTGTTAGGAGGTTTTTGACCATACACTTTTTTTTGATGGTTTATTTATTGCTGCCATGGAAACTATATAAGTAGGGTGGGGTTGTATTACTTTGTGTGTGTACTGTGGTTGGGGGTATGTTTTTGTGTTTGTGACCATAAATATGTCTTTCTGTGGCCCAACAGATGGTTGAAAACTACAACTATCATCATTCCCCAACAGCAGGAGGACTACAAGATAGAATGTGTAGTGTCAGACTGACTTAGAGTAGTTGGAAGATGTCTTAGATCCAGGTGCATGCAATTAAAGGGTATGTCCACCCCTCAAAAAAATTTTGATATGAAGTTCCCCCAAAAACCTCGACCTGTGAAGTTGGCTGATCAGGTGACCCTGAAATCTCAGAAAGTTCATGTTTGAGGATTGTACCCATTATAGTCATTGAGGGGGAAATTGGCCGAAAGTTATGGCTAATGTGGGAAAATTTCCACAGATACTTAGCTAGTACACTTTTCTTATGTGTCCTGCATATCTGCAAATGAATTTTGTGTCTCTAGCTCGAAACTGTGGGAGGAGATACAGTCCAAAAATAGGAAGAATAAAAGAGAAGAAGAAATATAAAGACTAAATAAATTAATGTGGTTTAAAGATATATCTGTTGTATTCAGTTACGGTAGATCAAATAGACTTCTTTAACTAAACGTTAAGTTCAGTTGATCTAACTGTATACAAGAGATATACCATGACCTGGATAATTGAGAACCTTCACAAACAAATAGTTTAAAGATTAAAAAATGCAGAGTGCCCTCTGCTGCTGAATGCAGTTTCTTTAGTACCATGAGTTCAAGAGGAATGAATGTAGCAAACAACAAGAAAATAATATTGTAGTACAGTAAATACTTCTTTTATAACCTTGAGTAATTCTCATATTCACACTGGAAAGAATCACAGGCATTAAATGTTTAAAAGTTTTCTTCCTTAAAGGGGAACTGTGGTCTCCATACAAGATTTTAAATAAAAGGCCAGTTTCCTACCTTTAAAATGAACCATCAACCACCCCTCTACATGCTCCACAGCCCAAGATATAAAGACATTACAGACCAGAATGTTAATGGATGGGAGGATATGTGACATTGTTAAGGCTGCTTCTCCACCTCACCTCTGGCGAGCACAGCCTTAGACGTCAGTGTGTGAGGGAGACAGGAAGTCCCTCCTTCTCCCTGCTGTGGGAAGATCCCCACAGAGAAGGTAAGGTAATCTACAGCCCTACCCTCCCACTATGTCAAAACAGCCTTTTCAGGCAGAGTTCTCACTCTCAGTTTTCTGTAGGGAGGGGGGTTTGAGTGGGGAGGGGCCCACAGCACCTGTGAGTGGGAGTGGCCAATGCAACCACGAGTGGGCGGGAACACGGCACCTGTGAGTGGGCCAATGCACTCAGGAGTGGGTGGGGCCAAGTGGGGGGTGTAAGGGAAGGGACCACGGGGGGCCTGCAATGGAGGGGCCATGGGGCCCAGGAGTGGGAGGGACCAGGGGGGCTGCAAGGACAGGAGGAGACAAAGGGCAGAGTGACTGTCACATGGTTTCAGTGCAGGGGATCTGGTGATGTTGTTGCCATATCACACACAAAAATGTAAATATCTCCAAAACTATGCAAAATAAACAATGAAAGTAAATAGCAAAATTTCTCAGGAGAGCAATTCCTATAAATCTACCTAAAGTCAGTTTTGGACCACAGTTCCCCTTTAAATAAATATTCCCACATGTAGATTCTTAATTTAACAAATTAACCGGCTGTGTAAACTTGTAGAGTGGAAAAGTCATGCATGGAGCTCATTATCATCCATATTATCTCAAAAAAGCTTTAAAATAGTTAAAATAAATAGCAACGGTTCTTAGAATGACATTTCTGCACTTCAAAACATTATTTTGGAGCATCCACTCGCTTTTTTAATTACTTTTCAAACTATAGAAATAGATTTTGCTGACACACACAGGGTTATTCAATAACATTCATATAGTTAAAAATGGTGATAGATTTGCCCCAACCAATAAGATAATACACACAAAAGATGGGACAATATACATCCACACAGAGTGCAACTAGAGACCAAATCAATTCAATACACACAAACAATAGAAGCCTAGTGCACATCCAACCAATTTGCTTACTTTTAACGTTATCAGTGAATTGCGACTTAAAAAGCCTGCCAGTGAATTTAAAGCAATTAGTTCAATAACTTTGCCAAATTATTTTAAGCCCAGCTACGACGTCACGGTTCGCCGGCGGCACTGTGCAGGAGAAGCCTTAGGAATGTCACATGTCAGCCTCCTACCCATTAACTTTCTGGTTAGTCATTTCTTTATATCTTGGGCTGTGGAGCACATAGAGAGGTGGTTGATGGCTCATTTTAAAAGATAGGAAACTGGCCTTTCATTTAAACTCAACTCGTTTGGAGACCACAGTTCCCCTTTAAAGCTGGAGAGTCAGCCCTACACAGTAAGCGAATGAGCGACAGGGATTTTCATCTCATTAAAGGCAGGTACTGTTACTAAGATAAAGTTTGAGAATTACGTCTCTTACGAAGGTAAAATTTACTAAGCTTAAAGGTTAGGACCCAGCAGAATAAAGTACACCGTCACGTGGTTGCTGGGATTAAAATAATTTGGCCAAGTTATTGAACTAATTGCTTTAAATTCACTGGCAGGCTTTTTAAGTCGCAATTCACTGATAACGTTAAATGTAAGCAAATTGGTTGGATGTGTACTAGGCTTCTATTGTTTGTGTGTATCCAACCAATAGGATGTTAGCCTTCAAATGTTAAATAATATCTGATTGGTTGGGACAAAATTAGCACCATTTTTAACAATAAGAACTTTTATTGAATCTCCCTGACTGTTTTTTTTTTTTAATAAAGAATCCCATGCGATATGTTTTAAGGCTTTACTCACTCTATAGCTCAGTGTATCTGTCAGGCCTTGTCTGCCTTAAAATCAAATTAACTAGTTATGTCATGTATGCGAGTGTGGGTTTTGATGTTAATTATTAAAGAATTAAAACTACAAACTGTGTTTGTCAGGTATAATAGAATTAGGATTTCAATTTGCAAATGCTGATTGTTGCGTTTAACCAAAGCTCAAATACTGTGAATCTTTTCAAGTAATGTCTTGGGTTTTTTTTTATTATCTGTACTTTTTTATTATTAGGCAATTCTGTCCTGTAACCATCACAGCCGTATATGCGTAAATTACAGTTTTAGAGTTGCTAGAAACTACATCTTGGGAGTTTTCATGTTGTTTTACATGCTTACTAATAATTTAAAAAGCTCTAAACCCAAATTTGTACACCCCAAAACCATCCCCACTTTAGTAAGACACCACTTTGGTTAATAGCATTTAAATCCATTTAATAGCATTTAGGAAACTGTCACATCTGCCATATGTCTTGCTTTTCAATAAACCTTGAGCCCTTTAGAAAAGAAGCATGTCTTTAATCCAATGGCGCCATTGAAAAAGCTAACATAGCAAAACGCGTTTGGGGTACTGGGTCCCCCATCTACTGTATATTCAGCCTAGTACTCTGCATTACTTTTTGATTTCTGTGCATGGACTACTGACTGACTACCAGACTGCTAAGTATACATTGGTCTACAGGTTATTTTGACACTGTGCTCATGCTGAGTGGTTATACCATCTGGGGTGGGGGATCCATTTAAGGGTGTATAGGTTTTTTGGATAAGTACTATTTTGGATAAATATTTTGATACTATTTTTACATTTTTAAATAAAAGTAGAAATTTTTAGCCACATATCCATGCTTTTTTCTCTGTAGTTTTATAGGATTTGTTCTTAGGATTTGTTCTTAGGATTGGCTAGCATTTGTGGGGATATAATTATCATTGATTCAATTCATGTGTTGCTTGGGTTTAGTATCCCCTTTTGCTCTTTTTACACACATTTTTCCATCTTGTCTGACTTTCTGTTAAGTAGAGCATGCCCAGTTATCACTATCAACCAGCACTTGGAGAGGGGAAATCACTGTCGTCCTGTCAGTTTGGTTCATCAGAATGGCACACAGAAGATAATTTTATGATAATATGAATGAATACTTCTGTCTAAAGAAGTAGGGAACCGATCAACCAAAAAAAAGTGCTGTGATTTTTGGGAAGAATTTTCAGTTTTTAATAAATGGTAATCTTAAAAAAAACAATTTGCCATTATAGAAAACCCTTACATGTGCATGAGCACCTTCTGGAAACTCTTTCTGACCACAAACACCTCCCCTTATAAAGATTCTAAACAATTATGCCGGTACCTATGTAACTGTAACATGGTTGGCTAAAGACTTTTAGTGGGTGGTGACCTGCTGTAACAAGGTCATGCAATAGCTTATCACTGTGCATGTGTGAAAAAACATAACACTAACTAAAATAGTGTGTGTGTGTGCTGTAAAATAAGGCACACAACCCACATTTTAATAACATAATATTTTTTGTTACATTTCTTTTTACATTTCTCAGAGCCACAGCAAAATAAGAGGTGAGACACAAATACAGATCAAAACAATGTCTTCTAATTCAATGTTACATAAAGGTTTTAGTTGTCCCTTTATTAATGGTACCTTCTTTTTCTTTTAAGATTGTGCCCACACTTTAAGGGGCATATATATCAATGCCCGGTATTGCGAAATTGTGATACTCTGCCCTTACCACAGTTATAAAAATATTTTGTATTTACAGCAGCTATCCTGTGTGCTAAATTACTGCCTTATCTTACCCAGAAGTTAATATTTTAACTTAAGTTGTCCTTTAAGTAAACTTCTAAATAGAAGAAAAATATGCTAAAACATTAAGCATAATTGCAAGTAGTTTAAAGGGTATCTATAGTTCCAAAAATCGAATTTTCAAATATCATACCTTTAGATAGTGTAATGGTCCACTACTCCAACACATTTTTCAGATTTAAAATCCGAATTGTAGATTCTCAGAAATCTTTATTTTAAATAACAGCATGTATAGGGAAAGACTTGACACTCAAACCAGGTATGCTAATTTGTGTCCCTCCTGTGTCCTCTTACTAGGATTTCCCAAAACATGTCAAAACATTTTTTAATACAACCCCCCCAAAAAATAGCTGATTAATCATATTGGTCTCCTGTCATATATCTAAGTATCTAATCTATCTATCTATCTATCTGTCTATCGCTCTGTCTATTATAATTCAATATGTCTTTCTATCTATTATATATAAATCTATATATATGTATGTCTGTCTGTCTATCTATCTGTCTGTCTACCTGTCTGTATCTATGTATATGCCTGTCTGTGTCTGTCAATCTGCCTGTCTACCTATCTGTATCTATGTGTATGTCTGTCTGTGTCTGTCAATCTGTCTATCTAACTGTCTGTATCTATGTGTCTGCCTGTCTGTGTCTGTCTGTCTATCTGTCTCAATATCTACCTACCTACCTACAGGAGTGTGTCACAGGAGGTCACTTACAGGACCCCCCCAGCATGTCTGTTTGCTAGTTTTGCCAACCCCCCATTCTCCCCCACCCACTATCAGCAGCATGTACTTGCCTGTTAGAAGAGAGAGAGAAAGTGTCTAACACAGCAGCAGCCCCATCCACTATCAGCAGTGCCAGGAAGATATGTTAATGAGCTGTAAAGTGTCAGGCTCTTTATTATGTAAATGATCGTATCCAGTGCCAGCTGGATTACAAGTGGGCAGTGAGTAAAGAGGAGGGGGGCAGTTACGAGCAGTTACTAAACATGGAAAATTCACTAACAAAGCAGACACAGACACACATGTAAGTAACATCATTTTACTACACTAACATTGCATTTTCTTATTATACAAAGTTGTTTCAGTGAGTATAGTGACCCTTTTATACTTTGTTGAAAAGATTTTTCTTCCCTGTTATATATAACAAGATTTCATAGGTCACAAGAGGTGAAAAAATGTGGTCCCTAGAGATGAATGTTACTACAAAAGCGATGCATGCCACAATTAAATGACACTATATTTTATTCAGCGTTGATGTGATAAATACTGAAATACAGGTAAGAGATAATGCACTGCAAGATTTTTTATAAAATAATAATTTTTATTTAGCTTTCAGTTGATTGTAATGATCAGAAATTATTCCCTCTATAGCTCACAGTATATTCTTCTTCTTGTTAGTAGATGAAACAAGAAAAAAATGAATGAAAGACATGTTTCAAAGTCAGCAAATCACACCTAAACTCCCACGACAAGTAAAAAACAAAACACTTAAATATCAACCTCCCAAATGTCCTGCATCCAAAATTCAACAGACCTGCACCAGCAGCTTTCTAACTAAACCTGACTCATACAAACTCATTGTGAGTTGGCTGAGCCGCAAATCTGGTAAACCTCGGGGTTCCCAATACCATGCAGGATTCTAGGCCAGATCTTATCCCAAATTAACATACCTCACAACATTTGTAAACATATCTAAAAACATTTTAAAACGCAAAAGAGGGACACATGGGGAGAAGTGATACGGCAGATCACAGCCACTTTGTTTAGGTTAAATTTAAAGGCCATTATTCCCATTTTACATTGATACCTGCAAGTGTATGATGTGGTTAAAGGATTAGTTCACTCAGAAAGTGGAGGACTGACAACTCTAGCTAATGAACTGCAGGAATGAATAACTGACAACACTGGCTAATGAACTTAGCACACACACATGCTCTTATAGGGGATGTACAGTGTAAAGTTCAGTCAATTGCAAAGCTGTACCTTTAAATCACACACTATGTTACTCATATTTTTCTAAGCCATTGGCAAAGCTTACCTTTCCCTCTTTACTTGCTGGAGGAGAATCTCATTTGGTCAGATACTCAGGACTGCCCTGCTAGCAGTATATTACACTTAAAGTAAAACGGGGACTGGAAAGAGGACTGGATTAGCAGAGTTCAGCTTCTATGTATATACTGCAATGATGTTTAAAGGGCTAACACTGTGGAAAATTAATATTTGGGGCATTGAGCAGCAGTCATCTATCAATGTGTGATTATATATGGGGTTAATCTTTTGAAATGTTCCTGTGAACTTCTTGCACACTTCAAATTAAGTGGGTTTTTTTTGCATGTGTCATTTTGTTAGGCAAGCATTCATTTTATGTGAGTGTGGCATCTGAATTGTGGTTTCTGGGGGACATTGTATGTAAATAATCAATTTAAGTCAATTGCAGTACTTTTAAATATAGGGGGTTAATGTTATGCAATAAGGGGATATTGTCCAAATTTGGGGGCAAATAATGTTTCGGTATCCCACCAACTTCCCCTTTAGCGTGTATCGCATCAAGTTCCGCTTTAGCATGTATTAAATCAACATTCCCTTTAATGTATATAGTCTCAACTACCCCTTTAAGGCATATCGCGCCAACTTCCCCTTTAACGCGTTTCACATCAAATTTTCCTTTCACACATCTCACACCAACTTCTCCTTTAATGCATATTGCATCAACCCCCCCTTTAACATATATCGCACCAACTTCCTCTTTAGCGCGTATCGTTCCAACTTCCCCTTTAGCGAGTATCACATCAACTTTCTCCTTAGTGCGTATCGCATCAACTTCCCCTTTAACGCGTATCGCATCAACTTCCCCTTTAGCGCATATCGCATCAACTTCCCCTTTAGCGCGTATTTCATCAACTTCCCCTTTAGCGCGTATTGCATCAACTTCCCCTTTAGCGCATATCGCATCAACTTCCCCTTTAGCGCGTATTGCATCAACTTCCCCTTTAGTGTGTATCGCATCAACTTCCCCTTTAACGTGTATAACATCAACTTTTTCTTTAACATGTATCAAATGAACTTCCCCTTTAACGTATATCACATCAACTACCGTATATACTCGAGTATAAACCGACCCGAGTATAAACCGAGGTACCCAATTTCACCTTAAAAAACTAATAAAAGTGGTTGACTCGAATATAAACCGAGGGTAGAAAATGTACTAACCACTACTGCCTTCTGATTCTGTTTTGAGGCTTTAGTTGCCCTTTAAATGGACAGCAGAATTCCCATACAGTAATAGACATTACTGTATGAGAATTCTGCTGTTCATTTAAAAGACAACTACATTCTTCTTCCTTGGCATTCAAGATGTTTGGAAACTACAACTCCCAGCATGCTTTATTAGCTGGGAGTTGTAGTTTCCAATCTGCATACTCACCCTCCCACCCAGTTCAGTTTGTACCTGTGGGCTCTTCTCCATCCAGTAACTTGGGGCTTCCTGTTGGGACTTGTGCCTGTGTGCCAGCATTGAAGATCAGGTAAGCATTCCGGCAGCCGCGCGCTCATTTCCTGTACTGGCGCGCCGGCTGATGTCACTAATTGGCGCCGGGCAGTGATGTCGGCCGGCATGCCAGTACAGGGAATGATCGTGCGGCTGCCGGAGTGGTAAAGTAAGTAGTGACTCGAGTATAAACCGAGTTCACGTTTTCAGGCTGATTTTACAGCCTGAAAAACTCAGTTTATACTCGAGTATATACGGTACCCATTTAGCATGTATCTAATCTACTTCCTTTTTAGCGTTTATCGCATCAACTTAGCATTTAGCACTTATCGCATCAATTTCCCCTTTAGCGCATATTGCATCAACTTCTCCTTGAGCGTGTATCACATCAACTTCCCCTTTAACGCGTATAACATCAACTTTCCCTTTAACATGTATCATCTCAACTTCTCCTTTAACGCATATCGTATCAACTACCCCTTTAAGGCTTATCACACCAACTTTCCCTTTAACGTGTGTCACATCAACTTTTCCTTTAACGCGTATCACACCAACTTTCCCTTAAAGACGTATCACACCAACTTCACCTTTAATGCATATTGCATCAACTACCCCTTTACCTCATCACACCAATTTTGCCTATAAGGCGGATCGCTCCAACTTCCCCTTCAGCAAATATTGCATCAACTTCCCCTTTAGCGACTATTGCACCAATTTCCCCTTTAGCGTGTATTACATCAACTTCCCTTTATCTCGTATAGCATCAACTTCCCCATTAGCGAGTACAGTATCAATTGCCCCTTTAGCGCGTATTGTATCAACTTCCCCTTTAGCGTGCATCGCGTCAATTGAATTACTGACACACAATGTCCCCCAGTAAACACAATTCAGATGCCACATAAAATTTTTGCTTGCAAAAATGACACATGGAAAAAAAAGGTGAGAGAAAAGAGTGTGTACATGGCCTTTAATACTGGGGTTTCAGTAGTTGTGAAATAAAATTAACCCCTTACAGTGCAGTTGTATTGAATTATAGCAGTGTCATCCCATTTACATTTCTTATCGTCTTTCCTTAAGCAAAATGGGATTTATTACCTTGTGCTGTGCACACACATTACATGTCTGTCAGCACCCGGCAATGGGAAACTGTCTATTTCCTTAAATGACTGTGATCTCCATGAATAGCTGCCTGCCCAAACCCCAGTACAAGAAACTTATCTAGGATTGGCCAGGTTACCTCCCAATCTTGACTCTGGGCAAACCACAAGTGAGAGGAGGAGATTGAGTGTGTGGTCACCTTACGTTGTGACATCACATGTTCTTCTGCTCTTCATGATTGACAGCTCTATCCTCCTATCACAAAAACAACAGAACAAAATAAAGTTAAGCATTGTACTATCCTGAACAATCTGACATTTGGAAGTTATAGAATTAACTTAGGTGATTACTTGTTTCACCACCAGATGGCAGCACACAGGTCAATAAACTTAGAAAAATTTTGAAAAAACAGAGACATGAAAAAGTACAGAGGCATTTTTTAAAGTTGTAAAGTAGCCTATGCTTTTTCCAGGTCCTTTAATACCAAGTCTCATGAAAATTGTCCCAGCCATTTGGGAGTTTTTCTGGAACACACATACAAATGTACATATACACACATACTAGCAAAAGTATGCCCGTTGGTGCACAATGGAAATTATGTGTGTGTATGTTTTGCTATGTGTATAGAATCTTTACACGGGTATATTTTAAACTGTTACTCAGACAGTCACCAGCTTCCAGAGGAACCAAATAGGATAATCCTGCAGGTCTGAGAGTAGACCCAGGCAATCCTGCCACACTGTGTGGTTGAAAACTAAACATGCTAGGTTAATACTTATTAGTATTTACCACGGCAAGTGGTGATGGTACCTCATATACTATAACAGAAGGTACCTCACAGCGGTCATGTTATTATAATAGCATTGCCCTAATAATCTAACGTATAAACAAACATTTCTCATTCCCAGTTTACCTAAAGAAATGGATTTATCCTTTATATACTCTTTTTTTTTTTTAAATTTGGTTTATTCGGTTTGCACATATTTGACAGTAATATACATTTCAGAATGAAGGTAACATAAGTATTGTTACGTTTTACATGCAGACTTGTAATATTGCATTTTTTCAATCAATAAAATATAACAATATATAACTATTTACAATTGTCTCAGCTATGTATTCATTTGTCTATTCAGTACAGAATATATCAATATGTTCTCATTCTAGGGGTATTATAAGGGTAGTATTTTATGGCATATTAGTCTCTCAGATGGGATAGGTGGGAAAAGGGTAAAATAAGAGGGGGATAGTTATGGCTTTGTTCAAGTGCTCATATCAGGGAGTCTAGTGATAAACAGTATCTATTCTGTCTTATTTATGGGCTATCTATAGTATATTCTGATTCGTTCCATAAGTTCCATGTTTTTTTGTATTTTTGCGGGCTTTTCCTGTGTTTATACGTTGATAGGGCAAGTCTCTATTGACCAGTCTTTTCCAATCCTGTACTGTTAGTGTGTCTGGGGCCATCCATTTAAGAACGATTGCCTTTCTGGCGTAGAATAATAGCTCTCTGCTTAGGGTCAGCTTATGTTTATCTCCATATTCAGAGTCAAAGATCCCCAGTACATATTGCTCCGGTTGAAGGGGTATGGTTAAAGCTAGTTGCGTGTGTAGAAACTGTTGGATATCATGCCAATATATTTGTATTTTAGGACATAGCCATAATAGGCGCCAGCTGTCCGGTTCCGGGGAGCCACACCTAGGGCAGTTGGAGTCCTGGCGTCTGCCCGCTCAATGCAGTCTTTGAGGTGTTAAATATGCTTGGTTTAGGATGTAAAATTGGATCAGTTTGTTTTGTGCTGCAGGAGATGCTAACGTGTGGCTCTCCAGGAGGTCGCCAGCCATTTCAGAATCTGGTATTGATATAACTTTGCGCCATTCATCCAATAGCTGTGTTGTATTCGCTCGCAGGAGAGTCTGGTACAGTTTCGATACTATTTTTTTTCCGTGTGGGGTGTTTTAGGATTTGTAGGATTGGGTGTGGACTTATACTTGGTATTTGCCCCTAAAAATCTGCTAATAAACAATGTTTTAATTGTAGATAATGAAAGAAATATTGGTTTCCCAGTTTATGCTTATCCTTAAGTTCTTCAAATGGAATTATTTGGTTATCCCAGATTATGTGTTCAAAATTGATAATCCCTTTTTTCCCCCCGAATTCGGCTGAATGAAACTGTCATAAATTAGGGCATGAGTAATTTTGCCATATTGTTTACTATTTTCCACACTTTTGCGTCTTGCTTATGTATTGTTGTATTCTGTCCTATGAAGTGAATGGCCGAGTTGTTTAGGAATGCCATATACGTTCCTTTTAGGTAGCTTGACAGCATTAGGTCCGATTGCGTGGCTTGTTCTCCGTCTGATACCCAGCATTTGAGATACTTTTGCTGACCCGCTAAGTAGTACAATCGGAAATCTGGGAATGCCAGTCCTCCGTCTGTTTTATTGGCTTGTAGTCTTTTGAGTTTAACTCTCGCTCTACCATTGCCCCATATGAATGATGTGAGGATGCCGTTTAGTGTGGTAAAGAATTTCCCGGGGATATAAACCAACGTGTGCTGCAATATGTATAGTATTTTCGGCAAAATAAATATCTTAATCGAATTTATATGTGCGATGAGGTTGAGTGGCAGTGGCTTCCATCCTATGACTTTATCTCTTACGAAGCTTAAGAGTGGTATTACATTGGTGTTGTAGAATTCGAGACCGGTCTTGGTAATTGTTATTCCCAGGTATTTAAACTTGGATACAATTGGTATATGTTGTGGTAGGTTTTCACACGGTATTGCGTCTCTATCCAATGGGAATATGCAGGATTTGTTCCAATTTATATGGAGTCCTAAGTACGGTCCATATTTTGCTATGACCTAGATGGCTGCTTGTAGAGACCCCTCTGACACATCCAGAATCAAGACTACATCATCTGCGTACAAACCCAATTTTTCTTCGAATGCGTCTAGTTTAAATCCATTTATTTTTGGGTGGGTTCTAATTTTTATGGCCAGTATTTCAATTACTAGCGCAAACAAATAGGGGGACAATGAGCTCCCTTGCCTTGTCCCTCTGTACATATTGAAGAAATCCGATGTAGCTCCTTGGGTCGAAATGCAGGCCTTCGGGTTATTGTAAAGGAGGCGGAGCCAGGTTATGAAGTTCGGGCATAGTCTGTATTTTTGCAGTATTGCCCACAGGAATTCCCATTCCACCGAATCATAGTAACATAGTAACATAGTAATTAAGGTTGAATAAAGACATTCGTCCATCAAGTCCAACCTATTCACTTTTTTTTTTTTTTAACCCTACCTAACAGTTGATCAGAGGAAGGCAAAAAAAACCCCAGCTAAAAAAGGGGGGAAAAAATCGAAGGCTTTCCGAGCATCAATTGAAAGGATTGCCCTATGTCCGGAGTTGTCGTGGTTTATCTGCGTCTGGATTAGTACTCGCCTTAGGTTAATCGACGTTGACTTCCCAGGCATGAATCCCGTTTGGACCGGTGCTATTAAGGTGGTGATCACAGTTTGCAATCTATTGGCACTTTATATACTCTTTTATACAGATCTAATTGAAAAAAATTTCAGAGCAATTTTTAATAACTGAAAAGCTTTTTATTTCAGTATTAGAGTAAATCCTTGGTATACCTGCCTGGCTTTACCACTAAGAAAAAGGCTAAGGACTTGCAAGCGAGCACCTTCATCCCAACCATTAATAGTGGCTGCCAATTCAAATTGTTCTAGCCAATGAGTCCACTCCCTAGTTACCCCATCAAATGGATCAGGTTTTTAAATAGGTTTGGCAATTGGTCCTGGTAGAGCTACTGAGTCTAATTGGGGAATTTCATCTGCATGTACAAGGACAGGATGATTTAAATCAATACTATCAGTAGCAGCCTCCATAGCTTAATACAGAGAACATACATATAAAGAAAACAGAGAGAATAAATGGTATTGCCAACACCGCTGCCACCAATTTGTACCAGATCACTGCTTTATGGAGGAATTATGGGCAGCATGGCACATAGGGGGTTACTCTGGTGGTCTGGCACAACGCAGACAGTGCACATAAACAGGTTCCCCACATTACATATGCAGTAATCAGGGGTGTAATAAGTAAGTGCTATTCTTTATATACATTTACTGATGGTCATTTAAATGGTAATAGTTAGATAGTACACACATACATATACAACTTTTCTATATGTAATATCCTATACCCCCCACCGCATTGGTAGCTCCTAAAAACTCTTATGGAGATATAAATATATTTATATAATATAAGTGATATATATATAACATAACTAGGCCCCATACAATATCATATTATCTTCACACAGGCATACATTATAAACAAAGGGGTTTTAATTTACATTACTGTGATCACATGAATGAAAAGCCTTCCAACCACGTTAAGGTAACCCCAGTCTGGAAGGTCCTAACTTCTAACCTTTTTTACTTCAATTACCATTAGCAAACTTTTGCATTTCTCATACTTGCACACTGGATCAATATAACAGGCTTTCTTACTTCCCCCCAGCCCTTTGGCTTTTTAAAATGAGGGAATCGTATAGCGGTGATCTACATAATACCATATTGGCCACATGCAATGTAAGTAGCCTTTATCCCCCAAGACGAGGGCATTGCGATCTGTAGAGAGGCATTGGCACGGTACAGAGGGTAGAGCAAGTGCGTTGTCAGGAACGAGCATAGGTCAGGGCAGGCAGATATGAGTCAAAAAACAGGCAAGGGTCAGTAACAGAGAATACATTAGAATAATTACACCATGAGGAAGATAGGTAAACTAACCGCTATATCGGGTTGGGATACTAAGGGCTGAGGGGTATAAATAATGCAGAGGGGCCAATGGGGAGTGGAAGACAGAGTCAGATGTAGGGGATAGGTGAACTCAAACTTAATTATCCCTCCTCCATCTAGTGGATGACTTGGAGGAGCAGAAGAGGTAGGAAGCAGTTCCTGTGCGCATCCACACAGCACTGGAGGAAGACCAGTAGGCGGATGTGCGAACGTGAGAGGAGAGCGGCTGCGTGACGTCTCCGGAGCCGTGCGCGGAGAGCCGAGACCAGACAAAGTCACAGCGGGATCCTAGATCAGGTAAGAGTTTTGTTACAACATCATAATTATTTTCAGTTTGAAGATACATTTTACCAACAAATGTGGGGGACCGCCATTGGCTCCAATGTTGCCCCCTCGTTTGTCAATCTGTAAATGGAGTCATTTAAGGAACGATTCATTAGACCTAAATTTTGTCATGAAATAGCAATTTATATATTGATGACATCTTTATGGTTTGGCAGGGGGACAACATTGGAGTCCATGGATTTATAGATTCCCTCAATAATATGGAGATGCCTATTAAGCTGAGTGTAACGGCAGATCCACATGGTGTGATTTTCTATAGGGATTTTAAGGCAACGAGAAATTATACATCCTTTAGTACTACGTTATATAAGAAAGAAACAGGCAGAAACACAGTTACATGCTTCAAGTTATCACCCTTTGGCTCAAACTAAAGGCATACCGTACTCACAGTTTCTAAGAGTACTTAGAAACAATACTGATCATCAGATGGCAGTGATGCAACTGTTGGAGATGAGAGACAGGTTTATTGAAAGGGATTATAAACCAAGGAATCTTGACGCACAATTACACAAAGCTAAAATGAGTGTCAAAGAATTGCTAGTGATGTCAGACAATCAGACGAAAACAAGTGACCAAAAATTGTTGACTTTTGTTTCTGATTTTACTCCACATGCTTCCATTGTCAGGAATTCTATCAAAAAACATTGGGACATCATCCAGAATGATCACTCCTTGGTATCGATGGATTCATAGATTCCCTCAATAATATGGAGATGCCTATTAAGCAGAGTGTGATGTTAGATCCACATGGTGTTTGATCTGTCTATTAATAATCTATATGGCCCGTTGATAGAGAACAGACCGTGACTATTTATATATGCCGAGGATTGCCTGAACTGACAGGTATGAGAGAAGCTTCTGGGTAATGTAGTTTTTGAGGGATTATAGGTAATGTGAATTTAATATGGTCACCACTAGAAAATAAGAGATGTTTAGTTACACGATTGGTTTTAAATTTTGTATTGTTTTTTAAGTTATTTCTAGCACTCAAGATTTTTAGAGCACACAGCATCATGTGATTACAAGTATAATTAGTTAATTAATGTTAATTAGTTCTTGAAAATATGTAGCCACCTGATATTGTTGATTGGATGGCTGCTCACTCATGGGGGGAGCGGTTTGGGATGTGGGTTTAAAAACTGTAATGATGCACTGTGCGTTTGATCCTGATGACGGCCGTAGATGGTGGCTGAAACGCGTTGATCGCTTGATTAAAATTTGTGAGTGTTGAAGTCCTGTGAGTGCTCCAAGACTCTTTTCTTTGCTCTATGACACATTTTGAATTTGGCATATATATATATATATATATATATATGTATATATATGTATATGTATATGTTTGGTAGATCCAGTGCACACAAAAGGTCTTTTCTTTTTAAACCATTTTTATTCACACATATTTTTTCAGTGCATACAGCGACGTTTCGGTCGTGGTTTATGACCTTTTTCAAGCTGAGTGTTACTACACACAATGTGACTATTTAACTGAACTTGTGATCATTTAATTACATTAACATAATTGGTTGTAGGAAACAGGAGTGTTAACTCTTAAGTAGCCAAACTTCTTTATACCAGCATGTCTTAATATAAAAATTTGTTGTGAAAGTGCATAGATTGCTTTTACTTATAAGTGCTTCTTAGTTAAAGTGATAAGTGTTTGCTAGAAATCTTATAAAAAGTGTAGTAAAAAGTGATTATTTTAGCTATTATTTATAGTGGCTAAACATCTAACAAGACTAATACATATATATAAATCCAGATCTATTGTCAATAATAAGAATATACCCTACAGTATAAATATTGTATAATATATAAATAACCCTTTAACTCAAATATTAAGCAGATATCCACTCTCCAACTACTTAGAGTAATCACTATATATAGACCATCCCTATATTGTATATTTCTATTAGGTTAAAAATGTTATCTATCTGTCATTGAGGTAGCTGCGGTAGAACAATTTCGTTGAGTCCCCTTGGGCTGATTGTATGAGTCTATTATCCAAATATGTCTCTTTTTGTAATTGGAGTTTAGATCTATCGCCCCCTCTCTTCAAATGTGGAACATGGTCAATTCCAATGAATTTACGTTATCTTTTTTGCAAATAATGTTTTGCCACCGTTTATTGCTCTGGTTGTCTCTAATTGCAGTTTAATAGCTGAACGATGGCCATCGATGGGAACCAAGACCTGTCGTTCATGTAGCAAGCTATTGGATCAGTTTTTACTAAAATATCTCTAAGATTTCTACCCCTACGGAAGCTTATAGTCGGTTGTTTTGGTAATATTGTTTTGAAGTTTTCGTCTGTAATTAAAGCTTTCCAATTATTTTTCAAACTGTTTTTATGTCATTTCCCATGTTGTTGAACTGTATGCTACAAAAGAACCTTAATTTATCTTCTTTGGACTCCGTTTCAGTGGTCCTATTGTATGTCTTGTAGTATGCTTTTTTAAGGGCATTGTCCAAAATTCGTTTAGGGTATCCTAGAAAATCAGTGTCATTTCTCTATTTGTTGCTTGCATTTTGTGTCATAGATTGTTTTCTTAGAACCCCAGAATGGGAGATAGGTAGAGAGTTTTTAGGGTGATGGGATGGCACTGGTATATTGTAAAATTGTGTTCCTATCAGTAGTTTTGTGTATAATGAATACCATATTTTGTTACCTTGTAGACCTATTCGTAGGTCTAGGAATTCAATTTCTGTTTTGCTTTTCTTGTAGGTCATTCTGATAGGAGTATCCAGTTTGTTCAAGTAGTTCACCATCTCTTCCAATTGCTGTAGGGGCCCCTGCCAAATAATAAAAAGATCGTCTATGAACCTGAGGTATGTTAACAAGTAATCTTTGTATTTAGTCTCCAATAGTTCCATCAAGAAATTTTGTAATATTTGTTGACCAATTTTATACTGTTCCATGTGTGTCTTTACTGCCTCTAAACCAGCTGTGTGTGGGATGCACGTGTATAGACGAATACATCTAGTGTGGCAAGCAGATTTCTTTATCATTCGGTATATTCACTTTTATTAAGGTGTTCAATCAAGTGACCCGTGTCTTTGATATAAGTATCTAGTTGTTGAACTATTGGCTGGAGATAGCCATCCACAAATTTCCCAAGTGGTTCCAATAATCCTCTCCAGGCTGAGATAAGTGGGCGTCCTGGGGGGTTCTTTAGATCTTTGTGGATTTTTGGTAAAGTAACAGAATAGGGCATATTGGGTGTTTCTGGCCTAAATATCTCTTGTTTCCATGTTATAATTATTATTGCATGCCTCGGTCAAGTATAAGATTATTTTTTTTGAAAATCTTTGGTGGGGTCCCCTTTTAGTTCTCATATATGTGGTATCTCTTAGTTGAGTATATCTCCCTTTTGATAATCAGCATAGTTTAATATAACAATACCCCCTCCCTTATCTGCAGGGCGTATTGTAATGTTTTTGTCTGAGGTCAGTGATTTTATCGCCGTTTTCTCCCCAGGTGTTAAATTGTGGTGATGTTGTATCTGTTTATATTTTTGTTCCTTCACCATAATTTCTGCATTTACCATCTGTTGGTACATCTTAATCGTACATGTTAATTCAGTAGTAATATCCTTAATAGTATTAATAACTGGGAATTCAGTATGTGATGTTTGCCATAGAACTCTTTCCACATCTTCCTCTGTTACATGCCATGTATCTGTATAGTCAGCTTGAGATCCCATTTGTTCCTCCATTATGTATATATATATGGTGGTGCTCCGACAGGATATATCCAATCCAAATAATATTTGTGCTCTAGTCAGGCACTCACTTCACCAGTTGTATTGCCTCGGTGCTACTGGGAGATGATTAATAATATGTTTGGTAGATCCAGTGCACACAAAAGGTCTTTTCTTTTCTTTTTAAACCATTTTGCTGACTATACAGATACATGGCATGTAACAGAGGAAGATGTGGAAAGAGTTCTATGGCAAACATCACATACTGAATTCCCAGTTATTCATACTTTTAAGGATATTACTACTGAATTAACACAACTGAAGAAAAAAGAGACGGAATTGGACTTACATGGACTGTTCCTGTCTGATTATTACAGGAACCGACATACACCAAGAGGCTTTCGGATCAACAATATGCCGACCATCGGACGCAACAATCCCGGATTTTGTAAAAAATGGGTGGGTGTATTAAATCGGAGCTCACTGGATTTGATGGCGTTGGTCATTGAAGAGGTAGCTAGGGAATATAAAGAAATACAGAATAAAATACAAACATATGAAGTAAAGCATGAAGCGATCCTAAAAAATGAATTAAATATGGAGTCACTGGCTAAAATGCAAGAGCACATCACACAGCATAGACAAGATCTGCTTAAATTTAAAAGACAGAAATTCAAGAAAGTAGCCGAAGATTACAACACACAGAGGGTTTACAGATGTTTGTCCGGCATGACAAACGAAACGGCCAATAGGAATCGCAGCCGCTCGAGATCACGCGTTAGATTCAACAACTCGCGGGAACTGAGAGGACGCACAGTATACAACACGGACCGGGAGGACCGGGACCAATTACAAAATGGAGCATCAACAAAAGGCGAATTAGAAACTACAGTGCCATTGGGGGAAAAGCAGCCGGAAGGCCAGAACATGAAAAAACAATCACGGAATAATCAAAGTGCACGTTTTTTAGAGCGGGCTACATGCAGCCGAACTTGGGAGAAAGAGTAAGAAGATACCCTATTCAGAGAGGTGGTAAGCATAAAAGTAAACTTATACAAACTGTACCTATCTTTAACTTGTCAGATAGAAAACTAGGACCCCATGAAGGCACGTTATTACAAAAGGGTCTGACATTTGTTCCAACAATGGAATTTAATTCCTTTCAATGGAAAATAGACGCATATAAGATACAGCGCCAATTGTCCTTCAAACATACATATGGCAAAGATATACAAACAGATAAAGTTAATCCATACAAACTGAAGAGTACATATGATCCTCCCTATATTAACCCTAAGATGTACCAACAGATGGTAAATGCAGAAATTATGGTGAAGGAACAAAAATATAAACAGATACAACATCACCACAATTTAACACCTGGGGAGAAAACGGCGATAAAATCACTGACCTCAGACAAAAACATTATAATACGCCCTGCAGATAAGGGAGGGGGTATTGTTATATTAAACTATGCTGATTATCAAAAGGAGATATATACTCAACTAAGAGATACCACAATATATGAGAAAACTAAAAGGGGACCCCACCAAAGATTTTCAAAAACAAATTAATCTTATACTGACCGAGGCATGCATCATAACATTATAACAAAGGAAACAAGAGAGTATTTAGGCCAGAAACACAATATGCCTATTCTGTATACTTTACCAAAAATCCACAAAGATCTAAAGAACCCCCAGGACGCCCAATTATCTCAGCCCGGGAGGATTATTGGAACACTTGGGAAATTTGTGGATGGCTATCTCCAGCCAATGTTCAACAACTAGATACTTTATCAAAGACACGGGCCACTTGATTGAACACCTTAATAAAGTGAATATACCGAATGATAAAGAAATCTGGCTTGCCACACTAGATGTATCTAGTCATACACGTGCATCCCACACACAGCTGGTTTGGAGAGAGCAGTAAAGACACATCTGGAACAAGTATAAAATTGTCAACCAATATTACAAAAAAACGTGGTCTATGTGAGGCTACACTAATATATTATAAATTGAAAATAATTATTTTATACAGAGGGCCGGAACTGCAATGGGTGGGCCTTGGCTCCAGCATATGCTAATTTATTTATGCTACTTATGAAAAGAAATATATTATGACTAAATACAAAGATTACTTGTTAACATACCTCAGGTTCATAGACGATCTTTTTATTATTTGGCAGGGGCCCCTACAGCAATTGGAAGAGATGGTGAACTACTTGAACAAACTGAACTGCTGCTACAAACTGAACTGCACAGAAAAGCAAAACAGAAATTGAATTCCTAGACCTACGAATAGGTCTACAAGGTAACAAAATATGGTATTCATTTACACAAAAACTACTGATAGGAAACACAATTTTACAATATACCAGTGCGCATCCCATCACCCTAAAAAACTCTCTCCTATTCTCCAATTCTGCAGGGTTCTAAGAAGAAAACAACTCTAATGACAAAAATGCAAGCAACAAATAGAAGAAATGACACTGAAATACCCTAAAAGAATTTTGGACAATGCCCTTAAAAAAGCATACTACAAGACATACAATAGGACCACTGAAACGGAGTCCAAAGAAGATAAATTAAGGTTCTTTTGTAGCATACAGTTCAACAACATGGGAAATTACATAAAAAACAGTTTGAAAATAATTGGAAAGCTTTATTACAGACGAAAACTTCAAAACAATATTACCAAAACAACCGACTAAGCTTCGTAGGGGTAGAAATCTTAGAGATATTTTAGTAAAAACTGATCCAATCTTGCTACATGAACGACAGTTGGTTCCAAAGAAAAAACATGGATGCACAGCCTGTGGAAAGTGTACCTCATGTAAACAAATGATACAGGGGCGAACATTCAAACACCCACATACTAATGAGATCATTGAAATCAGACACCCCATAACGTGCACTACTACACATGTTATATATATGATTACATGCCCATGTGGACTCACATACATTGGAAAAACGGATTTAAGTTTGAGACTACGCATCGATGGCCATCGTTCAGCTATTAAAACTGCAATTAGAGACAACCAGAGCAATAAACCGGTGGCAAAACATTATTTGCAAAAAAGATAACGTTAAATTCATTGGAATTGACCATGTTCCACATTTGAAGAGAGGGGGCGATAGATCTAAACTCCAATTACAAAAAGAGACATATTGGATTAATAGACTCAATACCATCAGCCCAAGGGGACTCAACGAATATTGTTCCTACCGCAGCTACCTCAATGACAGATAGATAACATTTTTTAACCTAATAGAAATATACAATATAGGGATGGTCTATATATAGTTGATACTCTAAGATAGTTGGAGAGTGGATATCTGCTTAACTATTTGAGTAAAGGGTTATTTATATATTTATACAATATTTATACTGTAGGTTATATTCTTATTATTGACAATAGATCTGGATTTTATATATATGTATTTATCTTGTTAGATGTTTAGCCACTATAAATAATAGCTAAAAACTAGAAAGGGAAAGTTTAAGTATAAACTTTGAATTTGGCTTGAACGACTGTATTTTGGAAGGGAATTGTGTGTTTGTGCTGCAGATTTTAAAACTCAATAATGTCAATGATGAGGACATTGTTGTTTTTACTTACCCTTTAAATATGTCACATGCATTAAAGGTAGGTCAGTTGGTGTGTGTGTATTCATATCAGGTTGGGGGGAATAAAATACTAACTTTTTTGATGATTGGTCAAAATTAGTTTTTTACTTTAGTTACCCTTTACGTATGACTGCCATAGGGATGGATAAGTAGATCAGTAGGTGTGTGTACCCGTGTCGGGTTGACAGTTAAAAAAAAAAACTGTTTTTGATGATGTCAAAATTTGTTTTTTGACTTTAGTTACCCTTTAAGTGTGGCTGCAACAGTAATGGAGGGGTAGGTCAGTAGCTGTGTATACCTGTATCACGTTGGGGGTAAAAAACAAAGTTTTTGATTATTGATCAAAATTTGCTTTTTTGACTTTAGTTACCCTTAAAGTATGGCTTCCACAGTAATGGATAAGTAGATCAGTAGGTGTGGGTACTGGGTCTGGTTGAGGGGTATGTCTTTTTGGTTTTACAACCATAAAACTATCTTTTATGAGAATAAATCTAAATTAGTTTTTTTGACTTTAGTTACCCTTTAAATATGGCTTCCATGGGAATGGAAAGGTAGGTCTGTAGGTGGGTGTACCTGGGTCTGTGTGAGGGGGTATGTCTTTTTTGTGTTTATAACCATAAAACTATCTTTTTTTGAGGATAAATCTAAATTAGTTTTTTTTGACTTAGTTACCCTTTAAATAGGGCTTTCCATGGGAATGGAAAGGTAGGTCTGTAGGTGGGTGTACCTGGGTCTGTGTGGGGGGTTGGGGGTATCACCATTTGTATTTATGACCATGAAAAAAACTATTTTGAAATATTCACATTTGAGGATTGTTACCATTATAGTCTATGGGAAAAAATGTCCGGAAATTCACCGATTACGCTGTAACGCTTACGCGGATTCCTTAGCTAGAAGATAGCACACTTCTCCTATATGCCCCGCACGTCTGTACCGAATTTCATGTCTCTAGCTCAAAAACTGTGGGAGGAGATACGGTCCAAAAAAGCGGAAGAATAAAACGGAAGAAGAAGAAGAAGAAGAAGAAGAAATAGAAAGAACAGTAATTTGGCTTTTTCAAGCCAAATTAATAATCACTTTTTACTACACTTTTTATAAGATTTTTAGCAAAACACTTTATCACTTTAACTAAGAAGCACTTTATAAGTAAAAGCAATCTATGCACTTTCACAACAAATTTTTATAATTAAGACATGCTGGTATAAAGAAGTTTGGCTACTTAAGAGTTAACACTCCTGTTTCCTACAACCAATTATGTTAATGTAATTAAATGATCACAAGTTCAGTTAAATAGTCACATTGTGTGTAGTAACACTCAGCTTGAAAAAGGTCATAAACCACGACCGAAACGTCGCTGTATGCACTGAAAAAATATGTGTGAATAAAAATGGTTTAAAAAGAAAAGACCTTTTGTGTGCACTGGATCTACCAAACATATTATTAATCATCTCCCAGTAGCACCGAGGCAATACAACTGGTGAAGTGAGTGCCTGACTAGAGCACAAATATATATATATATATATATATATATATATATATATATATATATATATACTAGTTATGTGTGGATATAGTGGATATAGAATCTTTACACATGTATATTTTAAACTGTTACTCAGACAGTCAGCAGCATCCAGGGAAACCAAATAGAATAAACCTGCAGGTCTGAAAATAGACCCAGGCAATCCTGCCTAACTGTGTGGTTCAAACTAAACATGCTATGTTCATACTTATTAGTATTCACCATGGCAAGTTCCACATTTATAGCTGCTTATGTTATGAGCATAGGATACTGATTAGCTTTATAGCTTAAGGTGAGGGTTAAAGGAGCTAAAAGCTCCCCGCAGAGAATAAAATTAAATAGAGCCTTCTTATAACAGAAGGTATCCCAAAGCCCCATGTTATTATAATAGTATTACCCTAATAATATTTGCTTGGTATACCTGCCTAGCTTTACCTCTAAGCAAAACGTTGCAAGCGAGCACCTTCATCCCAACCATTAATAGTGGCTGCCAATTCAAATAAGCCGCGGAGAGTTTACTAACTGTTACCATGTTGCAATTTGTCTTGGTTCTTAGATACGCATTTCAACACTGTGGCCATTAGCTGGATATTGTACATGGATACTTACTTTTGCTAAACTGGCATACATCCTTTTGGAACTTTGTATCTTTTAAAGTACGCATTCGTCTCCAGCTATCTATGAAGCCAGTCTATCGCTACAACACAGATTGAGACCACTCTATTGAGACCTTTTATAGTTATTTATTCACAGTAACTGGGAACACCCAGTGTGGTATTATCTATATAATACATAAGTGTGATATTTTATAATGGGAGCTGCAGTGGTATATATCCTTATAAAAATCACTCAGCTATGTCACTAAGTGACTCATTTCTTATATCCCACTACTCCGCCCATTCCAGTGTTCATGCCTGGACAATGACTCAGCGTTTTTTGCAGTGTTTAACTTCACTAACGGAACCTGCTGGAGCTGCTTCCTGTCACTGCATAACCAATGTCTCTCTCTCCTCCTCCACAAAGATTTGTTTAACCGCATAGATAATGGGCTGGGATGTTCCTTTCTACTGAGTTTAAGTTACAGAAGGTAGCTTGGGGATTTAAGGTGGAAATAGGGACAAGGCTAGAATTTAAAATGCGAATGGGGTGAAGGAATCCGATACTTATGTATTATAAGAAATAACGCGCCCCTTCACATTACAATATAAGGACATTACGCCACCTCGGCGTTCCCTGTCGTGTATAAAAGCACTCGGCCTACAGTCTCGTGCTTCTATATGGTCAGGGAACTCCTCGGTGGCGTAATATCCTTATATTATCCCTTATATAATATATAAGTGGTTTGGATTATAATGGGAGCAACAGTGGAATATATCCTTATAAAAATCACTCAACAATGTAGTTGAGTGATTTTTATTAGAATATATACCACTGCTGCTCCCCATACATTTTCTGTCCTCCTTCCACTTTAACCAACACTTTCCTTGTCCAACCCTGTAATAAAAAAAGATTGCTATAGCACACAGACATTTACTGTTCGTAAACTCCTTATCTTAGTCTTTGATGTAAAGTCTGTTTCACCCGGTAACCTGCAGCCCTGCAAGTGAGAGCGGCCATTTCAGCATACTGGCAACTTCCTCTGCACACTCTCCTTAAGTTCACTTGCAGGGCTGCAGGAGTTTGTCTCACGGCTGACGAACAGTAAATGTCTGTCTGTTACATTAATCTTTTTTTATTGCAGGGTTGGACAAGGAAAGTGTTGTTTAAAGGGGAAGGAGGAAGAAATGTAAAGGGAGCAGGGAATTCCAGAAGAAAGGCTGCCAGAAGGATGTCCACTAAGAAGTTAATATCTGCTATGTATTCATTAATCTATTTTATTACAGGACTGACAGGGGTTACTGTGTATTTAGTTTAATTATTTAGTGAAGGGAAAACGGATAGTTAGGGATTTAGTAAAGGGACTAGCGAGTATATTAATTTTTTTAAAACTTATATATTGTAATAAATAATACGCCCCATTACATTGTAATATAAGGTTTATAAAGTCACCTCGGAGATCCCTGTCCTGTATAAAAGCACTCGACCTTTGGTCTCGTGCTTTTATATGGCCAGGGAACTCCTCTGTGACTTTATATCCTTATATTACACTGTAAGGGGCGCATTATCCCTTATATATTGAAGGTCTTTTACTGTAGATGGTAATAGTGAAGATAGTACACACATACATATACACCTTTCCTATATGTAATATCCTGTACCCTCACCTCATTGGTAGCTCCTAAAAACTCAATGCAATCTCCTATGAAGATATAAATATATTTATATGATATAAGGGATATATATACAATGGACACAGCACATGTTAACTTGATTTATTATATCACCATGAGCAAACACAGCATATGCTCATGGTGATATAATAAATCAAGTTAACCATTGGATTGTCTGTATTATAGAGATTCCTCAGCAGGGTCTCATAGATGTGTGCATCGTGACCAGGAGCTTAAGAGGCGAGCTGGCTATTCCCGAAATGTTACCTTATTTGTTGCACAATAAAATTTCACTAAAAAGATCTCTTGACTGCACCTATCTCTCTGGTATAGGAATATATATATATATATATATACAGATAGCAAAAGTGTGCCCGTTGGTGCACAATTTAAATTATGTGTATTTTTCTATGTGTGGATATAGTGGATATAGAATCTTTACACAAGTATATTTTGAACTGTTACTCAGATAGTCACCAGCTTCCAGAGGAACCAAATAGGATAATCTTACAGGTCTGAGAGTAGACCCAGGCAATCCTGACACACTGTTTGGTTAAAACTTAACATGCTAGGTTAATACTTATTAGTACTCACCATGGCAAGTGGTGATGGTACCTGATATATTATAACAGAAGGTACCTCACAGCATCATGTTATTATAATAGATTTGCCCTAATAATCTAATGTATAAACAAACATTTCTCATTCCCAGTTTACCTAAAGAAATGGATTTATCCTTTATATACTCTTTTTTATACAGATCTAATTGAAAAAAAATTCAGAGCAATTTTTAATAACTGATAACTGCTTTTTATTTCAGTATTACAGTAAATCCTTGATATACCTGCCTGGCTTTACCACTAAACAAAAAGGTAAGGACTTGCAAGCGAGCACCTTCAACCCAACCATTAATAGTGGCTACCAATTCAAATTGTTCTAGCCAATGAGTCCACTCCCTAGTTACCCTATCAAATGGATCAGGTTTAAAAATAGGTTTGGCAATCGGGCCTGGTAGAGCTACGGAGTCTAATTGGGGAATTTCATCTGCAGGTACAAGGACAGGAGGATTTAAATCAATACTTTCAGTAGCAGCCTCCGTTGCTTAATACAGAGAACATACATACAAAGAAAACAGGGAGAATAAATGGTATTACCAGCACCGCTGCCACCAATTTGTACCAGATCATTGCTTTATGGATGGATTATGGGTAGCATGGCACATTGTGTTACTCTGGTGGTCTGGCACAAAGCAGACAGTGCACATAAACAAATTCCCCACATAACGTGCAGTAATGGGGTGTCCCTGTCTATGGTGCACCACTTTGAATATTGACCAGGCCTGGATATTGTGTGTGCTTGTAAGTTGGTGTACACTTATCTGTTATGTCAGAGTTTGTATCCAATAAAGTAAATTGTCTGTCCAATAATCTGTCCTCCGAACACGTGGTAACAGGATCTTAGACAAAGGATGTTATACACAGGGTCTTATACACAGGGTCTTATACACAGCCATAGAAAAAGTCTTTTATCACTCACTGACACCACCTGCAAACTGGAGGTGGTATATAAGGAGCCTTGGTATATATGTCCATTACAATACACATCACATCCTGTGTAGCAGACAGAAACTTTTTTTGGATAACACTTCCTTTCACATGGAGCAGACACAGGGTTGTGATTTAACCTCCCATTATGACCAAACCATGTTCAAATAGGGATCTCAGCTCTGTAAGAAAGTGTATATATTTTGTATATTTTGTGTTGTACCTAATATAAGTCAGTGCTATATTTATATACATTTACTGATGGTCATTTAAATGGTAATAGTAATATAGTACACACATACATATACAACTTTCCTATATGTGATATTCTATACCCCCCACCTCATTGGTAGCACCTAAACACTCAATGCAATCTCCTATGAAGATATAAATATATTTATATAATATAAGGGATATATACATACATACATACACTTGAAGTTTGAAACTGGTTTGTTGGCTTGATCAGTCCAAATCCCAGATTTGGACTGAAACATTGCCTTATTTGTTGCACAATAAAATTTCACTAAAAAGACCTCTTGAATGCACTTATCTCTCTGGTATAGGACTGTATGTGAATTCTGGGTAGCGCCAGGGGCAGTGACAGGTTGGAATGGAGAGTGCCCTGATATCTGCACTATATATATATATATATATATATATATATATATATATATATATATTTATAAATTTCAGTGAAGTATAAACTAAAGGAGCACTCCAGGATTTATTCAAAATAATTTATTCAAATATAAAACATAGTGGCAACGTTGATAGGATGTGTTATGTTTGAATAAATTCTTTTGAATAAATCCTGGAGTCCTCCTATACTTCACTGAAATTTAAAGGAAAATCATTAGGAGGCACCCAGGTCATTTACTTATTTGGATCTGTGTTTTGAGTGCCACCCATATCGGTTGGTGTATATATATATACATGTTATTTAATTTGTTTAAGTATAAATATCATACATGCAAATCCAACCCTGCATTTAAAGACCTCTCCCCTCTCTATCCCCTTTTGCTATCTTTCCCTTCTCCTCTTTCTCTTCTCTCTCCCTCCCTCTTCCTCCTTTTACTCTTTCCTCCCTCTTTCTGTCTCCCTCCTCCTCTCTTCCCCTCTTCTCTTTCTCGCTCTCTCCCCCTTCTCTTTCTCTCTCTCTCCCTACTCTCTCACACTCTCTCTGTCTATTCCTCTCTCTTCCCCCCTCCTCCTCCTATGGAAACGGTATTGAGGTGTGTGCATGTGAGTCTTGGATGTGTGCACTGTTGAATGATGTGATGTGCGTACGTGTGCAAGTAGCGGTCCATGCACGCTTATGGACAGCGGTAGTCAGATTGCCTTCTCCAATGGCAGTGGCGTGCGCACATTGTGGGTGGAGGTTTATGACACGGTTCTCGAGGAAATGCGTCCGTGATACCTGCATATATACACCTCTCGGTTATGTACGTACGTATGTATGTATAGTTTATTTATAAAGCGCTGTACAGTAACGAAATACAATAGTCATTCAAGGGGAACAAATACATAGATAGTTCAGTACATAAATATATAAATGGAAGTGTTAGAGCTTTGCCACAAGAAGTAAGGAGGTCCCTGCCCCATAGAGCTTACAATCTAGTTGGTTATGTATATAAGGTATATAAGATACTGAGCTGCAAACCAGACAAGGAAAATAAATTACAATAAGAGTGAAAGTTAATCTTGTTATAACATTCATCGTCATGAGAGTGATTGGTGACACACAACACAATAAATTTCTCTGTACTCTCTGTCTTCTAGCCAACTACCCAAATGCTACGTTGCATGTTCCTCAGTGCATTAAGGTAGTGGATAAGTCTTTTTACCCTACAATCAGAAGAAGAACCTTGACTCAGCTACCCATCCTGCCTGTTTGTTATTTTAATTTACCATGTGCAGGGCAATTTTATCTTTATGTCCCCAGAGGCCTTCATAACAAGGAAAACCAATAGCCCTTCTCTCTGAGGCTTCTAATTGGAAAAGTCTACTCCATAATAATTTGGAGGGTTGCCATTGCACGGCTGCCAAATAATAAACATTAGTAGTCCTTGGGCTTTGCTGAATACTTTAAAGGGGAAGTTCAGTGCAAAGACATATACTTTTCAGAAAAAAGAACAGTATTTTTTCATCTCAATGATCTTAACCTGCCTGTTCAGCATTTTGTCTGTGTAGAAATAATTGCTTCCGAAATACTGAATTCCTGTTTGCAGGACCCCCAGTAGAGACCGTTATGGTTTTGCCCTTGACCCAGCGCCTGGGTTGATTCAGTTGCTCAGTAGAGATCTTTGACCCATCCAACAGCCAATCAGTAGAAATTACCGTTAGGAACATTCCAAGGATGTGCATCCAGGGAAGAAGAAGGACTGTTAGAACCTGAAATGTCAGCTCACTAATGTCAACAGCAGGGAACAGCAAAGGGTATGAAATCAACTGATTTTTCTAAATGGAAGAGAATATGTAAAAGAACTAAGAAGGCATTACACAAACTAACAATTTAACAAATATTGATAATTTACACTGAAGTGTCCATTTAATTGTTGTCTTTTAAAATAAACATTTTATAGAATTTTTGTAAATCACTTGTTAGAAGCAGTTAAGTGTGGTTGTGTTTATTCATCAGACAAAAGACTGCGACAATTCTATCAATTTTTATTAATTGACCCCTTTCTTTGCTACTAGGCCTTTCAAATATAGATTGTTTTTTGCTCTGTGGCAATATGTTTCTCCATATCTCCAGAAAACTCCATAGGCCAGTCGATATAATCATAGAAGACACTGCAAATACTAAGCCTGGCACATAGTAATAGTGATGTAAACTGCACACACATATCAGTATGTTTCTCTATTGTTTAAGCTGATTAAAATAATTTAAGAAGAGAATACACAAGTGCAGGTAATTGTTTCCTCCCCGAGAGTCTGTGCAAAGAAACCATGGTAACTGGAAAGGCTTATTCTGGTACCCGAGTGATGATTACACTGCATATAGAGTAGATTTTTTTTGCACCTAGCAACAACTCGTCAGCCAAATTTCACTACTTTTTGCTTTCTACCCTGTAGTTGTCCTCAGTATCCTTTAAAACTACATTAATGGCACTCCATAATAGCAGGATACAGACTCACACAAATACACCAGCCAGGCCATTTCTAGCCATCTTAGTGACCTAGGGGGACACACTTAATAAATGGAAATATTAGCATGTCTCCAGACCAAAACCCTATTGAGCACAATTTGGACATTTTTCACTTGTACTCACTTTTGTTGCCATTAATGTCTGTGTTTTTTTGAGGGGATATCAAATTTAGTTACACAAGTTGTACACTGACTTTACATTGTTAAAAGTGTCAGTATCATATTTTCCCCTGAAAAAATTAAAGATTTACTAAAATGTGAGGGATGTGCTAATTTTAATGTGTATGTATCAAGAACCTTGATGATGGCTAAGCACAGCTGAAATAATATATTTTTGATATTCGTGTCTCTATATAAATATTTATAAACGTTGTGACACACGGTTTCTCAAATCAAGACCATTTATACCAGGGGTCAGCAACCAGTAGCTCGCGATCTATTGGTCGATCACCGAGAGCTACCTTGTGGACCGCGCCTTGCAGGGAAATCCGTCCGGTACTTCCGCGATGATGTCACGTACGCGCCACGTAACACGTCACGCCCAGTGCTGCGCGGGAGTCCTTTCACTGAGGAGAAGCGGAGGAGAAGAGCGGCCAAACGTCCGAGTCACAAATTGGGAATCTATTACTACTGCCATACTGCATGTCTGAACACAGCATGGGGAATTTATGCTTAGGTCAGGATAAGTAAACTGCATACTCCTAGACTTATTATATTAAATAAAAATAAAGGGAATCACCTTGCTTGGTTTTTAAAGACCCATTATTCTACTTAATTCTGTATACACAGCACATGCCATAACTACTGGCCATACTGATGGCATACTGCATGACTGGAAGGATGAAAAAAATCTACAATTTAAAGGGCAAATAAAGTCTCAAGAAAATTAAATGAAATTGATTTTGTTGCTGGGAAATTTATCCTCCTAATGTGAGGTTTGTGTTTTATTTCCCAGCATTCAAGTATCACACAGCCCAGATGAACCTGCAGCCCAAGTTTGCAAATAGCCAGTCCTGCCTCTGCTCTTTCTACCAGGCCAGAACTGGTACAAAAATGGCATCAAACAAAAAACCTATGATTTCCATAGCGAATGGGAACATGATTATTTTTTTTACTGAAGTGAATGGGAAAAGCATCTGCCTGCTCTGCAAAGCTTCTGTCGCTTTAGGCAAGAAAGGAAATGTTGAGACACTTTCAGACTCTAAAACAGATACTGACTTTCCACTAAAGTCCAACTTAAGAAAACAGAAAGTACAACAATTTAAAAATTTGCTTTTAAACACAGCAAAAATTGCTGAGAAAAACATAGCAACAACTGTTGCTTCATGCCATGTATCTAAGGTAAGAGCACGGCGTAAAAAAACATTTGAAGATGGTGAGATGATTAAAGAATCTTTTTTAGAAGCTGCAGATTCACTCTTTAATAATTTTAAATCAAAACAGAAACAGTATCTGCAAAGTTTCTGAATATGAACAATGTAATAAAGACTGATAAATATTGTTAATAAGATTCAAGCCCACGTTCTTTAGAGAAGACTTTTTAGAGAGTTGAGGAGCTTGAACTTCAGCATGGCGAACTTTCCTTCCATACAGAGGTGCGTTGGCTGAGCAAAGGAAAAGTCCTTTATCGCTTCAATCAGCTTTTACTAACATATCTAAAAAACGGAATGAAGAAACTTTTGTAGGGATCCTGGAAGATTTGAATTGGCTTCAGAATTTTGCCTTTTTGGTAAATATAACAGAAAAATTAAATGATTTAAATCTGAAACTTCAAGGTAAAGACAAAAATATCTTGGAGATGATTTCCGAAGTGAAGGCATTTTCAGAAAATTTAATGAGGGGAGAGCTGAAGCACGTTCCAACTTTAAATAAGCAAATAGAAACAGCTGAAATCCCCTACAAAAGGGGGGGGGGGGATATTCCTTGTGACAATACACATTATCTATTTTTTCCATTTAGTATAATTAACAGATTATATCACAACCTTCAAGTCAATCCACAGATTATGCAGCATGTTGGTGGTGCTATGCACCTCCTTAATGATGCTCTGGAGTATAACAATTTGTCTAGCCATATCTCAGTACCATAGTGCACACATCTGCAACATTTTTCAGAACCAATATCCATGCAGGGGCTTTAACTGCTAATGACTCATACACTTACTCATAGATTAAGTGTAAGAGTAGTAAGAGAGGTACAAAAATCTGTGCTATTAAACCACAACAATCAATCAGATTTTATCTTACCACAGTACACCAATAAAAAGCTAAGATCTGATTGGCTGCAGCAGATTATTAGCACATATAAACATTTGCACCTTTTAAAGAGTGAGAGTTAGATTCATGGTAATTGTCCAAGTGACATAACTAGAGGTGTAAGCATTCACCAATCAGTCACCATGTGTAGTGTATAAACAGTTTGTGAAGGATCTTTTATAAAGGTCATGGTGTATCTGTGGTATAAAGTTAGATCAACTTTCTATGACATTTCACTAGTCATACAATTATATGGCTCAATACGCATATAGCAACAATGTGTCAGGGACCTTATGAAGACAAGTTGGTTGCATTGTAGCTAAGAGGTGTTATTAAAATGTCCGGGGGAAGGCATTAAAACAGCATGCAGCAGAAAATAGATGCTGAACACACACACCACACTACCATTTAAGCTTGGTTTCTTTATTTAACAATGGCTTCTTTTGAATCTAAGATGTTAACATTAGTCTATAAAAGGGGGGCGGAGCTTGGAGCCTCATGGTGTGAGACGCACATCTCAGTAGCTCCCAGACTACTCTACTCTCCTAGGTTAATATTCGCCTTTAAAAACAGATTTGAGCATACCCGACCACCCCAGCATTCTGGGCAAACCAGACAGCATCACCGATGACGAGATCCAAAAACTCCAAACAGTGTACACCAGCCGGAACCAAGCTCCAGCAGTTTGCGTGGAAGGGCCGCACTCCCGACCAGGCCCCACAAATGCCTACCCGCCAACAACCTGCAAAAGGCAACATGGCATCCCCACGACAAGCGGCCAACCAAGCAACCCTAGATGCACCTGAAGCAGACTGCTCCATACAGGACCTAAAAAACCTCTTAGGGGCTATCACCGACACCAAAAAAAACCTAACCACGCTACTGGAGGAAGTTAAGTCTGACATGTTACTCATGCGACAAGACTTAGTCAAGGTGAGACACAGGGTTGGGGAAGCTGAGAATCGGATCTCGGCACTGGAAGATGTGGTGGACCCACAGACACAAAAAAATCACACAGCTCCAACAGGAACTTCAACTCACACGCAACAAGATGGACGATCTTGAGAATCGCTCACATTGGCAAAACCTGCGGTTCATAGGCTTCCCAGAGGGAGCAGAGGCCCAAGACCCTACTCAGTTCCTGGAGGGCTGGCTTAGATCCCACTTTGCTAATGGAGACCTCTCCCCTCAATTTGCAATAGAGAGGGCACACCGCATACCAGCACGGGCCCCAGCCCCTGGAGCCCCTCCTAGACCATTAATAGCAAGGCTCCTTAATGCAAAAGATAGAGACTGTCTCTTATGACTGGCCCGCACCACTGAAGACCTAAAATACGAAAATTCAAAAATACGTCTCTTCCCCGATTACTCAATAGAGGAAAAGAGCAACTTTCCTGGAAGTCAAAAAACGCCTGGCGCAAGCAGGCATAACCTACTCAATGGCCTACCCGGCCCGTCTTAGAGTGCAGTCCGAGGGCAGAGTGAGATTCTTCGAATCACCAGCAGAGGCATGCAACTGGCTAGACACACGTTAGAAGCGACCAAGACCCACACACACTAGGCCCGGTGCCTCGACTGGTCCAGCCCCCCTCTGTTTCCACCTACAATACTCTCGATGCCACCCGTCTGGACTACAAAACCCTCCATCACCGCTAATATCTGATCTTCGCCAGACCCACGCAAGGCAAGGTCCGGTAAGTGCTGCCACTGGCAACTAATTCACATACCTACCCCCATGACTCCCCAGCCTCAGCAGATCAAAAACCACCTACTACTCCTAACTACTGCAAATGTAACCAACACCGTGCCAATGCAGCATAAGACTTACCCCGAACACTACATAGGTACCACAAATCCATCACCCACCCACCCTACGGCTAAAGCCTATATGCTGGGAAATACCTTCCAACCTCGCCACTGCCACCCAGGCAAACGAGTGCAACCCCAGCACCCCACATCTTCACCCTCTAAGCAACGTGCAACAGCTGACCCCCCCCCCCCTTACCCTTTAAGATTCCCGGGTCAGCAACACTACATCATGGTCAGAACTCCCGGATACTACCGGGAATAAAACCCCTGCAGTCAGAGCCATATATCTATTTGCAAGATGAGAAATCTGCATGGCGCACCACCGTTTCAACGTGGCCCACAACAACAGGCCCCGTGCAGACATTATTTCCCAGCATGCTGTCCATACTAGACCCTAAACTGATAAAGTGATCCCTTCCACCTGCTCTGGACAGTCCATACACCGATAGAAGGACGATACAACTGGAACACTGGAGGTAACTCCGGATAGGATCATCAAGCCCCAATACAGTTTTAACTCAAATTGTAAGGAGGATCACCTTGCAGCCCCCCATACTTGGCTATATACCCAAACTCTGAGGAAAATGGAACCACCCTCTCGAATGCTCTAAGTCCCCTGCAGATGCCAACACAATGTATACTGCCCATGGCACTGGCTATGACAATTTATGTATATGCGATCATCTGTGAAATATATACTATGTATGCTCTGAATAACATTGGTTTATCTCCCTCCCCCCCCCCCCTTTTTTTCCCTCTCCTCTCGCTCTCTACCTGTACCCCCCAGCAACCCTATAAGGCTCGCATATATGTTATATACAGTGATGTGAAAAACTATTTGCCCCCTTCCTGATTTCTTATTCTTTTGCATGTTTGTCACACTTAAATGTTTCTGCTCATTCAAAAAACGTTAACTATTAGTCAAAGATAACATAATTGAACACAAAATGCAGTTTTAAATGATGGTTTTTATTATTTAGTGAGAAAAAAAACTCCAAACCTACATGGCCCTGTGTGAAAAAGAAATTGCCCCCTGAACCTAATAACTGGTTGGGCCACCCTTAGCAGCAATAACTGCAATCAAGCATTTGCGATAACTTGCAACGAGTCTTTTACAGCACTCTGGAGGAATTTTGGCCCACTCAACTTTGCAGAATTGTTGTATTTCAGCTTTATTTGAGGGTTTTCTAGCATGAACCGCCTTTTTAAGGTCATGCCACAACATCTCAATAGGATTCAGGTCAGTACTTTGACTAGGCCACTCCGAAGTCTTCATTTTGTTTTTCTTCAGCCATTCAGAGGTGGATTTGCTGGTGTGTTTTGGGTCATTGTCCTGCTGCAGCACCCAAGATCGCTTCAGCTTGAGTTGACGAACAGATGGCCGGACATTCTCCTTCAGGATTTTTTGGTAGACAGTAGAATTCATGGTTCCATCTATCACAGCAAGCCTTCAAGGTCCTGAAGCAGCAAAACAACCCCAGACCATCACACTACCACCACCATATTTTACTGTTGGTATGATGTTCTTTTGCTGAAATGCTGTGTTACTTCTACGCCAGATGTAACGGGACACGCACCTTCCAAAAAGTTCAACTTTTGTCTCGTCGGTCCACAAGGTATTTTCCCAAAAGTCTTGGCAATCATTGAGATGTTTTTTTAGCAAAATTGAGACGAGCCTTAATGTTCTTTTTGCTTAAAAGTGGTTTGCGCCTTGGATATCTGCCATGCAGGCCGTTTTTGCCCAGTCTCTTTCTTATGGTGGAGTCGTGAACACTGACCTTAATTGAGGCAAGTGAGGCCTGCAGTTCTTTAGATGTTGTCCTGGGGTCTTTTGTGGCATCTTGGATGAGTTTTCTCTGCGCTCTTGGGGTAATTTCGGTCGGCCGGCCACTCCTGGGAAGGTTCATCACTGTTCCATGTTTTTGCCATTTGTGGATAATGGCTCTCACTGTGGTTCGCTGGAGTCCCAAAGCTTTAGAAATGGCTTTATAACCTTTACCAGACTGATAGATCTCAATTAAGTTATTTTTTAACTTATTTTTTAAGGGGGGCAATCACTTTTTCACACAGGGCCATGAAAATTTGGAGGTTTTTTTCTCACTAAATAATAAAAACCATCATTTAAAACTGCATTTTGTGTTCAATTATTTATCTTTGACTAATAGTTAACGGTTTTTGATGAGCAGAAACATTTAAGTGTGACAAACATGCAAAAGAATAAGAAATCAGGAAGGGGCAAATAGTTTTTCACACCACTGTAGATAAGGTTGTTATACCCATGTTACTAGCTACAAACCGATACTGTGTATGTGTGTAACCGTCTATTAGGATGTATATTGTGTATGCCCCGATATCAATACTGATAAATTCCCCCTCCCTACTCCCCCCCCCCCCTTCCCACCCGTTAAAGGGACTATAGACAATCTCCTTTCCCGATTCTCCTCCCTTCCCTATTGTATCCCCACTCCCCTCCAACCCCTTAAGATGTGAACAATACACTATATGGTTATAGTAGATACTTGATATATAAAACGAGCCTACTGAAGGAACTAGAGGGAACCAAACCACACCGGGCTAAGCCACGCACCGGAGATAGATACACTGAACCACCCAGCGTGCAGTCTCGAAGGCTAACCCTATTTACTCACCACCAAGCCACGCTTGGAACGAGGTGGACCCGGGCAGGTGGCACAGCCGAGGCGGGGAACCTATACCCTATAGGCTCTTAAATAGTTAATAAGTAGTTCTGGGAGAACAACATGAGTACTGCTCCCACTCTCTGGGCAGAAACCACACATTTGTGCATCCCCATAAGCTAGTTCAAACAAATTCTTAGAACAATGTTTTGTTACGGTTATAACCTGTTACTTTCAGTAATTTATCTGTTAATATTAATTCCTGGTATAATATATTGTTACTGTTCATTAGTTGTCAATGTGAATTTCTATTATATTAAGATTATTACAATCTGGATGTTACTCTATCCCATAGGTCACACCCTTCTTGAAGCAAATGCAACCCCCTCCTTCACTAATACCCCAATTTCTCTGGTAATATATACACACATACCCAATGCTTAAGGTCATATCATAGAACATCCGAGGTCTGAATGACCCCAAGAAAAGACTGTCTATGTTTTCTCAATTACAATCATACCAACCAGACATAGTATGCCTCCAAGAAACTCATCTCTTACCCTCCACTACCCAATATTTACAAAGACCATGGATAGGCTGGTCAACCCATAGTACATACCCCTCCTACTCCAGAGGTGTCTCGCTACTACTAAATAAACAACTAAGATACTCAATTATCGAAGTTAAATCCGATAGAAATGGGAAATATATATGCACAGCCCCAACTATTTATACCACCCTATACGTAATAGTGGGAATTTATGACCCTCCACCGGCCACACAACAGCCCTTGAGAGAGACTATCCCCTTCCTACTGAAATATCCCCAAGCCTCTGTATTATGCTTTGGAGACTTCAACTCCTTATTAGACCCCTATATGGATAAACTACATACTTCCATACCCCCGCCTACAACCACCCAACCCATAACCTAAAAGAATTTACTTGCCAATCTAAAACACACAACACTCTATCCCGCATACACTATATTTTCACAAGCAAACACTTAAGCTTCAAAACCAAAGAAATAACATCTTCCACGGAGTTTGTCAGATCACTCACCTATCCTTCTTAAACTACAAAATATGTACGCAAGACAGCCCCACAACCGCTCATGGCGCCTCCATCCGTTCTGGTTCACCCTCTTCCCGATCCCAGATCCCACTCCTGACCAGATTGATCAATTTTTGAAGATAATGCACAGTAGCGATAGGGATTAAATGGGACGCCTTCAAGGCAGTACTTAGGGGTAACCTACAGAACACAGTAACTTACATTAAAAAGACCTCATCCCAAAACGAAGAACAAATAACAAAAGTCTTTCAGGAAGCCGAGTCTCCGTTTATCCAAAACCCGTCCCCACAGACTAAATCTACATGGCACCAGGCCCAATACGCATATGACAACCTGTTAGCGGAAAAACACTCTAGGAAACACTTTTTCCAAAAACAAAAATACTTTGAATATGGCCATCAATCTGCTAAACTACTGGCCCGATTGGCACATGGCCCTACCGACCAGAATACAATCATGCACATAAAAGATAACTAACAACATCCTAACAAATACTCACGATATTCTTAACTATTTCACAACCTACTATGAAGATACTTACAAATCCCAACTAAGCGCAACAACACCTACTGCAACATTAACCCTTGCAAACACAACATTCCCAACTCTAACAGCCCAAGAAGCTAACATATTAGATGCAGATATATCATTAACTGAAATCCAAACAGCTGTATCCAACATGACATCTGGGAAATCCCCAGGCCCAGATGGAATCCCTATTGAACTATACAAGAGATATGGCAAACAAACTGTCCCACACCTATTAGAAACCTTTCAAACAGCATTCCGATCTGGATTTCTCCCTAAATCAATGAACGACGCCCACATAACCCTCCTACTAAAACATGGAAAAGACCCTATGGATTGTGGCTCATACAGACCAATATCTCTCCTTAACACAGATTATAAAATACTGGCCAAAGTCCTCGCAAACAGAATTCAAAAGATTATAGACAAAATCATACACAAAGATCAGACCGGATTTATCCCGGGTAAATCAACCTCAATTAACATCAGAATAACACTAATACACACACAAGTAGATCACGATAATTCCGGGGAGAGATGTATGCTCTCACTCGATGCCCAAAAAGCTTTCGACTCAGTAGAATGGACCTTCCTATGGAACTGTATGTCGAGATTTGGTATTGGGCCCAATTTCACAAGGTGGGTACAAATCCTATATGCTAACCCCATTGCAGCCATTAAGAGTAAACGGCTGCACCTCCCCAAGCTTCCCCCTGGGCAGAGGAACCAGACAGGGCTGCCCGTTATCCCTCTTTTTGCCCTAGCTATCGAACCCCTAGCGATCCAACTCCACTCGCACCCACATATAACTGGCCTGACGCTGGGCCAACATTACTCCCAAGTTTATATGCGGACGACCTTATCCTTTACCTAGCTGACCCACACCAATCCCTCCGATCTGCTTATGAACTAATAGTCCGATATGGCCCAGTGTCCGGTCTACACAAACTGGGAGAAATCCGCGCTGCTCCCAATTGATAGCGGAATAGACTTCCCCCCCTTCGTACGCGGTCTGGTACCTATCGTCAATAACTTTAAACACCTAGGTATATATATCACTCGCTCCCCCACTGCCTTTTACATCCTAAACATCTCTCCAACCCTAGAAATGGTGATGAACCGGCTAAGATCTTGGAAGTCTCTACCTATTAATCTAATAGGCCGAATAAACCTAATCAAGATCATTATTTTACCAAAACTTCTTTACATACTCCAACACAGCATGACCTATATCCCTGACCCCTTTTTCACTAGACTCCAAACCTGTATAACCTCCTTTCTTTGGAACTCTGGCAGGGCAAGGGTGAAAATCTCTACATTACAAAGACCCAAGAAGTTGGCTGGTCTTGCTGTACCGGACTTTCGTCTATACTACTGGGCAGGGCAACTTAAATACTATAAAACTTGGCTCTTCCCCATCTCCTCAGACACAACCCAGTTTGATATGGAGGGGATGTTACACGCTTGTCTCCCATCTCACCCATCAACCCATCTAAACTCACCCACCAACACAATTCCAAACGGAGGCACCTGCCTACATACACAGCAATTTAAAATCTGGGAAAAAATTCAAAAATACCGGAGGTTCGAGGGAATCTCAGAAGATACATGCCTCTGGCATAACCCCAAATTTCCCAACTCCTTCCCAGCGTCTAGAATATTTGAACAATTGGGAATTCATCTCTTCTCACAAATTACACAAAATAACCAACTACTCACATTCACAGATTTCAAGCAAAAATTCCAAGTGTCAGAGCAGTTTATGTTCAGATATCTTCAGCTACGATACTGCTTATATTCTGAATTTCAAAGCTCCCGCATCCCAACAAACCCACACCCAATCACCTGCTCATTAAAACAGGAATATGAGAAACACTATCTCTAGAGCATATTACTGCCTCTTACATGCCAGGCTCTTTGAAGGCACAACCAACACACTACACAAATGGAAAAAATTCATCCCTACAATAGAAGAAACAGACTGGGATGAAATGGTCGAATCACACCTACAAGTCTCGCCAGCCGCAGCAAATAAATTAATGCAATTTTACATACTACACCAGGCCTACATTACCCCTATCAGAAAGGCTCGTACGTCCCCAACACACGACCCAGTCTGCCCTAAATGCTCTGGTGAACCAGCCGAATTCTGGCATCTAATCTGGGCCTGCCCCAGGGTATACCGATTCTGGCTTAGAGTTACTAAACATCTCTCAGGCATATTACAACTTCCAGTACACGCGGAGCCTAAACTATGTTTGCTGGGGATCCCCGAGGAGGACGCAGGGACAAGCACCGGCTGTCCTTCCTACGGGAGTCACTATTTTATGCTAGAAGAACTATAGTGTTGGTATGGATGGCGCCCGAACCCCCCAGGATTGCCACTTGGAAATCTTTAATAAATAAAATGCTACCAATGTTAAGACTCATATACTATAACCGAGGCTAGACACAAACACTAATATGTAGCCATCTGGCTAAATTGAACTGAAACTAAAGTCTGAAGAACCTCGGTCCCTATACTACACAGAAGAGAAGCACTAAATATCACCGACAAATGCAATGCCACCCCCACCCTACTTAACACTACGGAACCCATCTCAATCACCATATATTCCCTCCCATTCAGGAACTGGTGTGAACTGAAAACCTATAATAATTTGAAAGAGAAATAGCAAAATGTAATATACCAATTCTAGAATATGCATAACTATATTTCAGTTACCGTGAAATGACATTGACATATCTGTTTATTTCTGTTTTGTTTATGTTTGTTTATTTTTAATAAACAGTTTAAAAAAAAAAAATTAGTCTTCAAAAGTGTGCTTTTTTCTTATGGATATACATGTATGAAGATACATGTTTAAGTACTAACCAGAGAGATTGGCTCTTCTGTGCTGGGCCAAACATTGGTTCATTTAGTCTCCCCTAATACAAATCAGAGCACTCTTTACTGCATCACATATTCAAGGCTGCCCTTTGGTTGTTTGAAAGGACTAGTTGTTGCCTCAGTGTGTTGCTGGTTTTAAAGCAGACATTTGGTGTGTCTTAAAAATTAATGCCCCAGCTACATATGGGATAACCATGTGCTGAATACTTCAATTATGTTTGTAAATGTCTAGGGTTAATATTTTGTAAGCAGATTAAAAGTGCAGTTGAAAAAATCCCACTTCTATTCAGGGATAGTTTTTACAATTTTACATGGACGGCCTACTTTCACTCCTCATTTGAAATATGGCTCATTTCTGCCTAAACATATTTGAAAATCGTGTATTCAAGAGATGTAGAATTTCAAAAACAAAGGTGTTTTCCTTCAGAAAGTTTAAATTTTTTAGCAAAAAACGGTTTTACTAGGCAGACTAAAATAGGTAGGCACACTAGAAAAAAAGTTGCACAACTGGTAGTGGGTAGTTTGAGGGTATCTTTCATATTATGGATGTATACTAGAAATTTGTCTACATATTTAAAACTATATACAATTACACTGTGTAAGCATAGATCATTATGTCAAAAAGTAGAAAGATTTTCCCTATGGTGCAAAGAGTTTATTAGGATAGAAAGGACATGTAAGGAGGAGAAAAGATGCTAAATAAATAACATACATACATTAATAATAACAATATCCTTTTAAAAATTCCCCTTGGCACAGTTTGATTTAACAAAATACCATTGGTTAATGGATTACAATTGCTCTATTCCCTAGGTTTCTTTGATTTGTTTCTTGTCTTCGGGTGCAATGATTTTCACATCAAAAGGTATAAAATATTCTAGCAAAGCCTGTGTGTTATTTGAGTCTAGATCATAGTCTGTTGCTATTTTTTCTGCTGTCCACGTATTTGGAGAACATTTATAGTTGTTTAGAACAGTCAGAGCCTCAAGTACAGATATTTTTCCTTTAGGAATACTACTCATATCCACATTGAATAAGGAACTTTGCTTCAAGGTTATTTTTAGAAGTCTATGCTCCTCATTTTCAGTCACGTTTACTTTACTCTGCACCTATTTAAAAAAAGAAATAAGAATATTGTTAGCAACGGTTTCAAACACCTTTACTGAAAATATACCTAGAAGTTAAAGGGTATGTTTACTGAAATAAGGCACCTTGTTTTATTAGGTTGTTCAGAATAATTGCATGGGAAGCCCTGTGTGCAGCACGATTGTCCATAAGAAAAGGAGGTAAGACTATTCTCTATTACCTCCCATTTATCTATACAATTTAATAAAACAATTAATATTACTTTTAGTTTAGCCCTCTTACATTTTAATTCCAACTTTAATTAGAGATACAGGGTAACCCATATTTGCAGACTTACAAAAGTTCATGGCTTGCTACCCCAGACAAGGAAAATCACCCTGCATTCCAATTTTGCAATAAAATAAATCCTGGGTCAACTTAGTATTTTAAAGGGGAACTGTGGTCTCCAACAAGTTATTTAAATGAAAGGCCAGGTTCATACCTTTAAAACGAGCCATCAACCACCTCTCTACGTGCTGCACAGCCCAAAATATGAAGAAATCACTGATCAGAAGTTAGGGGTGGGAGGTTCTGAATCTGCGGTCAGAAATACTGTTTCCTCCTCTAATCTGCGTGGTGACACATGCTCAGTGCATGACTGAAGGGTAGGAGGGGGTGGGAGAGAACAGCACAGCCCACAGCACTGCTTTTTTAATGCCTCCCACATGCTGGCCCTTCCCAATCGTGGCCCTGTGTCCCCTCCCCTTGCGCCCCCTGTGGCCCCTCCCACTCACGGACTCTGTGGCTCCGCACACTCACGGGTCCTGTGGCCCCTCCCCGAGTGGGAGGGTCCCTGGGGCCCCCAGTAGGAAGGACCCCCGAGTGGGAGGGGCCCCAAGTGGAAGGGGCCCCTGGGGCCACGAGTGGAAGGGGTTCAGGGGCCCCCGAATGGGAAGGGACCCTGGGCCCCCAGTGAGAAGGACCCCCGAGTGGGAGGGGCCCTGGGGCCCCTGAGTGGGAGGGGCCCAGGGACCCCGAGTGGGAAGGGCCCAGTGGCCCCTGAGTGGGAAGGGCCCCTGGGGCCCACAAGTGGAAAGGGCCCAGGGGCCCCAGAGTGGGAGGGGCACCCAAATGGGAAGGGCCCCTGGGGCCCCTGAGTGGAAGGGGCCCCCAGGCCCCAGAGTGGGAGGGCCCCGAGTGGGAGGGGCCCCAGAGTGGGAGGGGTCCCCAAATGGGAAGGAGCCTCTGAGGCCCCCGAGTGGAAGGGGCCCAGGGGCCCCCGAGTGGGAGGGGCCTCAAGTGGGAAGGGCCCCTAGGGCCCTTAAGTGGGCGGGGCCCGAGTGGAGGGGCCATGGGGCCGCCAGTGGAAGGGGCCCGAGTGGGAGGGGCCCCCAAATGGGAAGGGCCCCTGGGGCCCCGGAGGGAAGGGGTACCGGGGCCCCTGAGTGGGAGGGGCCCGAGGGCCCCCAAGTGGGAGGGGCCCTGAGTGGAAGGGGCCCGAGTGGGAGGGGCCCCCAATTGGGGAGTTTGCAAGGGAAAGGCCCAAGGGGCTGCAAGGGGAGGGGCCATGGGGGCCCACGAGGAGGAGGAAACACAGAAGGGGACTGTCACATGTTTTTCAGTGCGGAAGCAGGAAGTGCAGGGGACCTGGTGATGCTGCAATCATATCATACATATAAATGTAAATATCTTCAAAACGATGTAAAATAAATAATGAAAGTAAATTGCAAAAATCCTCAGGAAAGCAATTCCTGTCAATTTAGCTAAAGTCATTTTTGGACACAGTTACCCTTTAAATATTATCAGCAACTAGTTTAAAAATTGTAGAAACAAATTTGATCAGTTGTTGCTATTATTAAATTTACTATTTGCACAAAAGATTTGTTCTGTACCTTCTATTGTAGCAGTAAACAATTCTATTTTTAAAAAATTGAAAATCGACAAATACATCTTGCATGATGTTAATAAGAATCATTGGCACATAATAAAATGTATATACAATATATCCAATGTGGCAGTTGTAAAATTCTGAGAACAATTTCTTATATACACTGCACACTGGTATATACTAAAAACGGGAGAAAAACAGGGCTAATTAATAATTATACTCATGGAAATACCAAATACAAATAATTAATTTTAATACGAATAACAAATGTTGTTGAAATTGGTTAATTAAAAAGTTAATTTTGTAAAGTGAGATTTGCTTGAATTCACCATTATTTATTAAAATGATTACACAACTTACAATATAGAAAAAGAACACAAAATACCTTTGGCTTCTTTGATGAAAACAGCATGCTAATTGGCAAACTAACAAAGCTGTGCTCTTTTTATTAATTCTAATCCCTAACAGCATGGATCTATTCAGTAGACCACTTCCTACGATTTGTAAAGGCTACACAAGAGCTCACGATATATCTAAAAACAAGAGCAGTGAAAAACACAAATCTGCAAGTACAAAGAAAAGTGCTTTGAGCAAAGCCTAATTTAAAGGAAATGCGGCAAAATAAGGTATACGGTTTTAATCCACAACTAAAAAAAAAGGGGAGGGGGGGGAACGTGTTCTATAATTCAGGGGAATAAACCTGGTGCACCCCCAGTTTGGATTGTAAAAACTTTTTTCTGGCCTTAAGCTGAAACACAACCTAGCTTAAAAATGTACCAAAGCATTTTTCAGAGGTAATCGTTTTAAAGAAAAGCTTGTTTTCTTTTATTTAAATGGCAACATTCTGGTATTATATTGCTATTCAGGTAATAGTTGCAAAGTACACACCACCTAAACATCAAGAGGTATATTAATTTATCTAAAGTAAAGGCAAAAAGTTTAACTGGGAGGGAGAACCTGCCCAAAACACTTTCACCCCATTAAAGCAAGTTAAAAATAGCCATTATTTAATTTTATGGTTTTAGATTGGAACGGAATGTAATTTTACATTCCAAATTGGTATTATATTGTAAAAGCCTTTTTCCCCAGAACACCTATACATTGAAAAGGTCTTCCTCTAGTAAGTTGCATTCAGTACATGTAAGAAAAGAAGACTTCCATGTTCTTATGGAACATCTTGGCTTTAAGGAGCTACACCCTCAGACGTCAGTCTCTGTGCACAGGTTTTCTAGTGAAAGATAAAATTTGCTAGTAGCACGAGTAGGTTTATAGTGACATTATATCCATTTTTTCAGCTATAGACTTGCTTTAATTGCTTTTAAAGCTATAGACAGTAGCTTTGAATTTCCCATGGTGCTTCGTTCTTTAGGGACAATGAAACATTTTCCCACATTTGTATCTTTTCTAATGCATGCTGCAAATTGCAAATGTCAAGTTTTAATTGACTAATTAAATACACTGGAAAGGGAGCTGCACAGACTGCAGCATTTTTGTAGAATGTTATTTATTTCAACAAATGATTGGTGCATTGGTGTTGGTTTTGCCTCTCAGCCAATCACGGACGCGGCTGCCAGTCCCGCCCCCTGCTTGCAGTGTCTTGCAAGCAGAAGGCCGGACCGGGCGTCGGAGGAGAGAGGGAAGGTAAGTAAACATCGGGGCACTTTCTTAAATTTATTTTATAGGGGTTGGGGCTGGGGGAAGATATACTATTATAGGGCAAAAGTTTATTTTAAGGGTGGACATGCCCTTTAAGTATTATAGATCTGCATTTGAGGAATATAGCCTAAACTGAAGTAAGCTCAGTGCCCACAATGTACTGTGCATATTTGGCAATTCGCTGGAGGCACTAACTCTGCTTTGGTGCAGTTCCCATAACAAACAAGGATGTTATACATTAAAATACTTTCAATAGTGCATCTGTAGAAGTTTATATCACACTACACAAATGTAGTTTAACACTGTTAAATGTATATTTGCCCAATCAATTCCAAATAGCTACCTGCTTACAATATTAAGAAAAATTAGATAATTTTGCTAAGAGTCATGTCATAATAAGAGGGGACTTTAAAATGCATGTTCACCCTGAAAATAACTTTTTAATAAATTGTAGTTGACTCCTGCCCACCCCCAACCTCCAAGTTATTTCTTAAAAAAAAAAATGTTACAGAATGTTACTTACAGCCCTTCGCTCCCGCAGCGCACTGATAGCTTCATAATCTGTGCTGAATTGACATATGGCAGACTCAACACCATTCAGCAAAGACTATACATTTTATTCAGACCCTCATGACATCTATAGCAGAATTATACTTCTGTGCACAGTAGACAAGCAGAAGGCATTGAGGGAATGAAGACTAGAAAGTATATTTGGGAAGAGCTTTCGAATATAAAACCATGGGAGGTCGAGGTTTGTGCCCATTTTCTAACACATATTCCATTTTTTATGGGTGTGGACATACTTTTATATAGCACTCAGGGTTGGGGTGGTCCCTTACGATTGTTATTTTTTTTAAATTTCAGTGTGGAGATACCCTTTAAAGGGGAACTGTGGTCTCCAAACAAGTTTAAATGAAAGGCCAGTTTCCTACCTTTAAAACGAGCCATCAACCAACCTCTCACGTGCTCCACTGCCCAAGATATAGAGAAATGACTGACCAGAAAGTAAATGGGTGGGAGGCTGACATGTGACATTCCTAAGGCTTCTCCTGCACAGTGCCACCGGCAATCACAGCCTCAGATCCTCAGTGTGTGAGGGAGACAGGAAGTCCCTCCTCCTTTCTGCTGTGAAGGACCTGCAGCTGCGAGAAGGTAAGGGAATCTACAGCCCTTCTCTCTCACTATGTGAAAACAGCCTTTTCAGGCAGATTTCTCACTCTGCCTGAAAAGGCTGTTTCCACAGAGTTTTCGAGGGGGGGGTGGGAAGTATCAGAGTGGTCCACAGCACCTGTGAGCGGGTGGGGCTTAGGCATCTGCAAGTGGGCGGGGCCACGGCACCCGTGAGTGGGCGGGGCCACATGGGGCTGTAAGGGAATGGGCCAAGGGGGGCCTGCAACTAGAGGGACTATGGGGTCCATGAGTGGGTGGGACCAGGGGGGCTGCAAAGGGGAGGAGACACAGGGCAGATTGACTGACAGGTTTCAGAGCAGGAAGCAGGAAGTGCTGGGGACCTGGTGATGCTGCTGCCATATCACACACAAAAATGTAAATATCTTCAAAACTATGTAAAATAAACAATGGAAATAAATTGCAAAAACTCTCAGGAGAGCAATTCCTATCAATTTACCTAAAGTCATTTTTGGACCACAGTTCCTCTTTAATGTCAGGGATAAGTAAACTGCATATCCGAGACTTATTATATTAAATAAAAATAAAGGGAATCACCTTGCTTGGTTTTTAAGAGACCCATTATTCTACTTAATTCTGTATACACAGCACATGCCATAACTACTGGCCATACTGATGGCATACTGCATGACTGGAAGGATGAAAAAATCTAACAATTTAAAGGGCAAATAAATCTCAAGAAAATTAAATGAAATTGATTGTTGCTGGGAAATTATCCTCCTAATGTAGGTTTGTGTTTTATTTCCAGCATTCAAGTATCACAAGCCCCAGATGAACCTGCGCCCAAGTTTGCAAATAGCCAGTCCTGCCTCTGTCTTTCTTTATACCAGGCCAGAACTGGTACACAAAATGGCATCAAAAAAAAACCTATGATTTCCATGCGAATGGGTACATGATTATTTTTTTCTGAGTGAATGGGAAAAGCATCTGCCTGCTCTGCAAAGCTTCTGTCGCTTTAGCAAGAAAGGAAATGTTGAGACACTTTCAGACTCAAAAAACGATACTGACTTTCCACTAAAGTCCAACTTAAGAAAACAGAAAGTACAACATTTAAAAATTTGCTTTTAAACACAGCAAAAAATTGCTGAGAAAAACATAGCGACAACTGTTGTTCAATGCCAGTATCTAAGGTAAGAGCACGGGTAAAAAGACATTTGAAGATGGTGAGATGATAAAGAATCTTTTTTAGAAGCTGCAGATTACTCTTTAATAATTTTTAAATCAAAACAGAAACGTATACTGCAAGTTTTCTGAATATGAACAATGTAATAAAGACTGTGATAAATATTGTTAAAGATTCAAGCCCACGTTCTTTAGAGAAGACTTTTTAGAGAGTTGAGGAGCTTGAACTTCAGCATGGCGAATTTCCTTCCATACAGAGGTGCGTTGGTTAGCAAGGAAAAGTCCTTTATCGCTTCAATCAGCTTTTACTAACATATCTAAAAAACGGAATAAGAAGAAACTTTTGTAGGGATCCTGGAAGATTGAATTGGCTTCAGAATTTTGGCCTTTTTTGGTAAATATAACAGAAAATTAATGATTTAAATCTGAAAACTTCACGGTATAAAGACAAAATATCTTGGAGATGATTTCCGAAGTGAAGGATTTTCAGAAAATTTAATGAGGGGAGAGCTGAAGCACTTTCCAACTTTAAATAAGCAAATAGAAACAGCTGAAATCCCCTACAAAAGGGGGGGGGGATATTCCTTGTGACAATACACATTATCTATTTTTTCCATTTAGTATAATTAACAGATTATATCACAACCTTCAAGTCAATCCACAGATTATGCAGCATGTTGGTGGTGCTATGCACTCCTTAATGATGCTCTGGAGTATAACAATTTGTCTAGCCATATCTCAGTACCATAGTGCACACCTCTGCAACATTTTTCAGAACCAATATCCATGCAGGGCTTTAACTGCTAATGACTCATACACTTACTCAAGATTAAGTGTAAGAGTAGTAAGAGAGGTACAAAATCTGTGCTATTAAACCACAACACATCAATCAGATTTATCTTACCACAGTACACAATAAAAAGCTAAGATCTGATTGGCTGCAGCAGATTATTAGACATATAACATTTGCACCTTTTAAAGAGTGAGAGTTAGTTCATGGTAATTGTCCAAGTGACATAAACTAGAGGTGTAGCATTCACCAATCAGTCACCATGTGTAGTTGTATAAACAGTTTGTGAAGATCTTTTATAAAGGTCATGTGTATCTGTGGTATAAGTTAGATCAACTTTCTATGACATTTCACTAGTCATACAATTATATGGCTCAATACGCATAAGCAACAATGTGTCAGGGCCTTATGAAGACAAGTTGGTTGCATTGTAGCTAAGAGGTGTTATTAAATGTCCGGGGTAAGGCATTAAAACAGCATGCAGCAGAAAATAGATGCTGACACACACACCACACTACATTTAGCTTGGTTTCTTTATTTAACAATGGCTTCTTTTGAATCTAAGATGTTAACATTAGTCTATAAAAGGGGGGCGGAGCTTGGAGCCTCATGGTGTGAGAACGCACATCTCAGTAGCTCCCAGACTACTCTACTCTCCTAGGTTAATATTCGCCTTTAAAAACAGATTTGAGCATACCCGCACCACCCCCAGTCTGGGCAAACCAGACAGCATCACCGATGACGAGATCCAAAACTCCAAACAGTGTACACCAGCCGGAACCAAGCTCCAGCAGTTTGCGTGGAAGGGCCGCACTCCCGACCAGGCCCCCACAAATGCCTACCCGCCCAACAACCTGCAAGCAACATGGCATCCCCACGACAAGCGGCCAACCAAGCAACCCTAGATGCACCTGAAGCAGACTGCTCCATACAGGACCTAAAAACCTCTTAGGGCTATCACCGACACCAAAAAAAACCTAACCACGCTACTGGAGGAAGTTAAGTCTGACATGTTACTCATGCGACAAGACTTAGTCAAGGTGAGACACAGGGTTGGGGAAGCTGAGAATCGGATCTCGGCACTGGAAGATGTGGTGGACCCACAGACACAAAAAATCACACAGCTCCTACAGGAACTTCAACTCACACGACAAGATGGACGATCTTGAGAATCGCTCACATCGGCAAAACCTGCGGTTCATAGGCTTCCCAGAGGGAGCAGAGGCCCAGACCCTACTCGTTCCTGGAGGGCTGATTAGATCCCACTTTGCTAATGGAGACCTCTCCCCTCAATTTGCAATAGAGAGGGCACACCGCATACCAGCACGGGCCCCAGCCCCTGGAGCCCCTCCTAGACCATTATAGCAAGGTCCTTAATGCAAAAGATAGAGACTGTCTCTTATGACTGGCCCGCACCAACTGAGACCTAAAATACGAAAATTCAAAAATACGTCTCTTCCCCGATTACTCAATAGAGGAAAAGAGCAACTTTCCTGGAAGTCAAAAAACGCCTGGCGCAAGCAGGCATAACCTACTCAATGGCCTACCCGGCCCGTCTTAGAGTGCAGTCCGAGGGCAGAGTGAGATCTTCGAATCACCAGCAGAGGCATGCAACTGGCTAGACACACGTTAGAAGCGACCAAGACCCACACACACTAGGCCCGGTGCCTCGACTGGTCCAGCCCCCCTCTGTTTCCACCTACAATACTCTCGATGCCACCCGTCTGGACTACAAAACCCTCCATCACCGCTAATATCTGATCTTCGCCAGACACGCAAGGCAAGGTCCGGTAAGTGCTGCCACGGCAACTAATTCACATACTACCCCCATGACTCCCCAGCCCTCAGCAGATCAAAACCACCTACTACTCCTAACTACTGCAAATGTAACCAACACCGTGCCAATGCAGCATAAGACTTACCCCGAACACTACATAGGTACCACAAATCCATCACCCACCCACCCTACGGCTAAAGCCTATATGCTGGGAAATACCTTCCAACCTCGCCACTGCCACCCAGGCAAACGAGTGCAACCCCAGCACCCCCATCTTCCCTCCCTAGCAACGTGCAACAGCTGACCCCCCCCCCCTTACCCTTTAAGATTCCCGGGTCAGCAACACTACATCATGGTCAGAACTCCCGGATACTACCGGGAATAAAACCCCTGCTCAGAGCCATATATCTATTTGCAAGATAGAAATCTGCATGGCGCACCACCGTTTCAACGTGGCCCACAACAACAGGCCCCGTGCAGACATTATTTCCCAGCATGCTGTCCATACTAGACCCTAAACTGATAAAGTGATCCCTTCCACCTGTCTGGACAGTCCATACACCGATAGAAGGACGATACAACTGGAACACTGGAGGTAACTCGGATAGGATCATCAAGCCCCAATACAGTTTTTAACTCAAATTGTAAGGAGGATCACTTGCAGCCCCCCATACTTGGCTATATACCCAAACTCTGAGGAAATGGAACCACCCTCTCGAATGCTCTAAGTCCCCTGCAGATGCCAACACAATGTATACTGCCCATGGCACTGGCTATGACAATTTATGTATATGCGATCATCTGTGAAATATATACTATGTATGCTCTGAATAACATTGGTTATCTCCCTCCCCCCCCCCCTTTTTTTTCCCTCTCCTCTCGCTCTCTACCTGTACCCCCCAGCAACCCTATAAGGCTCGCATATATGTTATATACAGTGATGTGAAAAACTATTTGCCCCCTTCCTGATTCTTATTCTTTTGCATGTTTGTCACACTTAAATGTTTCTGCTCATTCAAAAAACGTTAACTATTAGTCAAAGATAACATAATTGAACACAAAATGCAGTTTAAATGATGGTTTTTATTATTTAGAGAAAAAAAACTCCAAACCTACATGGCCCTGTGTGAAAAAGAAATTGCCCCAACTGACCTAATAACTGGTTGGGCCACCCTTCAGCAATAACTGCAATCAAGCATTTGCGATAACTTGCAACGAGTCTTTACAGCACTCTGGAGGAATTTTGGCCCACTCAACTTTGCAGAATTGTTGTATTTCAGCTTTATTTGAGGGTTTTCTAGCATGAACCGCCTTTTTAAGGTCATGCCACAAATCTCAATAGGATTCAGGTCAGTACTTTGACTAGGCCACTCCGAAGTCTTCATTTTGTTTTTCTTCAGCATTTCAGAGTGGATTTGCTGTGTGTTTTTGGGTCATTGTCCTGCTGCAGACCCAAGATCGCTTCAGCTTGAGTTGACGAACAGATGGCCGGACATTCTCCTTCAGGATTTTTTGTGTAGACAGTAGAATTCATGGTTCCATCTATCACAGCAAGCCTTCAGGTCCTGAAGCAGGCAAAACAACCCCAGACCATCACACTACCACCACCCATTTTCTATGTTGTATGATGTTCTTTTGCTGAAATGCTGTGTTACTTCTACGCCAGATGTAACGGGACACGCACCTTCCAAAAGTAACTTGTCTCGTTGGTCCACAAGGTATTTTCCCAAAGTCTTGGCAATCATTGAGATGTTTTTTTTTAGCAAATTGAGACGAGCCTTAATGTTCTTTTTGCTTAAAAGTGGTTTGCGCCTTGGATATCTGCCATGCAGGCCGTTTTTGCCCAGTCTCTTTCTTATGGTGGAGTCGTGAACACTGACCTTAATTGAGGCAAGTGAGGCCTGCAGTTCTTTAGATGTTGTCCTGGGGTCTTTGTGGCATCTTGGATGAGTTTTCTCTGCGCTCTTGGGGTAATTTCGGTCGGCCGGCCACTCCTGGGAAGGTTCATCACTGTTCCATGTTTTTGCCATTTGTGGATAATGGCTCTCACTGTGGTTCGCTGGAGTCCCAAAGCTTTAGAAAATGGCTTTATAACCTTACCAGACTGATGATCTCAATTAAGTATTTTTTAACTTTTTTTTAAGGGGGCAATCACTTTTTCACACAGGGCCATGAAAATTTGGAGGTTTTTTTCTCACTAAATAATAAAAACCATCATTTAAAAACTGCATTTTGTGTTCAATTATTTATCTTTGACTAATAGTTAACGGTTTTTGATGAGCAGAAACATTTAAGTGTGACAAACATGCAAAAGATAAGAATCAGGAAGGGGCAAATAGTTTTTCACACCACTGTAGATAAGGTGTTATACCCATGTTACTAGCTACAAACCGATACTGTGTATGTGTGTAACCGTCTATTAGGATGTATATTGTGTATGCCCCGATATCAATACTGATAAATTCCCCCTCCCTACTCCCCCCCCCCTCCCCACCCGTTAAAGGGACTATAGACAATCTCCTTTCCCGATTCTCTCCCTTCCTCTTGTATCCCCACTCCCCTCCAACCCCTTAAGTGTGAACAATACACTATATGGTTATAGTAGATCTTGATAATAAAAACGAGCCTACTGAAGGAACTAGAGGAACCAAACCACACCGGGCTAAGCCACGCACCGGAGATAGATACACTGAACCACCCAGCGTGCAGTCTCGAAGGCTAACCCTATTTACTCACCACCAAGCCACGCTTGGAACGAGGTGGACCCGGGCAGGTGGCACAGCCGAGGCGGGGAACCTATACCCTATAGGCTCTTAAATAGTTAATAAGTAGTTCTGGGAGAAACAACATGAGTACTGCTCCCACTCTCTGGGCAGAAACCACACATTTGTGCATCCCCATAAGCTAGTTCAAACAAATTCTTAGAACAAGTTTTGTTACGGTTATAACCTGTTACTTTCAGTAATTTAATCTGTTAATATTAATTCCTGGTATAATATATTGTTACTGTTCATTAGTTTTGTCAATGTGAATTTCTATTATATTAGATTATTACAATCTGGATGTTACTCTATCCCATAGGTCACACCTTCTTGAAGCAAATGCAACCCCCTCCTTCACTAATACCCCAATTTCTCTGGTATATATACACACATACCCAATGCTTAAGGTCATATCATAGAACATCCGAGGTCTGATGACCCCAAGAAAAGACTGTCTATGTTTTCTCAATTACAATCATACCAACCAGACATAGTATGCCTCCAGAAAAACTCACTCTTACCCTCCACTACCCAATATTTACAAAGACCATGGATAGGCTGGTCAACCCAAGTACATACCCCTCCTACTCCAGAGGTGTCTCGCTACTACTAAATAACAACTAAGATACTCAATTATCGAAGTTAATCCGATAGAAATGGGAAATATATATGCACAGCCCCAACTATTTATACCACCCTAACGTAATAGTGGGAATTTATGACCCTCCACCGGCCACACAACAGCCCTTGAGAGAGACTATCCCCTTCCTACTGAATATCCCCAAGCCTCTGTATTATGCTTTGGAGACTTCAACTCCTTATTAGACCCTATATGGACAAACTACATTACTTCCATACCCGCCTACAACCACCCAACCCATAACCTAAAAGAATTTACTTGCCAATCTAAAACACACAACACTCTATCCCGCATACACTATATTTTCACAAGCAAACACTTAAGCTTCAAAACCAAAGAAATAACATCTTCCACGGAGTTTGTCAGATCACTCACCTATCCTTCTTAAACTACAAAATATGTACGCGACAGCCCCACAACCGCTCATGCCTCCATCCCGTTCTGGTTCACCCTCTTCCCACCCAGATCCCACTCCTGACCAGATTGATCAATTTTTGAAGATAATGCACAGTAGCGATAGGGATTAAATGGGACGCCTTCAAGGCAGTACTTAGGGGTAACCTACAGAACAGTAACTTACATTAAAAGACCTCATCCCAAAACGAAGAACACATAACAAAAGTCTTTCAGGAAGCCGAGTCTCCGTTTATCACAAACCCGTCCCACAGACTAAATCTACATGGCACCAGGCCCAATACGCATATGACAACCTGTTAGCGGAAAAACACTCTAGGAAAACTTTTTCCAAAACAAAAATACTTTGAATATGGCCATCAATCTGCTAAACTACTGGCCGATTGGCACATGGCCCTACCGACCAGAAATACAATCATGCACATAAAGATAACTCTAACAAACATCCTAACAAATACTCACGATATTCTTAACTATTTCACAACCTACTATGAAGATACTTACAAATCCCAACTAAGCGCAACAACACCTACTGCAACATTACCCTTGCAAACACAAACATTCCCAACTCTAACAGCCCAGAGAGAAGCTAACATATTAGATGCAGATATATCATTAACTGAAATCCAAACAGCTGTATCCACATGACATCTGGAAATCCCCAGGCCCAGATGGAATCCCTATTGAACTATACAAGAGATATGGCAAACAAACTGTCCCACACCTATTAGAAACCTTTCAAACAGCATTCCGATCTGGATTTCTCCCTAAATCAATGAACGACGCCCACATAACCCTCCTACTAAACATGGAAAAGACCCTATGGATTGTGGCTCATACAGACCAATATCTCTCCTTAACACAGATTATAAAATACTGGCCAAAGTCCTCGCAAACAGAATTCAAAGATTATAGACAAAATCATACACAAAGATCAGACCGGATTTATCCCGGGTAAATCAACCTCAATTAACATCAGAATAACACTAATACACACACAGTAGATCACGATAATTCCGGGGAGAGATGTATGCTCTCACTCGATGCAAAAGCTTTCGACTCAGTAGAATGGACCTTCCTATGGAACTGTATGTCGAGATTTGGTATTGGGCCCAATTTCACAAGGGGTACAAATCCTATATGCTAACCCATTGCAGCCATTAAGAGTAAACGGCTGCACCTCCCCAAGCTTCCCCCTGGGCAGAGGAACCAGACAGGGCTGCCCGTTATCCCTCTTTTTGCCCTAGCTATCGAACCCTAGCGATCCAACTCCACTCGCACCCACAATAACTGCCTGACGCTGGGCCAACATTACTCCCAAGTTATATGCGGACGACCTTATCCTTTACCTAGCTGACCCACCCCAATCCCTCCGATCTGCTTATGAACTAAATACCGATATGGCCAGTGTCCGGTCTACACATAAACTGGGAGAAATCCGCGCTGCTCCCAATTGATAGCGGAATAGACTTCCCCCCCTTCGTACGCGGTCTGGTACCTATCGTCAATACTTTAAACACCTAGGTATATATATCACTCGCTCCCCCCACTGTTTACATCCTAAACATCTCTCCAACCCTAGAAATGGTGATGAACCGGCTAAGATCTTGGAAGTCTCTACCTATTAATCTAATAGGCCGAATAAAACCTAATTAAGATCATTATTTTACCAAAACTTCTTTACTACCCAACACAGCATGACCTATATCCCTGACCCCTTTTTCACTAGACTCCAAACCTGTATAACCTCCTTTCTTTGGAACTCTGGCAGGGCAAGGGTGAAAATCTCTACATTACAAAGACCCAAGAAGTTGGCTGGTCTTGCTGTACCGGACTTTCGTTCATACTACTGGGCAGGGCAACTTAAATACTATAAAACTTGGCTCTTCCCATCTCCTCAGACACAACCCAGTTTGATATGGAGGGGATGTTACACGCTTGTCTCCCATCTCACCCATCAACCCATCTAAACTCACCCACCAAACACAATTCCAAACGGAGGCACCTGCCTACATACACAGCAATTTAAAATCTGGGAAAAATTCAAAAATACCGGAGGTTCGAGGGAATCTCAGAAGATACATGCCTCGGCATAACCCCAAATTTCCCAACTCCTTCCCAGCGTCTAGAATATTTGAACAATTGGGAATTCATTCTTCTCAAAATTACACAAAATAACCACAACTACTCCATTCACAGATTTCAAGCAAAAATTCCAAGTGTCAGAGCAGTTTATGTTCAGATATCTTCAGCTACGATACTGCTTATATTCTGAATTTCAAAGCTCCCGCATCCCAACAAACCACACCCAATCACCTGCTCATTAAAACAGGAATATGAGAAACACTATCTCTAGAGCATATTACTGCCTCTTACATGCCAGGCTCTTTGAAGGCACAACCAACACACTACACAAATGGAAAAAATTCATCCCTACAATAGAAGAAGAAACAGACTGGGATGAAATGGTCGAATCACACCTACAAGTCTCGCCAGCCGCAGCAAATAAATTAATGCATTTTACATACTACACCAGGCCTACATTACCCCTATCAAAAGGCTAGTACGTCCCCAACACACGACCCAGTCTGCCCTAAATGCTCTGGTGAACCAGCCGAATTCTGGCATCTAATCTGGGCCTGCCCCAGGGTATACCGATTCTGGCTTAGAGTTACTAAACATCTCTCAGGCATATTACAACTTCCAGTACACGCGGAGCCTAAACTATGTTTGCTGGGGATCCCCGAGGAGGACGCAGGGACAAGCACCGGCTGTCCTTCCTCGGAGTCACTATTTTATGCTAGAAGAACTATAGTGTTGGTATGGATGGCGCCCGAACCCCCCAGGATTGCCACTTGGAAATTTAATAAATAAAATGCTACCAATGTTAAGACTCATATACTATAAGAGGCTAGACACAAACACTAATATGTAGCCATCTGGCTAAATTGAACTGAAACTAAAGTCTGAAGAACCTCGGTCCCTATACTACACAGAGAGAAGCACTAAATATCACCGACAAATGCAATGCCACCCCCACCCTACTTAACACTACGGAACCCATCCAATCACCATATATTCCCTCCCATTCAGGAACTGGTGTGAACTGAAAACCTATAATAATTTGAAAGAGAAATAGCAAATGTAATATACCAATTCTAGAATATGCGATAACTATATTTCAATTACCGTGAAATGACATTGACATATCTGTTTATTTCTGTTTTGTTTATGTTTGTTTTATTTTAATAAACCGTTTAAAAAAAAAAATTAGTCTTCAAAAGTGTGCTTTTTTTCTTATGGATATACATGTATGAAGATACATGTTTAAGTACTAACCAGAGAGATTGGCTCTTCTGTGCTGGGCCAAACATTGGTTCATTTAGTCTCCCTATATACAAATCAGAGCACTCTTTACTGCATCACATATTCAAGGCTGCCCTTGGTTGTTTGAAAGGACTAGTTGTTGCCTCAGTGTGTTTGCTGGTTTTAAAGCAGACATTTGGTGTGTCTTAAAATTAATGCCCCAGCTACATATGGGATAACCATGTGCTGAATACTTCAATTATGTTTGTAAATGTCTAGGGTTAATATTTTGTAAGCAGATTAAAAGTGCAGTTGAAAAAATCCCATTCTATTCAGGGATAGTTTTACAATTTTACATGGACGGCCTACTTTCACTCCTTATTTGAAATATGTCTCATTTCTGCCTAAACATATTTGAAAATTGTGTATTCAAGAGATGTAGAATTTCAAAAACAAAGTGTTTTCCTTCAGAAAGTTTAAATTTTTTTAGCAAAAAACGGTTTTACTAGGCAGACTAAAATAGGTAGGCACATTGAAAAAAAAGTTGCACAACTGGTAGTGGGTAGTTTGAGGGTACTTTCATATTATGGATGTATACTAGAAATTTGTCTACATATTTAAAACTATATACAATTACACTGTGTAAGCATAGATCATTATGTCAAAAAGTAGAAAGATTTTCCCTATGGTGCAAAGAGTTTATTAGGATAGAAAGGACATGTAAGGAGGAGAAAAGATGCTAAATAAATAACATACATACATTAATAATAACAAATCCTTTTAAAAATTCCCCTTGCACAGTTTGATTTAACAAAATACCATTGGTTAATGGATTACAATTGCTCTATTCCCTAGGTTTCTTTGATTGTTTCTTGTCTTCGGGTGCAATGATTTTCACATCAAAAGGTATAAAATATTCTAGCAAAGCCTGTGTGTATTTGAGTCTAGATCATAGTCTGTTGCTATTTTTTCTGCTGTCCACGTATTTGGAGAACATTTATAGTTGTTTAGAACAGTCAGAGCCTCAAGTACAGATTTTTCCTTTAGGAATACTACTCATATCCACATTGAATAAGGAACTTTGCTTCAAGGTTATTTTTAGAAGTCTATGCTCCTCATTTTCAGCCATGTTACTTTACTCTGCACCTATTTAAAAAAAGAAATAAGCATATTGTTAGCAACGGTTTCAAACACCTTTACTGAAAATACCTAGAAGTTAAAGGTATGTTTACTGAAATAAGGCCACCTTGTTTTATTAGGTTGTTCAGAATAATTGCATGGAAGCCCTGGTGCAGCATGATTGTCCATAAGAAAAGGAGGTAAGGCTATTCTCTATTACCTCCCATTTATCTATACAATTTAATAAAACAATTAATATTACTTTTAGTTTAGCCCTCTTACAATTAATTCCAACTTTAATTAGAGATACAGGGTAACCCATATTTGCAGACTTACAAAAGTTCATGGCTTGCTACCCCAGACAAGGAAAATCACCCTGCATTCCAATTTTGCAATAAAATAAATCCTGGGTCAACTTAGTATTTAAAGGGGAACTGTGGTCTCCAACAAGTTTATTTTAAATGAAAGGCCAGGTTCATACCTTTAAAACGAGCCATCAACCACCTCTCTACGTGCTGCACAGCCCAAAATATGAAGAAATCACTGATCAGAAAGTTAGGGGGTGGGAGGTTCTGAATCTGCGGTCAGAAATCTGTTTCCTCCTCTAATCTGCGTTGACACATGCTCAGTGCATGACTGAAGGGTAGGAGGGGGTGGGGAGAACAGCACAGCCCACAGCACTGCTTTTTTAATGCCTCCCACATGCTGGCCCTTCCAATCGTGGCCCTGTGTCCCCTCCCCTTGCCGCCCCCTGTGGCCCCTCCCACTCACGGACTCTGTGGCTCCGCACACTCACGGTCCTGTGGCCCCTCCCCGAGTGGGAGGGACCCTGGGGCCCCCAGTAGGAAGGACCCCCGAGTGGGAGGGGCCCCAAGTGGAAGGGCCCCTGGGGCCACGAGTGGAAGGGGTTCAGGGGCCCCCGAATGGGAAGGGACCCTGGGCCCCCAGTGAGAAGGACCCCCGAGTGGGAGGGGCCCTGGGGCCCCTGAGTGGGAGGGGCCCAGGGACCCCGAGTGGGAAGGGCCCAGTGGCCCCTGAGTGGGAAGGGCCCCTGGGGCCCACAAGTGGAAAGGGCCCAGGGGCCCCAGAGTGGGAGGGGCACCCAAATGGGAAGGGCCCCTGGGGCCCCCGAGTGGAAGGGGCCCCCAGGCCCCAGAGTGGGAGGGGCCCCCGAGTGGGAGGGGCCCCAGAGTGGGAGGGGTCCCCAAATGGGAAGGAGCCTCTGAGGCCCCCGAGTGGAAGGGGCCCAGGGGCCCCCGAGTGGAAGGGGACTCAAGTGGGAAGGGCCCCTAGGGCCCTTAAGTGGGCGGGGCCCGAGTGGAGGGGCCATGGGGCCTGCCAGTGGAAGGGGCCCGAGTGGGAGGGGCCCCCAAATGGGAAGGGCCCCTGGGGCCCCGAGTGGGAAGGGGACCTGGGGCCCCCGAGTGGGAGGGGCCCGAGGGCCCCCAAGTGGGAGGGGCCCTGAGTGGAAGGGGCCCGAGTGGGAGGGGCCCCCAATTGGGGAGTTTGCAAGGGAAAGGCCCAAGGGGCTGCAAGGGGAGGGGCCATGGGGGCCCACGAGGAGGAGGAAACACAGAAGGGGACTGTCACATGTTTTTCAGTGCAGGAAGCAGGAAGTGCAGGGGACCTGGTGATGCTGCAATCATATCATACATATAAATGTAAATATCTTCAAACGATGTAAAATAAATAATGAAAGTAAATTGCAAAAATCCTCAGGAAAGCAATTCCTGTCAATTTAGCTAAAGTCATTTTTGGACACAGTTACCCTTTAAATATTATCAGCAACTAGTTTAAAAATTGTAGAAACAAATTTGATCAGTTGTTGCTATTATTAAATTTACTATTTGCACAAAAGATTTGTTCTGTACCTTCTATTGTAGCAGTAAACAATTCTATTTTAAAAAATTGAAAATCGACAATCTTGCATGATGTAATAAGAATCATTGGCACATAATAAAATGATATACAATATATCCAATGTGGCAGTTGTTAAAATTCTGAGAACAATTTCTTATATACACTGCACACTGGTAATACTAAAAACGGGAGAAAAACAGGGCTAATTAATATTATACTCATGGAAATACCAAATACAAATAATTAATTTTAATACGAATAACAAATGTTGTTGAAATTGGTAATTAAAAAGTTAATTTTGTAAAGTGAGATTTGCTTGAATTCACCATATTTATTAAAATGATTACACAACTTACAATATAGAAAAAGAACACAAAAACCTTTGGCTTCTTGATGAAAACAGCATGCTAATTGGCAAACTAACAAAGCTGTGCTCTTTTTATTAATTCTAATCCCTAACAGCATGGATCTATTCAGTAGACCACTTCCTACGATTGTAAAGGCTACACAAGAGCTCACGATATATCTAAAAACAAGAGCAGTGAAAAACACAAATCTGCAAGTACAAAGAAAAGTGCTTTGAGCAAAGCCTAATTTAAAGGAAATGCGGCAAAATAAGGTATACGGTTTTAATCCACAACTAAAAAAAAAGGGGAGGGGGGGGAACGTGTTCTATAATTCAGCAGGGGAATAAACCTGGTGCACCCCAGTTTGGATTGTAAAAACTTTTTTCTGGCCTTAAGCTGAAACACAACCTAGCTTAAAAAGTACCAAAGCATTTTTCAGAGGTAATCGTTTTAAAGAAAAGCTTGTTTTCTTTTATTTAAATGGCAACATTCTGGGTTATATTGCTATTCAGGTAATAGTTGCAAAGTACAAACCACCTAAACTCAAGAGGTATATTAATTTATCTAAAGTAAAGGCAAAAAGTTTAACTGGGAGGGAGAACCTGCCCAAAACACTTTCACCCCATTAAAGCAAGTTAAAAATAGCCATTATTAATTTTATGGTTTTAGATTGGAACGGAATGTAATTTTACATTCAGAATTCGGGGAAATAGACCAAGTAAGGTCTAGGTTATCAGCCATTACAAATGCTATACCTGATTTTAGTAGGGTTGAGATCCCTTTGAAGGAGAACTAAACTTATTTTTAATTCTAATGTAAAAGCTTTTTCCCCAGAACACCTATACATTGAAAAGGTCTTCCTCTAGTAAGTTGCATTCAGTACTGTAAGAAAAGAAGACTTCCATGTTCTTATGGAACATCTGGCTTTAAGGAGCTACACCCTCAGACATCAGTCTCTGTGCACAGGTTTTCTAGCGAAAGATAAAATTTGCTAGTAGCAGAGTAGGTTTATAGTGACATTATATCCATTTTTTCAGCTATAGACTTGCTTTAATTGCTTTTAAAGCTATAGACAGTAGCTTTGAATTTCATGGTGCTTCGTTCTTTAGGGACAATGAAACATTTTCCCACATTTGTATCTTTTCTAATGCATGCTGCAAATTGCAAATGTCAAGTTTTAATTGACTAATTAAATACACTGGAAAGGGAGCTGCACAGACTGCAGCATTTTGTAGAATGTTATTTATTTCAACAAATGATTGGTGCATTGGTGTTGGTTTTGCCTCTCAGCCAATCACGGACGCGGCTGCCATTCCCGCCCCCTGCTTGCAGTGTCTTGCAAGCAGAAGGCCGGACCGGGCGTCGGAGGAGAGAGGAAGGTAAGTAAACATCGGGGCACTTTCTTAAATTTATTTTATAGGGGTTGGGGCTGGGGAAGATATACTATTATAGGGCAAAAGTTTATTTAAGGGTGGAAATGCCTTTAAGTATTATAGATCTGCATTTGAGGAATATAGCCAAACTGAAGTAAGCTCAGTGCCCACAATGTACTGTGCATATTTGGCAATTCGCTGGAGGCACTAACTCTGCTTGGTGCAGTTCCCATAACAAACAAGGATGTTATACATTAAATACTTTCAATAGTGCATCTGTAGAAGTTTATATCACACTACACAAATGTAGTTTAACACTGTTAAATGTATATTGCCCAATCAATTCCAAATAGCTACCTGCTTACAATATTAAGAAAAATTAGATAATTTGCTAAGAGTCATGTCATAATAAGAGGGGACTTTAAAATGCATGTTCACCCTGAAAATAACTTTTTAATAAATTGTAGTGACTCCTGCCCACCCCCAACCTCCAAGTTATTTCTTAAAAAAAAAAATGTTACAGAAAGTTACTTACAGCCCTTCGCTCCACAGCGCACTGATAGCTTCAAATACTGTGCTGAATTGACATATGGCAGACTCAACACCATTCAGCAAAGACTATACATTTATTCAGACCCTCTGACATCTATAGCAGAATTATACTTTGTGCACAGTAGACAAGCAGAAGGCATTGAGGGAATGAAGGCATAGTAAGTATATTTGGGAAGAGCTTTCAGATATATAAACCATGGGAGGTCGAGGTTTGTGCCCATTTTCTAACACATATTCCATTTTTTATGGGTGTGGACATACCCTTTATATAGCACTCAGGGTTGGGGTGGTCCCTTATGCATTGTTATTTTTTTTAAATTCGTGTGAGAGATACCCTTTAAAGGGGAACTGTGGTCTCCAAACAAGTTTAAATGAAAGGCCAGTTTCCTACTTTAAAACGAGCCATCAACAAACACCTCTCCACGTGCTCCACTGCCCAAGATATAGAGAAATGACTGACCAGAAAGTAAATGGGTGGGAGGCTGACATGTGACATCCTAAGGCTTCTCCTGACAGTGCCACCGGCAATCACAGCCTCAGAATCCCTCAGTGTTGAGGGAGACAGGAAGTCCCTCCTCCTTTCTGCTGTGTGAAGGACCTGCAGCCGCAGAGAAGGTAAGGGAATCTACAGCCCTTCTCTCTCACTATGTGAAAACAGCCTTTTCAGGCAGAGTTCTCACTGCCTGAAAAGGCTGTTTCCACAGAATTTTCGAGGGGGGGTGGGGTGGGAAGTATCAGAGTGGCCCACAGCACCTGTGAGCGGGTGGGGCTTAGGCATCCGCGAGTGGGCAGGGCCACGGCACCCGTGAGTGGGCAGGGCCACATGGGGCGTGAAGGGAATGGGCCAAGGGGGGCTGCAACTAGAGGAGGCCTGCAACTAGAGGGACTATGGGGTCCATGAGTGGGTGGGACCAGGGGGCTGCAAAGGGGAGGAGACACAGGGCAGATTGACTGACAGGTTTCAGAGCAGGAAGCAGGAAGTGCTGGGGACTGGTGATGCTGCTGCCAATCACACACCAAAAATGTAAATATCTTCAAAACTATGTAAAAAAAAACAATGGAAATAAATTGCAAAAACTCTCAGGAAAGCAATTCCTATCAATTTACCTAAAGTCATTTTTGGACCACAGTTCCTCTTTAATAATGTACATGTGATGAGAAGTGCACTGCCCAGAGCTAAGCCATGATCCGGTTCACTTCATTATCCTTCCCCCTGCACTGTTGTTTCTAGTACCTTTTGAAAGAGTGTTTTTGCACAATATTAAATATGTTGCAGCATACGCGACAATTTGACATAATTTATCCTTTAACAAACACATCAACTTCCCCCCTTAAAAACTAAACAATGTGCTGGGCTGGGTCTGTGATCTTTTTTGCTCTAAAATACCATTAAAAGAAAAGAAATAAACTAATTGGAGGGTATATTTTAATCAGGGACACAAAACAAGTGCATTAGACTTTAAAGGGCATGTCCACCCTTATAATAAACTTTTGACATATAATAGTATGCCTTCCCCCAGCCCCAACCGCTATAAAATAATTTTTAAAAAGTGCCCCGATCTTTACTTACCTTCCCTCTCTCCTCCAACGCATTGCCCGGCCTTCCACTTGCAAGACCGGCAGCCACGTCCGTGATTGGCTGAGAGGCAGTCAATCACGGACGCGGCTGCCGGCTTCTCAGAATGCCGGAGGAGAGAGGGAAGGTAAGTAGAGTTCGGGGGACATTCTTAAAATTATTTTTTAGCGGTTGGGGCTGGGGGAAGAAATACTATTATATGGCCATGGGTTTTTATGGTAGGGGGAGGGATCGCAAAATGGGAGGGAGAGGGAGGGAGATTGAGGGGGAGAAGGGCTGCAGTACACATGCCAAACTTCGCGAGACAGGAGACAGAGTCCTATATGGACTCTGCAGTACAGAGTCCTATATGGACTCTGCAGTACTCCTGGTGGGCAGTTTTTGGTACTTTGGGGGGGGGGGGATTCCAGGAGAACCATATGGAGCTGGGATGTAAGGTAAGGATTTTATTACACTACATGGTGGGGACATTAGTGGGGGGGATTATAGTTTTGGGTGGTGGACATGCCCTTTAAAGTTTCCCAGAAAAGGGTGGCTCTGTATTGCTTACCTAGTAGAAAAAAAACAAGAAACAATAACTATATTTTATAAATATTCAGTTTAAACAGGATTTAGCAAACTTGTGCCCTTAAAAGACATTTGCACAGTTTGAAGTGCATATGAAATGTTTATAACTATTTCCAATCTAGTGCAGGTACTGTATTCATTAGTTTATGATAAGCAGGTATCAAAGCAAAATATTATAAGATTCCCCCTGCCAGCCCAGCCCCAACCGCTATGTTTATATGTTTAGAAAGCTCCCAACTCTACTTACCTCCCCTCTTTCCTCCGCCGCGCTCCCGGCCCTCTGCTTGCGAGAAAATGCAAGCAGAGGGGCGGGACCGGCAGTCACGTCTGTGATTGGCTGAGCAGCAGCCAATCACGGACGCGGCTGCCGGCAGCTCATTTCGGCTGAGGAAAGGAGAGGTAAGTAAAGTTTGGGGAGCTTTCTAAACATATAAATATAGCGGTTGGGGCTGGGCTGGCAGGGGCAATACTATATTATAAGGGATTTATGCTAGGGGGAGGGAATCTGAGAGGAGGGAGAGGGAGAGGGAGGGGAGAAGGGCTGCAGTACGCATGCCAAACTTCTCCGGAGGCCAGGTAGGAGGCAGAGTCCTTATGGACTCTGCTATCCTCCTGGTGGGCAGTTTTTGGGACTTTGGGGGAGGGGACTACAGGAGAACCATATGGAGCTGGGATGTGAGGTAAGGATTAAACTACACTACATGATGGGGCCAGTAGTTGGGGGGATATAGTTTTGGGTGGACATGCCCTTAAAAACCATGTCTCCTCTGTAATTGGGTAAATGTCACTCTGAACAGGTACATTGTGTACCGTGCATGATGCACTTTGTGTCTAACCCAAGTTGTTTTTTCACTTTAGTTGCCCTTTAAGTGTATTTAACAAATTCATTTAGAAGGTATTAAAGGGACACTAAAGGTTAGAAACAGAAACCCTTGGATTAGCGTTAGACAGAGGATTTAAAAATGTTTAAGAGTTTTTCCTGAAAGCAACGGAGAGTTTTTTGGGGGGGGATTCAATATAGAATAAACCCTTTACCGCAGTTGATGGGCCATTAGAGGCAACAAAAACTTCTTTCAACCTTGTCAGAAAAAAGATCATCTTTTCTATTAATTTATCCTAATTATCTGGATGATCTATTTTACCATAAAAAAAAAAAAAAAAAAGAAAGAAGTTAGCTAATTATTAAAACTTTGCTATAACTAACTCCGTCATACATAAATCATACAGTACTAAGTTTGTATGCAGTCATGCAACCTCTACAACACAACCAAAATCAAACACCCCGATATAAATATCTGTTGTATTTCAATTAGATCAACTGGACTTGAAATGTAGTTCTTGAAGACGTTTCGCTAGTCATCCGATTGGCTTTCTCAATTCAGAATGACTTGTACAAGAATCTGTGGCAATTAGGTACCCTGGAAAATCCAATTAGCATATCACAGCCAGGGTTTAGGGTGGGATTAGATAGTGGCTAAGAGGGGTATAGGAACGCCCAGAGTAAGGTGTTAAAAGGAGTAGGGCGTTCCTATAACACCTCTTAGCCACTTCTAATCACCCCTTAACACCTGGCTGTGATATGCTAATTGGGATTTTCCAGGGTACATAATTGCCACAGATTCTCGTACAAGTAATTCTGAATTGAGAAAGCCAGTCGGATGACTAGCGAAACGTCTTCAAGAACTACATTTCAAGTCCAGTTGATCTAATTGAATACAACCGAATAACCATGACCTGGATGAATGAGAACCTTCACAAGCACCCCGATATAAAGTTTAGATTGTTTAATTATATACCATTTTCAATTGTATGTATATATATATATATATATATATATATATATTGTTTTCTTACATAGCAATTAAAGGATAATTGTATTGCCTCAATGCATTTTTTTTTTAATTGCTTTTTTTCATGATTTCAAGCCTCTCTGCCTTCAATTAGCCATGCTGTGAACGGGGCGTAAAATTCCTGTCTGCTTCTGTCACTCAAAGCTAGCATGCGAGAAAACATTCCTCCACCCACCCTTTATCAGCTTGATTATGTATGCTGTATCCTAGCAACAGGACATTTCATGTTTGTTTTACTGGCAGAGGAGAAAGAGAGAGGTTGTAACAGACATTCCCACCCGCCAGTGACAAATGATATGTTAATCAGGGCCCTCTAGGAGGTGGGCTTTTAGCACTCATATTTGCTGTGTTCTATCTAAGGGAGGGCAGCACGGTTGTAAATGTGAGCAAGCGATTTCAGCTGCTGGAAGTGTGGATGGGGGTGATTTTTTTTGACATTGCTGTCCTGTAGCATATCATTCAAAGCTTTATAATTAGTTAATCTGTTAAGAGAACTTGCACCCTATTATCACACACTGCTTTACTTGTCAAAGGGGTTTAGATATGATTTTCTAACTTTGAATCACGTTTTCATTTTTTTTTTCCCCCCAGAAAACCTGGTAAAACCATGACATTCTATGAAGGACTGCATCCAGAATTCTGCTCATGTTTGAAAGAACTTCACTATTTGGTAGCTGAAGGTGTGTACATTCCAAAAATACATAGTTTGTGGGGGTTTTTTTTGTGAGATTGGGGGATGTTTTGTTTGAAAAGCCAAAAGTAGTCCAAAATGCAGAGGTGACTGAATTAGTTGGGGTAATTGTCTATATGCATTGGTTCCCTTCAGGGCTAGTTGGTAGCCATGCTTGGTGTGCAACCATGCATTTAGCATACGGTTTGATTCAGGACATTTGGGAGAATGATATTAAGGAGGTTTTTTATTTAACATATAATTAAGGTATGATTTTTTAACTTTGAAATATGCTTTTCATTTATTTTTTCAGAAAGTTTGATAAAAGCAGGACAGTCCAAGGACTGCATCCAGAATTCTGCTTGTATGTATGAAAGAATAGCATAATTTAGTAGCTGATGGTAAATGTTTATGGGGGGGGGGGGTTGAGATTGAACAGGTGTTTAGTTAAAATCTTAAAGCTGTTCAATTTGGTGTAATGTCCCTTATGTATTGGTTCCATTCAGGACTAGTTGCTGGCATGTCTTAGTGTACATGTGGCATACCATTTGATTTAAGACGTGGGAGATCAATATTTAGTGGGCATTTTTATCAGGAATTTCAAAATTGGAATTTTCTTTGTTGCACAATTTTCAGAAAAAGCATTCCTTTATAAAGAACCGAGAGCAGAATTCTGTGTGTATGTATGAAAGATTGCACTGTGATGTAGGGGTGTGTGTGTTCCAAAAATGTACAGTTTGGTAGTTTCCAGGCTAAATGGGTGTTTAGCCTAAAAAGTTGCATACTTGCCCTTACAACAAAGTTCAAAAGTTATCATTTAGTCCTTTCAAGGCGTTTCCTGGCCATGTCTCAGTGAACACTCAACCATGTCATATATCCCACGAAAACTATTTCAGGGAGGGTACCCAAACAATTCAGGGAGAGTACCCACCCCTAAAGCCCCACTTCAAGATTAACGCATAATCTATGCATATAGACACACACATGTATACAGTCAGACACACATGCATACAAACACAAGCTCATGAAAACAGTCAGGCACACATGCATACAACTAGTCATATCACCATTAAATGATAAGTACAATGTAAATCAAGTTATGCTCAATTGGAAGTGGCAGCTTTAAAAAACACTTTGCCATATTTTTTTTCCCTAATCCCTCTAGAGCCTACCTTTGTAGATTCAAAGTTGCTGACATCTTGTTTCTCCTTAGGTGAATAGTTAGCTTTGCACGCATGACGTTGCCGTGTGCATGGACGTGTGCGTGCGTGACATGCACGCACTGATATCGTGTGTGCCGTGACATCATGGACGCACCCACAGAGCGAACAGGCCTTACCAATTGAGGCTGACAAATCAAAAGGTAGCTAAAATCTAGGAGGGCGGAGCTAACCATTCTCCATAAGGAGAAACAAGATGTCATCAACTTTGAATCTACAAAGGTATGCTTATGGGAAGTATTTTTAAGCTGCAGCTTCATTGAGTATAACTTGATTTATAGTGGCACTTCTCCTTTAAGTGTTTCTGTCACTAAAAAATAACCTCTGACATCATGTGCCCTCTCACTCAAAAAACAAAACACACTTCAGGGAGATTGTATACAACTTCAGGATATCAGGAAGAACCCTGAACTTCAGGTGGGATGCCTGTATATTTGATGTAGCACTCTTGGTCTATTGATATTTAGTGGGTTGTTTTACTTGTCCTTGGGGTTTGGGCAAGATTTTCTTTGAACTTGGAATCATGTTTTTTATTCATTTTGTTTCGAAGTCTGCTAAACGCACTATTTCTATGAAGGACTGCGTTTAGAATTCTGCTTGTATGTATAACAAAATGGAACCATTGGTAAGCTAAAGGTGTGTATTTTCCAAAAATATATAGTTTCTGAGGGGGTATTACTGAATTTGGGGGTGTTTTGTTTGAAAAACGGAAAGCATTTAAAATGCGAGAACTAAAATATGATGTAATTGCTCTATGCATTTGTTCCTTTCAGGGCTAATTGGTAGTACCATTGATTCAGGAGATCAATATCCATGTGTTTTTTTGTTTTTCTTGTCATAAGAATTTAGGATTGATTGCTGACTTTGAAACATGCCTTTGATTAATTTTTTTTTTTTTTTTTAGAAAATCTGCTTAAGAGAATGTTCCACCTTAACAAAAAACTGGTCAATTGTCAGTTCCCTGCCCCCAACCCCATGTAATATATTTGGCACTTTATTACCTGCATTACTAACCAAACATTTTTTGCGAGAGTCTCCCTCATTCGACCACCCCAGACTCCTACGATGAGAGACTAATCTCCCCATCACGCCCCTTCTGCTATGCTAAAAACATGCAGCACGAATTCCCTTACCGCACACTCTGAGTAGCAGGCCAAAAGTTGTGGGGGGGCATGCATGTCAGGTAAGATGGTTACTTGCTTCTATCATGTTTAAATTTTAGCCCTTTGCCTGTGGGACAGTGTGTGTGGGGTCACTGGGGTTGCTGTTGGTGCTGCCTGCTGTTCTTTTTATTTCTTAATCACAGTGCCTGGGGACAGTGCAAGAGTGAGGGGTATGTTGTTGTAAATGCTGCCTGCTATGTATTTTTTTATTTCTTAAACCAAGGATAGACAACCAGTAGATCGGCAGATGTTTGAAAACTACAACTCACAGCATTTCCTAACATGGTTGTAGAGAATGCTGGAACTTGTAGTTTCAAACATCTGGAGATCTACTGGTTGCCTATTTCTGCATAAGCCTGTGCCATTGTAAGGGTGCTACCTGCCATTTTCCTTATTCCTTAAGCCCTGTGGGTGAGAAGGGATGGAATAGGATATATCTATTAGGTTGGGTATGCTCACTTTGGAGGGGGGGGCTAAGTCTGAGCTAGTCTCTTAACTCTATTTTGAGGGAGGGTGGCTGAACTGCATGTCCACCTTGAAGACTTTGGCTAATCTAATTCTACCTTAAGTGTTGTGGTCTGTTTATATTTTTTACCAGTAAACCCCATCATGTATTCGTTAATGGCAAAGTTGCTTAAGAGAAGAGATGCAAAACTGGAAAGGAATGACTAGTTCTCAGCAAAAACACTGGCTATGATTAAGTTGATGGCTGAACTACATTTCCAGACTGTCTGAACAGTTTTAAAAAATGGTTTTAGATCTGTTAAGTAACTTTGTTCAGAAAGGGATTTTTGGAACCATGTGTTGTCCTTCTCCTGAAAACTTTAGTTTTTGTATCTCTAGTAATCACCTCTCTCACCATGCCACATGGCTCACTTGGTTGAACCCTGTGGGTGAGAGAAAGGGAATATGATATATATTTGGTGGGGGCTGGCCTTGAGACTTTCTGGCTTGGAAAGACTTAAGTGAAGGTCTGAATCCTGAAGATTTGAGATTTCTGAGCCAGGAAGATCATTCTCCATTATAAAGGTCATTCACCTGCCTTTAGGAGAGTCTGGACATAGACATGATTGGTCCAGTCCAAAATAAATATGAAGGGGGCGGTCCAGTCTCCAATTCTGCTAACAGGGTGAAAACCCTCTTTATTAGTGCACAAAACAGACCAACACTACGTTTCGGCACTTTGCTCCCCCCTGATAACCTACCTGTGGACGGCCCCATGACTGGCGTTCCACCTGCATACCCTTTTATTGGTTACACTTGTAGAAACAACACAGTACAAGCTAAGAGTGCACATGCCCGTATGAGTGTTTCTACACATCAGACATACTTATGCCGGCCATACACTTCCAATGGTTGCATCATGGTGAAGCCAATCGTTACTTCCAGATCGAATTTCACCGTGTGCCAGTACATCATTAGAAAAGATGAGGTGCTTGCTTTAGCATGGACTTGTTCATGAAGACTAGCTCTCTGGGGGCTTAATATAGATACCGATCAGATCTGCAGATACATATTACATGAAAACTTTATGCCCCATTATCTCAGATACTGAATAACAAAGGTCATATAATCCAGGACTGTGTTGGTCACTCCACCAATCGGTGCCATTACGCCAAACAGCAGCAACATAACTCACCGCGTCCGTAGCCTAAGTGCTTCCTTGGTTTGGGGGTAGCGAGGGGCGACGTTAGGCTTGTCCTTGGCGATGAGCCGGTGTGCCCGGTTTTCAATGTTAAAGTTACGTAGCGCTCTCGTTAGAGACAACCCATTTCTACACATTGCGCGTTTCCCTGGAACCGGCCAAACAGAGGTCAAAGCAGAACACCGGAAGTACTTAACTTTCTCCTGGTTCTGGTTTCTATGGGATTGTAGTGTTGCGAGTGACAGCTCAGTTCTTCAAATAACCATCTGCTGCTGTGTTAAGGAAACTGCTCGGGGTTTTATCTGATTTATAAGAGGTGGGGACGTGTAGTAATTCAGCGCACCAAGCATGTTCCTGATTCAATTATTCTGAGCTATGTAGGCAGGGAATGGGAACTGTTCATGTCTGAGATAGGGTGGTGCATTTACTCAAAGGGGGGGAGAACACAGATAGTTTAAGGTGGGAATGAGAAAAGTGTGAATCAAATGATCAAACATTTTTTTCCTACAAAGCCATAGCAGAAGTAACTCACGAGTATGTTTATTAAGCTTCCTTGCTCAAAGGGTACACGTGCAACCTTATCATGCAATATTACATTAAGAAGTGCTAATGATCTGACAATAATTTTGCTTAAAAAGAGGAAAGCAATGATAAGCAGACTTACCATGTCTGCCCCCCCAAAAAATATAAACTGTAAACACCACCCAATTTTTCCCAATTAAACAGACTACCAATTGCGATCATTAGTCTGGGGCAGCGTTGCCAGATTCTTGTGCTGTTATGGTGGGACGGAGATGTTAGGTTGTGGCGCACCACGGTGGAGATTGGGCCTTTTGTGACAGGTCTACTGTAGTTTAGAGGATGGGATCTCTACCCTGACTGCAGAACTCAGGATTTGTCCAACATAGTCTTTGTTGTCACACATTGGTTCTTATAACTTCCTTATTTACAATCCCCTATACTACTTTTAATAGATACAATTAATACCCCCATTTTCCCCCTTAAGCCTCTCACACACAACAAATCCATTCCACAGTAAATTTTCTATTTATTCTTGCACTAAACTGTACCTCCCATTTCATTCTACTTGCTACCTGTCTAGACATAAGCCTTTGCAGAAAGGTTCCTAATGACACCTTCAAAGAGTGCAGAAAAACCTGGCAGTTTAAAGGAGAACTAAAGTCTCCACACAACATTGTCCCAATAGAAAGGACACATTCACAAAGATTCCAAATGCTGTCTCACCTCCCTTTGCAGTGTGCTGGGTGATATATCAAATTAACCTATGGGTACTAGGATCAATTCCTGTAATCCACCTTAGCTGGAAAACATCATTTAAGTGTACGCAGTAAACTGCTCCTGTCCCTAACTTGATAAATTCCTTTGCTTTTCATACAAAATCATAAAGTAACCTTTACAGTTTTTTTCTTCGCTGCATAGATCCAAGAAACCGGCTATTAACATTTTAGTAAAAATTAAGTGAGTCTGGGGAATTGAACCTGCAACTTCACGTACTTGTCTTGCTAAAAAGAAAGCTTTTTACCACTATCCCACTACCCCACTCCCAAGAGCTACTAGGTGGAATGTAAGTACATGTAGAATCTTTATCTTTACTAGGAACATAATGGAAACAAAAAAAGTAAGCCCAGAGATTTGAACTTGTAACTCAATAGTCTGTGTGTTTTTAAACCAGCACTAACAGTGAGCCACCACTGCCCATGTAAAAAAGTAGGTACATTTAGAATCTTTTATCTTTTGCTATGAAATCAGTTAACTGTTTTATATTGTTTTTATTTACGATGGTTGGTAAATAAAAAAACAGAGCTGCTATATATAAAAGGTACTCCACCACTCAACTAAATTTTTAGTGTAGGGTACAAGCCCCAGAAATGGACTTACCAATGTTCGTTCCCTTGCTGTCTACTCCTGGCTCTCTGAGAGTCAGCCAATCATACACACGGCTGCCGGCTATGCAGAGAGCCAAGGGAACAAAGGATCGTAGTATATTCTGGGGCTGGTGCTCCCATTGCATGACAGATTTCTCTCCAGGAGGACATGGAAATAGCAGGGACCGGATGACGCAGACAGCTCCTACTCTTCATTTTTCTGAACTTTGGACAGACACTCGGGAGAACCATAAGGAGCTGATTGTAAGGTAAGGATTTTTTTAACACTTCATATTGGGGCCAGTAGTGTGTTAAATTTTAGTTGTTTTGGGGTGGATATGCCCTTTAACTTTGTACATATATAACAACTTTATATTTTCTAGAAACATGATGTAAACTAAAAAAATATTTTGTATTATTTACAAATAGTAAGCCAGAGGATTTGAACCTGTAATTTCTGTGTTGTTCCTAAAAATTGTCATTATATGTTGCACGCAGCAAGAAAATAACTTAAATACAGGTAAATTTAAACTTTATTCTGCTAAAAAACAAAACTAAGAAACTCTGTGATAGAGACTAGAACACTGGGGCCAGGGAGCGTGGCTATGCCCTCAAGCACTACAAGAGGAATTCCTGAAGGAAATCCATGCAAGCACAGGTAGAATATACTGGATATAGAGCCCAGTGCTGCAATGCATCAGTGTTAACCATTAAGCCACCTTGCTAATACAGTGTTTGGCAAAAGTATTCGGCCCCCTTGAAGTTTTCCACATTTTGTCAATAACTGCCACAAACATGAATCAATTTTATTGGATTCCACGTGAAAGACCAATACAAAGTGGTGTACACGAGAGAAGTGGAACGAAAATCATACAAGATTCCAAACATTTTTAACAAATCAGTAACTGCAAGTGGGGTGTGTGTAATTATTCAGCCCCTTTGGTCTGAGTGCAGTCAGTTGCCCATAGACATTGCCTGATGAGTCTAATGACTAGAGTGCACCAGTGTGTAATATAATGTCAAATATACAGCTGCTCTGTGAGGCCTCAGAGGTTGTCTAAGGGAATCTTGGAGCAACAACATCATGAAGTCCAAAGATCACACCAGACAGGTCAGGGATAAAGTTATTGAGAAATTTAAAGGTTTAGGCTACAAAAAGATTTCAAAGCCTTGAACCATCCCACGTAACACTGTTCAAGCCATCATTCAGAAATGGAAGGAGTATGGCACAACTGTAACCTACCAAGACAAGGCCGTCCACTTAAACTCACAGGCCGAACAAGGAGAGCGCTGATCAGAAATGCAGTCCAGAGGCCCATGGTGACTCTGGACAAGCTGCATAGATCTACAGCTCAGGTCGGGGGGAATCTGTCCATAGGACAATTATTAGTCGTGCACTGCACAAAGTTGCCCTTTATGGAAGAGTGGCAAGAAGAAAGCCATTGTTAACAGAAAAGCATAAGAACTCCCGTTTGCAGTTGCCAAGTGTGGGGACACAGCAAACAGTGGGAAAAGGTGCTCTGGTCAGATGAGACCAAAATGGAACTTTTTGGCCAATATGCAAAACGCTATGTGTGGGCGAAAAACAACACTGCACATCACTCAGAACACACCCTTCCCCACTATCAAATATGGTGGTGGCAGCATCATGCTCTGGGGTGCTTCTCTTCAGCAGGGACAGGGAAGCTGGTCAGAGTTGATGGAAAGATGGATGAGCCAATACAGGGAAACCTTGGAAGAAAACCTCTTGGAGTCAGCAAAAGACTTGAGACTGGAGGTTCACCTTCCAGCAGGACACTACCCTAAACATAGCCAGGGCAACAATGGAATGGTTTAAAACAAAATATATCCATGTGTTAGAATGGCCAGTCAAAGTCCAGATCTAAATCAAATCGAGAATCTGTGGCAAAATCTAAAACTGCTGTTCACAAACGCTGTCCATCTAATCTGACTGAGCTGGAGCTGTTTTGCAAAGAAGAATGGGCAAGGATTTCAGTCTCTAGATGTGGAAAGCTGGTAGAGACATACCCTAAAACACTGGCAGCTGTAATTGCAGCAAAAGGTGGTTCTACAAAGTAATCACGCACACCCCACTTTGCAGTTATTGATTTGTTAAAAATGTTTGGAATCTGTAGGATTTTTGTTCCACTTCTCACATGTACACCACTTTGTTTGGTCTTTCACGTGGAATTCCAATAAAATTGATTCATGTTTGTGGCAGTAATGTGATACTTTTGGCAATACGTTTGCCAAGCACTGTATTTAGCAGTTCTGAATCCAGCATTTTCAACAGATGTAAGTCATTGAAGAAATGTAATGGATTGGATTGCTTAATGTCTATAATACCATAGTGATGGAAAATCAATCAAGCAAAAACTTCTGCCTGAATAGTGCATGCAGTACCACATGTCATAGAGGTCAGAAGATGTAGCCTCATGATTGGGATTTGAAGAGCTAATCAGTGGCTAGACATGTTTTATCAGTACCTCTTACATCAAGTCAATACATAACATGAATCATTTACTATTGCATCATGATATCGTTATGGAAGATTGCGGAGTATAAAGTTATCAATTTCTACTTCAATTTTATAAAATTATCTACCTGTTTATTTGTAGATTTACAACATATAAAATGACCCTATGCTTTAGTTGCTATTGCTGTCCACAAGCATTTTTTCAGTTATTTTTGACCAAATTAATTATAAATTGAGATAATGAGCCCTTCCTGGCCATGCAAAGAATCTTTGTACAAAACAAGGTTTGATCTGGAAAGAGCACCTGTCTAAAGTTCCACTTGGGGGTTTCAATGCTCATCTATAGAATTTGCAGAGATAACCGCAAGCTAATAATAATAAGATCATTGCAGTGCATGTTGTTTAAGATTTAGTTGTGATATATACTGTAAAGAAGTCACACTGAGGGTAATTCACTTTTATGGACTGTAGGTTGCCATTCAAGTATTCCTGCAAAACATTCAGTCATTCAATATGGAACTTGGCTCTAATTTTGTTAATAAGGGTAGGAAAGGTATGATTATACTGGATACTGTCGACTGACAAATGGGAAGAGGGGGAATGTCTCTATTAAAAGGGAGACTAGTGGGTGGGGAAAAAGTGGGGGCATTTAAAATAAAATTATAAGACTTTGCCTAAATGCCATATCTAAATTTATGAGAAAGAAAATACAGTTTTACTACTTCCAATGGAATAGTGGATTGAGCTTGCAATAAAATGATTTGGTTATGTTTTTGTGTTGACTGACCAGCTAAAACTGAGAAAGAGGATCAGCTGTTTCTGGAATAAATGTTTTACCTCATTTGAGGTGGGTGTCGGTGATGCTTCTTGCCTCCACTCAGTTTTATAATTACATGAACAGAGCTCAATGTTTAGTTTTTCTGAGAAAGCTCTACATGTGATTGGTGGTTAACATTTGCAAATTGAGAATGAATCACTGGACTTGAGCAGTGTTGGTTTTGTAAGAATTATATTGATCCATGCAGGAAATTTCACACAAGGATTTTGGTCAGTTAGTCAGGCTATACCCCATCCTCTTTTGTTGGCATGAAATAGGGCATACTGTTAGGATGCCTCCCTGGCCAAACAACACAATGGCCACAACATTATGGTTAGATACTTTTTGCACAGGTGTATCATCGGTTAAAAACTGCTTAGAAAGACAAGTGATACCAGGTCCTCCTTTAATAAACTATTTTTTCTGGTCTATAAATCAGTGGTTCTCTTTTTCAAACCGTGGCACATTTGAAAATGCAATTTTTTCTCGAGGCTCACCTTGTTCCTAATGTTGGACAAAATTGGTAATTACCCATATATTTTACTTTAAATGTATTTGCATTTAAATTAATGTAGTGTAAAATTACATTACATTGACTGTGTTGTAATTTACCATAATATTTATTTTTATAAGATAATAAGGTTAAAAGAAAAACAAAATGTACTTTATACTGGTAAAAATATTTCTATTACCAAAATTCTAGGCACCACTCTGTCTCTTAAAGTCACATCAGTGTGCCTGGCAAGGGGAGGTCAGGGGAGCTGTTAAGCTTAATATGAGTCTGAAACCCACACAAACCCAATATTACTCAAGTAATATGTGGATTTTTGTGTAATTTTTGGGGGTCTAAGGCAAAATTCCAAACTAGTGACTTTGTGCAGTGTACCTGTGCATTAAAGGTTAAATTTTGCACATATTGAAAACTTAAAGGGTCACTATACCACTGAAACAAACTTTACATTTTCTGAAACTACAATTTGAGACAAGTAAAATGGTGGTACTCACATATTTTTCTGTACTTTTTGTCATTTTTATGTTATATCAATGTAGTGCTCTAATTCCCCCCCCCTCCCTTACTCACTGCCTTCTGTAGTGTCTGCGACACTTATAAGTTCTGCACACCTCACCATGACACTGTTCTGATTTTCCTCCTCTGCTGATTCTCTTAAATGTTGCAGAAAGTGTGCAGGCAGGCAGGCAAAGAGGTTTCATGGGTCACATATTACAATTTCAGCTGTGATTTCAAATAATGATTTCTCAGAATCTACAGCTCAGATTTAAAATCTGAAAAAGTTTTGGAGGAGTGGGATCTTGTTTGTATCTAAAGGTATTATTTTTGAAAATGTAATTTTCAAAAGATCAATAGTCTACCCACTACCAATATTACAGTAGTGTCATTAGTGTCTTTTTGGGTCGAGACACCTGTCTGTCAGCACTAAACCTGACTGGGGCATCTGAACCCTGGTCTGAGTTGCAGATTAATGACGCACCACAGAAGTTTACACTGCATCTCCCCCCTAGATTTTAACATGACTCAAATCAAATTCAAAAGTTTTTTTTATACAGTAATAGTCTATTCATTTACTCTGAAAAGCCTTATGTGTCTTTAGACTTAAACTTAAATTCACTTAATTTGATAAAAATTGTCTTTAAAAAAATCTACTGTCAGTTCTTTGAACAAAATAAGCCAATCAGTTTGAAAGGTCAATCAATACATACTGTAGCTTACTCATTTCAGTTTCATCAAGTGAAAGCAAATACAAAATACAGCAGGATGTGGGTAGTGGCTTGCCACAGCATTCTCATAGAAACATAAAAACCAGGCACAGATGGGAGCAGTTGATTGCATTTTGTTGCAGAGAATTTATGTAATTGACAGGTATACAGGAAGTGATTGTCTATTTTCTTGTAGTTCAGCACTAACATCTCATCTGAACAGCCATACTTTGGGTATGTGGAATAATTATAGCATGAGATTTTTATACAGGTGAAATCATTGGAATCATTTTAGAGCAAAATATTATCTATATAACTGTATCTTAAAACTATAAAATTTTTCGATAAACCTTGCTTAATAAACCAGCATTCTTTGACCTAATCGCCCGTTTGTTGTGGTTTGTTTACTGGATTTGTTGCTTCTTAGCTCTTGAGATGCCACTGTGTTTTGTACTTTGCTTGAGTTTTGTATACTCCTACTATCCTGCTCCTGATCGTGTACCTCCCCACTGCCTGTGTCTACCTTAGCCTGCCGGATTTCTATCTTGGATTTTGTTGTTTAAACTTCTCTGCTTGTTAATTGCCTGACCAGCCTTCATACCTCGTCGTCTCCTGACTCCTCAGCATTACTATCCACTTCGGACTACTACCAGGGCATCTAACATGCAAACGGGGCACAATGTTCGTGGACCCTGCTGAGGTTTTTGTTGAGGCGGGCGATCGAGTCAGGGACCACTTGATTGGGGTACGATGAACAACATCTTGCTTTTGGATTCCAAGTTAGATGAACTGTGTACTTTGATTAAAGAGGCCTTTGCCTGTTGTCCCCAGTATCCATGCCAGATTACAGCTTCCCACGGTGCTCAAATCCACCATGCCTCTTACAGCCGCACAAACTTCCTTGCCTGAAAAGTTTGGTGGTGATATGAAGACTGCAGAGTTTTTTGAATGGTTGTTGTTTGCATTTCCGCAATTCTCTGCGACTTTTGGTTACTTTCCTCTGCTAAAGGACTTTGTATTTCGGTATTAAAAGGGCAACACACTTGCTTGGGTCTCCCCTACCTGGAACGCAATTGATCTATATTACAAGATGCGGGAGTAAATTTCTGGATCTCTCTCAAGAGTATTTTTGATAAGCCAGGCGGAATTTCAGCAGCCGAGTGCTTCACTCTTGGACAATTCTACAAAGGTTTTACCATCGACTGTTTGCCCAGTATGATCTTGAGTCCGCACTTGGCTCGCGAAACTAATTGCGGACCTCAAGGGGTCCATTGCAGCCTTTCCATAAAGGCCTCGCAGACCGCATTAAATGACTAACGCCGTTAAGGGATCCCCAAGAAAAACCTGATAAATTCATAGAACTGTGGTCCACCTGGATGCCTATTACCAAGAAAGGGGTCAGAAAGGATTAGACCCTGCAAGCTCCCAGGTTGGTTATCGGCTGGCCAATAAACTTCCAAACACCTTCCCCATCTGTACTGAACCTAGACATGCGTCCCAGTTTCACCTTGTGGAACTTATGGAAGTTAAACCGTCTCACTAACCAGGTGCAAAGGAGGCATGCATTGGGTCTCTGCCTGTACGCAGCCTCAAAGGACATTCCTCTTCTGCTTGTCTACCAGTCCATTACGTAACAAGCAGGGTCTAAACCGTGTTGAAAGAAGCGGAGTAGTTCTGTAAACATGCCTCTAAATTACCTCAAATATCAAGAATTTGCGGACGTATTCGGATAGAAAGAAAGAGCAGAGTTTTACCCCCACATCGTTCAATTGACTGTGCCTTATCTGATCAAGAGCACCCTCCCAAAGCTAAGACCTATCCCCTCTCGTACCTGAGCAAAAGCCCATGGAAAAATATAAGAATATTGTAGGACAATTTGGAAAGAGGCGTCTCGGCCCTCTCCTCTCCTGTGGAGGGTTTTTGTCTTATTGAAAAAAAGATGGAGGTCTTCGGCCATGCATAGACTATACGGGTTATTAAACCAGATCCCGTGAAAGATTTATATACCCTGTATCTTATTTGGAGCTCTTGATGTACTTAAAGGCGCAGCATCATCACAAAAATTAGACTTCGGGCTCCTACAATCTGGTCCGAATAAGAGAGGGAGTGAATGGAAGACAGCATTTAACCAACGCAATGGACATTTGAATATAGTCATGCCCTTTGGACTCTTGTCTTACAACTACTTCATGAAAGACATTCTTTCGTGACTTCATAACCATTTTGTAATGTATTGGATGATATTTTGATTTTTTTTTCCAAGAATACCAAGAACATGTCAAATGAAAGACAGTATTTGCAACGTTTGAGGGAAACCCATCTTTATGCCCAAGAATGACAAGAAGCAGTTTTCATGAAAACGCTTACCATTCTGGGTTATCATAAGCAGTGTTGTTCCAAATGGACCCCTCAAAAACTTTCTGCTGTCCCTGCATGGCCCCAACTATACCCTGAAGGGGACTCCAAAAAAAATTCTTGGTTTTGCCAACTATTATAAGCGTGCCTTAAGGGTTTGCTTCCATAGCTTACCTCTCTTACTGCAATGGAACAAAAAAGGGACACAATTGTAGAAATTGGTCTATGAAGCAGAATCCGCGTTCCCTTGATTAAACGGAACATGTTCAGCAAGGCCCAGATCTCTCCAAATCTGATCTCCAGTATATAGTAGAGGTTTGATGCTTCTGAAAGTAGGAGCAGGTGCCGTGCTGTCCCAGAGACAACCTATATCCGGGCAGAATCATCTAAAAATTTTTCTCCAACAGGAATTAAGTACGACGTGGGAAACGTGGAACTATTGGCTATAAAACTAGCATTATCAGCAGTGGTGACATCTATTGAATTGGGTTCAGGAAGCCTTTCGTCTGAGCCCTGAAAACTTGGGACCATAAAAACTTACTGACCTCAGACTGCCAACACGGTTGAATCAAGTCAAGCGCGCGTGGGCTTATTTTTTTTTTTCCGTTTAATTTTGTTCTCTACATCCCTGGGCATAAAAATAAGAAAGCTGTTGCTCTCTCAGTTTGTTACATCTGAAGGAGGATCGAACTTCAGAACAGTTATATCCCACCTCCCTACAAAGTATTGCGCAGATCCTCCAATACGATCCAGACCTTAGAAGAAACCTAGAACACCATGTCAATGGGTTGAAGGTACGTCCAGGTCGTCTGGTGGTGTCCAAGGCCTTGGAAGGCATGTATACTTTGGGACATGATGGAGTGCTATATGGTCATCCTGGCATCACAATCACAATGAAAGCCTTGCAAGGCATGTTTGGTGGCCCTCATATGAAAAGAGACGTTGACTATGTGGCTGCTTGTCTGACGTTGCTGCCACAAGGTTACTAAATCACTTGGCATGACTACATATGGGTATAGCAGACCGACGTTCCAAGATGGTTTCATTTTTTTAACCACTCCCAGGACTTCTACCGCAAAGGCCTTGTCTTACATCTTCAGTTCCTATGGGTGAAAGCGTGTGATCCAAGTTTCATTACGATTCTGGAAGGATTTCGTAAGAAAATGGGAGGAAAACACTCTCTTTCTCAATCTGCAATCATCCTCAAACAGATGGCCAACTGAGCGGCATGAACCAAACTCTGGAAACTTATCTTCGACACTATGTTAACATCTTGCATTCCAACTTGTCTGAACATCTACCGCTGGGCTGAGTTTGCCATTAAATGTACCGTTTCCTCCATACTACGCCCATTTTTATGCAGCCCGGGCTATCACCCTCAGATTTTTCCTTTATTACAAAATCTACCACTGTACACCAGCAGATCAAAGAGTGCAGCATATCTCTAAACACGGAAGAAAATTGGTATGTTTGTTAAGGAAGTCGGCAGGGCAAATAAGTTTTTCGCTAATTAAACGAGGCGCCCTGCATCCCTATATGCAGTAGGGGACAAGGGTAGGTTGTCTACTAAAGAGTGAGACTAAAACAACCTTCCACCAAATTGGGTCCCCGATTTATGGGTCCTTACCAAGTAATTGCCAAAGTCGAGCCAGTTTTCCTATCGCTTGAAATTGCTTCCTCTGCTTGATTCTCTAAAAATCACAGTACCTGCCCCTATGCGGTTAAGGGACAGCATGACGTTTGAAGTCTCAAGGATTCTGGATTCTAGAATACGGGTCATAGGGCTTTGCATATCGTGTCCACTGGAAAGGGTATCCCATCCACAGATTGATCCTGGTTCTCAGCCAAAGACTTGCATGCCGCTCTGGTCTGGGATTCCATACTCCTTTCCCAATATACCCGTCTGGAATCAGGTCCTCCCACTTTATGTCAGAAGCCTTTCCTTATGAGCAACAAGGCGCTCTTGGAGTTAGGAACAGACCTTAGCTTAGTGAATCATCATTGTCTCTTTGGCTTACCACCTGCTGCAGCTGTGGACGATTGCAATTTCCCAGAATTTAAATAAAAGCACTTTCCGTGACCTAACACCCGTTTGGTGGTTTGTACTGGATTGTTTGCTTCTTAGCTCTTGGAACTGCCTACGTGTTAGTACTTTGCTTGAGTTTTTGTCTACTCTCCTGCCTCCTGATCGCTGTACCTCTCTTGCTGACCGCGGGATATTTTTACCACCCACTCACCCATTTTCTTTAAGAAAATAAAATAATTAGAGGTGGTTGTGTTGATAGCCTTATTAGAAGTTCTGTTCGTATATAAAGAATGTGAAGTACAGAGGTTCCGGGTGTATTCGTTAAGCTTGGTCTTATCAAAATGTTAAGAATAATTTATGGTTTATGCCTGTTGTTCAAAATTTTAGAGGTCAAAAAAGAGTTATGTCAAGCTTGGAGGTATTTGAAGTGGTTCATCAAGGGGCTGCTTGGACTTTAAAGAGTCAGGCCTGGTTAAGAAAAGATAACGTAGTATTGGAGGTCATATTTAATCTGGACACAAAATGCATTAGACTTTAAAGGGCATGTCCACCCTTATAATAAACTTTTGACATAATAGAATACTGCCTTCCCCAGCCCCCAACCGCTATAAAATAATTTTAAAAGTGCCCCGTCTTTACTTACCTTCCTCTCTCCGCCACCCTTGCCGCCTTCCACTGCAAGAGCGCCGGCAGCCGTCCGTGATTGGCTGAGAGGCAGCCATCACGGACGCGGCTGCCGGCTTCTCAGAATGCCGGGGGAGGAGGGAAGGTAAGTAAGTTCTGGGGGACTTTCTAAAATTATTTTTATGCGGTTTGGGGGGGAAGAAATATCTTTATTAGGCAGGGTTTTATGGTAGGGGAGGGATGCAAAACGGGAGGGAGAGGGAGGGGAGGGAGGGGAGAAGGGCTGCAGTAGCCATGCCAACTTCTCCGGAGGCAGGTAGGAGGCAGAGTCCTATATGGCTCTGCTATACTCTGGTGGGGCAGTTTTGGGACTTTTGGGGGGGACACAGGAGAACCATATGGAGCTGGGATGTGAGGTAAGGATTTTATTACACTACATGATGGGGCCAGTTATGGGGGGGATTATAGTTTTGGGGTGGACATGCCCTTTAAAGGAAAAGTGATATGTAAAAATTGTTTAAGTTATACAAGGAATGTTTAATAAATAAAATAGATGAGCTGTGGCCATTTTCCAAACCCTTAACAAAGTCTGCATTTATCTAATCTGATCATTTTAAGTTATAACATGCTCATCCGTATGTTGATTAAAGAATTGTAAGTGGGGCCCTACATATCCATGGACCGTTGCTCCAAAAACGGAAAACTAGGGTGCTAATGCCCTATCCACTATGAAGGTGAGAAAGTCCTTACCAAATACTAATAACAAACTCGCAGATAACTTGTTCCAAATGGAGGTAGGCAAACTCGTGATCCATGGACAGGCACAACTCTCAGCTGATTGTCTCCATAGCCATGCAGGCATTATCTCCATCTGGGCGGATTAAGGTCAACCTCCTGAATTGTCCATCTGTAGAGAGAGAGAATGTATCAGTAATATTGTTAGTGACAGCCAAGGACATGTTTGCCTACAGTTGATGTTAATCTGCAGGCAGGACGCAAAAACTACAGGGAGATTCAACTAATAAAAGTTCGTATAATTTAAAATGGGTGCTTAATTTTTGCCCCAACCAATACAGATCTTAGTTAAACATTTTTTTTGAAAGTTAACATTTGCATTGTTGGGGCAAAAAGGAGATGATATTAACAATAAAGACTTTTATAAATCTCCAAAATTTAATATTGAGAGTGATATTACGCTAAGAAACTTTTATTAAATCTCCAAATGATAGTGGTTCAACTTGGCCTGGCCATCTTTGTGATGTGCACCATTGGCCCTGCCAGTAGACTCCATGCATGTAACCCCGCTAACATCTGTTAAAAGTGCAAACTGTCATCCCCACATAGCCTCTGCCAGTAGCTTCCCCCAGTGTATTTTTTTTTTTTTTTTTTTTTCTGTGAAAAACAGCAGCCATATTGACAAAATAAGCTCTGATGGCTTTGTATTCTAACAAAAGATGTGAGGTTTTCGGGCCCCTGCTGTTGCCAATGCCTTCTGCGCGAAAAAATCTGCAGGTATTAATTATGCAGGCAAAGTTTCTTACTAGGAGAAGGAGACTGGCAATTTTTTTGGGTAACTTTTTGTGGCTAAGAAACGTGTAATTAAGTTCTTTAGATACTCCTTTTTTTCCATGGGGCAGCTTTCATTACCTGAGCCTCCATGTTCTTCTTGATACTAAGAGAACTCTTCCGACACGTGGTGGGCCCTCACCAGCCTGTGACATGGGACACCCAAACCTCCCAATGATTCTCCACATAGTGTGGAGCATCTCACCTCCCCTGGACAATAATACGCGATGGCATATTACTAAAAAGCTGTTTAAGGGTAGTTTAGAATGCCTTCTTTAAGCATAATGAAACTCATAGCAGAATTTCAAAACTTAAGGAAAAAACCACATTGTTTTAAAAACCAGCTAGCTCTAACAACCCTCTATCTTGGACGACATCGGTAATCAACGGACCGATTGTGCATAAATCGCGTGGAAAACTGTCCGAAATGGCTAACTTTTTGGATAGTGGTGAACATCTGCCGGGCCAGTCCCAGTGGTACCCAGCTAAAGGTGCCATAATTAGAACCCTCACCTTCGACATTATGGCCATGTCTTGTGGTCAGACCACCTGACCCTTTCTTTTTTGGGACGGACGTGATCACCAAAAATGAAAGGGCCAGAACGGGTGCATTCATGGGAACGTCAGAGGCTAAGAAAACAATAATAGCTTAACATAGTAGGATTGATAAGGATTTCGTCTATAGATAAATGTTAATGATTTATTGTCTCAGTAATTAATGGTACCTTTAGATGCAAGTTTCGTGCAAATACATATGCTTTTCAGAAAAAAGAGCATAGTTTTTCATCCCAAGAAACTTACTGCCCATTCAGGATTTTTGTGCAATAAAAATAACTCCGAATACTGCCTTCACTGGTTTGCAGGACCCTAGTATAGGACGTGTTATGGTTTTGCCCGTGGACCCTGCGCCTGGTTTGGTTCCAGTTCGCCAGTAGAGATCTGAGCATCTTTGACCCATCCAAAAGCCACATCAGTTAGAAAATGGACTGTTAGGAAATTCCAAGGATGTGGTGCATCCTGGTAAAGAAGAGGAAACCGTTAGAACCTGAAATGGCCAGCTCACTAATGTCAAAGCAGGACACAGCAAAGGGTAATGAAATTCAACTGAGTTTTAAAATGGGAGAGGAATGTAGCAATAACTAAGAAGGCATTACAAAAATCTACAACATTTAACAAATATTGATAATTTCCAGTGAACTGTCCCTTAAGAACTGAGCATATATTTTTAGATAAGAAAGATGTTACTAGAACCAAACATTATACCACTTCTCTGTAGACCAGCATAAATCGGATTATTTTTTGGCTGCCAAAAATATCGAATGGTGTTGGTTCTGTTTAACAGACTGCATCATTGAATTGGGAAGTTTACGTCTTTAACAGCCGATAGTCCGCCGTGTGTATGCGTTCCACCATGGCGGATTGACGAATGACCCCCCGACTGAAACACCATCAGTCTAGTATTAATGCAAAAAGAATGGAGAAAATAAATGAAAAGCAAGAAACAGTCATTTTTATGCACACAACTGTAGTTGATACAATACTGTATATCTATATAATAATTATATATCTTAGATAGAGGAGAGAGATAGGAGACGAGAGAGAGAGGCAATGCACTCACTACAACCACTAATATTGCACCGCAATGAAGGCGTTATCTGATTGGTTGGGGCAAAAACTAGACACCATTTGACATACGACTTTCATTGCATCTCTTCTGAATGTCTTATCATAATCGATAAGACAGCAACACTCATTTTTATAAAGGTGTACTGTAAAGAAAGGGTCATAACTACTCTTGAAGTGCAAATTCAAGGGGTTAGTTAATTCTGGGTGATGGTTATGTGTTTTGACCTCTTCTGGAGTAATTCAAATTTTTTTCCACAGCATCGTTTGTTCTTCTGTGAAGGCTTGGTACTTCTTATGGAGATTTACCCAGTTGTCATCCCAATATCTGAACCAGTTGCTGGGTGCAATGCCCTTGCATGGTATTAAGCATTTTTATTTCCCTCCACATGTAAAGGTTTGCTTCACGATAGTGGAAAACATAGGTCCCATGCACATCCATGTTTTTGTTTGAAGGTGATTATAATTTTGATTAGTGAAATCCTGGGAGTTATTTAGATGTGATGTAAGAACTTCCAGGGGCCCCTATGATGCTTTGCGTGGGTACGGCATCACACATTGTATATTACATGTTGATGTGCTGACTACTTTCTATACCTTAGTGATTCCATAAATTACGTGAATGTGTCCCACCAAGGTAGAGGTCAATGAGGCACATTGCTTGATCTGGATTGTTTGTTTGAGCCACAACATGTTATGTCCAGGGTGTGGTCATTAGCATGGTAGAGGAGGTTTTCCCAAACTCCATAGGCATTAGGTGATACTGGAGGCCTTATCTCTTAAGGGATGTTAGGCTCTTACTGTGTGTTTTCAGGTTTAATATAGGGTTTTAGCATTGGCTAAGACTGCAGATACCTTAAGGGCATGTCACACCCTTAAAACAAACAAAATAGTGAATGGTCCAGTATCTATCCAGCAATTCAATCAGAGCCAGTTTTTACCAGTTATTAAAGCAGTTTGTAACCACATAAACTATAAGCAGTTTTTGGCGCTCACTCTTGTGGTATCCATCATTATTTGGATGCGGCTTAAAGAGTGCATAGCAAAATTCAAAACATTACCCAGGCCTCCAATTTCTCTCTGGGGTCATGGCCATGCCTTACCCTGGCACTTATAAACAACTCTCACCACAATGCAATACACACCTTGCATTCAGGAGGGGTCCCTGAAATCTGCGGTTATTTGGTTTGATTGGGATAAAATTCCAGGGAAGTTTATGTCATAACAGTTCTTGTACAATTATTCTGAATTGAGAAAGCCAGTTGATCTATCTGGATTATGCAGAGATACAAAACCTGGATGATGAGAGACCGTCACAACAAAATGATGGGCTTAGAAAAGAGAAAGTAGAATTAAGGAAAATTAATGTAAAAAATCACACACACAGGCTCCCACTACTAGTCATGTTTGGACCACACCTTCCACCTTCTCACCACAACCACGACAACTATTTTTTTTTTCTTTTTATTGTTGAAGAATGTATAGCACACCAAATACAGTACAAAAACGTATGAATGTTATTGTCTCATAGCCGCGTCCCCAAACTCCACAGCAATTCACAATGGTACTTCCCCTTTATCATGTGCACAATATGGGAATAGACAATTAATACAGACATTCGGGTGCAAAACAGATGCATAATAGCAGGCTTTTCAATCACAAGATGCAATGAGGGACACCTTTCCATACAGAGTCAATGATTTAAGCCACAACCCTAAACAAAAAACTACCATTTAGACCCACCACCCACTTATAAATTACTGCCGATATAATCATAAGTTTTGTGTCTTGAGCAAATGGTAATCACATAGTGAGAACAGAAAGGTCCCATCCCTGAGGACAGACTGTAAAGGTACCATCGCGTGAGAACAGGACGGTAAAAGTCCCATACGTAAGCCAACAGTACGGTAAAGGTCCCATACAGTGAGAACAGCGGCTGGGTAAGGTCACATACAGTGGGCAAAAAAAGACGTACAAGGTCGCATACAGTGAGAACAGACGGTAAAGACCAAACATTTTTCAAGTTTAGAAAAAACGAAGAGAACCAAAGTAACCGCACTACGTAGAAAACGGTAACGTCCCTAAACCGTAGCCACGAATGTCTAGAGCACAGACGGTAAAGGTCCTACAGTGAGAACAGCCAGGTAAAGGTCCCATTACAGTGAGAACACGATTAAAGGTCACATACAGTGAGGGAACAGACGGTAAAGAGTCCCATACCGTGAGAACAGCCGGTTAAAGTCCCATAACGTGAGAACAGACGGTAAAGTTCCCATACAGTGAGAAACAGACAGGTAAAAGGTTCCGCATACAGTGAGACACTAGACGGTAAAGGTTCCCATACAGTTGGAACAGACGTAAAGGTCGCACACGTGAGAACAGACGGTAAAGGTCCCAACCTGGAAACAGAATGGTAGGTTGCGCACATACATGAAGAACAGACGGTAAGACTAAAGGGCCCATACAGCTGACGAACAGAGGAACGGTAAGTCACATGAAACAGCGGAAGGCCCCCACGAGGAAGACGGTAAAGGTCGCATACGTGAGAACAGACTGTCAACAGTCCATACAGTAAAAGGGAAGAACGAACAGATGGTATAAGGTCCCATACAGTGGAAATCAGACGGTATTGGCATATGGAAGATTTATGACTTATACATAAGTTGACGCTGACAACAACCATGGAGAGACTTCTTAGTTACAGAGTCTACTTCTTACATGTTATTTTCCTAGAGACAGTACTCTACAATTTATAGGTGTTCTGGGGAGAACAGCTTCAATATAAAGAGTAAAGTACGTATAAAATATTTCAGTCTGCTTATTAAAAACGCTATACCATCACCCTTTTCAGCGGATTGGGAAACTCTTACTAAAATTTCAAGTCTGTGTGGTCCACGTCATGCCTACCAGGGCTGCTTATTGTACACATTTGCAACGTAGCAGGTCCTCCAAAAAATGGTAGCAGATGTCAATGACTACTGACCATGTGAAGGGGTCATAACTGAGCCACAAAGGGGGAATTGGGATGAGAGATACAGTGTGTTAGGTTCTCACCCAGACAACAGCAGATGGGGATAATAGTTAAAAAATTCTCAATAAAAAAAAATATATTAGCAATCCTGTGTGCGGTGATTCACCTCACGCGCACACCACCACGCCGCATGGCGTAGATGACAGAGGCGCACATGTCGCGGTGCGGCCGACTCGAATGATCGGCACCTTACCTTTGGTAAAGGGCTAAAGAACAGGAGGAAGCAGCAACATCAGAGGAGCAGAGTTATAAACATTCATCTAGGCACAATCAACATGTCAGAGCTTGCAAGTTGGAACAGTAGGCTCGGAGTGTGATAAAAAAAACCCCACCCAATGCCAGACAGTTTTTTTAAAGCTGCAGCTCTCCAACTAAACTTAACTTTCTATTTTCAGCATACTTGTCCGTTTACTGTTACTGAACATTGAAATGATACACCTTTTATGTAACATCGTAATCATTTTTGGCTGCAGAAAGCTACTCTATCCATTCTACCTATCAATGAGTACATTTCTGTTACATTATCACTGTCACTAACAATAATAGTAGCTGGCAAGCTTTCTGTAGTGATTATTTAAACTGCATGTGTGTTTTTCAATAATTCCATGTGTCCTTGTGCCATTAATGGCCTTTTTAAGAGTATATTTCAGTACATCTTAGGGAATTTTATTTAGAACCATCCTTTCATTATTTGTGTTATCGACATTTGCTGCAGTAGGCTTTGAGTCCAAGTAAAAAGCTTTCCCTGCTTGAATCATCAATTTTATTGAACAAAATAATACAAAACATTATAAGTGGTGATTGTTTTTCTTCACAAGTGCGGGGGCATTGTTCTTCATCTGCGGAATTTTTTCCTCTTTTCTACAAAAACAAGTGATTCTCGCTTATAAGTATATGGTCTAACTCCAGGTGATAGCAGGCATACGAACAGGGTGTTTTGGATCCAAAATATATTTGTAGGTGTTGTATATGTTGTTTAGATTCACTTTTTATTTGTATGCTTACGGCGTATATATGTTATTACAGATTAGACGCTTGGAAGTTATTTTGGGGGGTAAAATAATATTATTATGATTTATATAGTCCGCCAACATCTTCCGTAGCACTGTACACATTAAATGTATACATTTCATGATTTCTGTGGGAGGCAATAGTTAATGTTATTAATTTGGCTTGAAAAAGCCAAAGTTACTGTTCTTTATCTATTTCTCCTTTCTTCTTTTCTTACCGTTTGTATTCTTTCGCTTTTTGGACCCTTCCCAACATTTTTGAAGCTAGATACAGAATGAAATGGTACAGACGTGCGGGGCATATAGGAAAGTGTGCTAAGGAAGCCGCGTTACGGCGGTTATATGCGAATATTTCCGGACATTTTCCATAGACTATAATGGTAATCAATCCTCAAATGTGGAATTTCAAAACAAGTTGTTTTCATGGTCATAATACAAATGGTGATACCCCCAACCCGCCCACACAGACCCAGGTACACCCACCTACTGACGCTACCTTTTATTCCCATGGAGCCATATTTAAAGGGTAACTAAAGTCAAAAAAACTAATTTAGATTTATCCTCAATAAAAGATAGTTTTATGGTTATAAACACCAAAAAAGACACATAACCCTCAACCAGACCCAGGTACACCCACACTACTAATCTCACTTATCCATTACGCTGGCAATGCCATACTTAAAGGGCATGTCCACGCCCACAACAAATACTTTAATCCCGCCAAACTACTGCACCACCGCCATGTAGTGTATTTAATCATGTAGCCTCACATCACGCCAGCTCCATTATGGTTCTTCCTTAGTACCCCTCCAAAGTCGCAAAACTGCGCACCAGGACTAGGAAGCAGAGTCCATATAGGGACTTGCCTCCTCACCCTGGCTCTCCGGGAGAAGTTGCAAGCCGTACTGCCGCGCCTTGTCTCCCCCTCCCTCCCCTCCCTCTCCCTTTTTTTTTTTTTTTTTTTTTTTTTTTTCACCCTATTATCACACACTGTTTTAAAAGGGGTTTGGGTATAGTTTTCATTTTCTAATCACGTTTTCATTTTTTTTTTTCCCCCCAGAAAACCTGGTAAAACCATGACATTCTATGAAGGACTGCATCCAGAATTCTGCTCATGTTTGTGAAAGAACTTCACTATTTGGTAGCTGAAGGTGTGTACATTCCAAAAATACATAGTTTGTGGGGGGTTTTTTTGTGAGATTGGGGGATGTTTTGTTTGAAAAGCCAAAAGTAGTCCAAAATGCAGAGGTGACTGAATTAGTTGGGGTAATTGTCTATATGCATTGGTTCCCTTCAGGGCTAGTTGGTAGCCATGTCTTGGTGTGCAACCATGCATTTAGCATACGGTTTGATTCAGGACATTTGGGAGAATGATATTAAGGAGGGTTTTTTTATTTAACATATGAATTAAGGTATGATTTTTTAACTTTGAAATATGCTTTTCATTTATTTTTTCAGAAAGTTTGATAAAAGCAGGACAGTCCAAGGACTGCATCCAGAATTCTGCTTGTATGTATGAAAGAATAGCATAATTTAGTAGCTGATGGTAAATTGTTTATGGGGGGGGGGGGGTTGAGATTGAACGGTGTTTAGTTTAAAATCTTAAAAGCTGTTCAATTTGGTGTAATGTCCCTTATGTATTGGTTCCATTCAGGACTAGTTGCTGGCAATGTCTTAGTGTACATGTGGCATACCATTTGATTTAAGACGTGGGAGATCAATATTTAGTGGGCATTTTTATCAGGAATTTCAAAATTGGAATTTTCTTTGTTGCACAATTTTCAGAAAAAGCATTCCATTTTATAAAGAACCGAGAGCAGAATTCTGTGTGTATGTATGAAAGAATTGCACTGTGATGTAGGTGAATGTGTGTGTTCCAAAAATGTACAGTTTGGTAGTTTCCAGGCTAAATGGGTGTTTAGCCTAAAAAAGTTGCATACTTGCCCTTACAACAAAGTTCAAAAGTTATACATTTAGTCCTTTCAAGGTCGTTTCCTGGCCATGTCTCAGTGAACACTCAACCATGTCATATATCCCAGCGAAAACTAATTTCAGGGAGGGTACCCAAACAATTCAGGGAGAGTACCCACCCCCTAAAGCCCCACTTCAAGATTAACGCATAATCTATGCATATAGACACACACATGTATACAGTCAGACACACATGCATACAAACACAAGCTCATGAAAACAGTCAGGCACACATGCATACAACTAGTCATATCACCATTAAATGATAAGTACAATGTAAAATCAAGTTATGCTCAATTGGAAGTGGCAGCTTTAAAAATACCTTTGCCATATTTTTTTTCCCTAATCCTCTCTAGAGCCTACCTTTGTAGATTCAAAGTTGCTGACATCTTGTTTCTCCTTAGGTGAATAGTTAGCTTTGGCACGCATGACGTTGCCGCGTGCATGGACGTGTGCGTGCGTGACATGCACGCACTGATATCGTGTGCCGTGACATCATGGACGCACCCACAGAGCGAACAGGCCTTACCAATTGAGGCTGACAAATCAAAAGGTAGCTGAAAATCTAGGAGGGGCGGAGCTAACCATTCTCCATAAGGAGAAACAAGATGTCATCAACTTTGAATCTACAAAGGTATGCTTATGGGAAGTATTTTTAAAGCTGCAGCTTCGAATTGAGTATAACTTGATTTTATAGTGCACTTCTCCTTTAAGTGTTTCTGTCACTAAAAAATAACCTCTGACATCATTGTGCCCTCTCACTCAAAAAACAAAACACACTTCAGGGAGATTGTATACAACTTCAGGATATCAGGAAGAATCCCTGAACTTCAGGGAGAGGTGGGATGCCTGTATATTTTGATGTAGCACTCTTGGTCTATTGATATTTAGTGGGTTGTTTTACTTGTCCTTGGGGTTTGGGCAAGATTTTCTTTGAACTTTGAATCATGTTTTTTATTCATTTTGTTTCGAAAGTCTGCTAAAAGCACGATATTCTATGAAGGACTGCGTCTAGAATTCTGCTTGTATGTATAACAAAATGGAACCATTTGGAAGCTAAAGGTGTGTAGGTTCCAAAAATATATAGTTTCTGAGGGGGTATTACTGAGATTTGGGGTGTTTTGTTTGAAAAACAGAAAGCATTTAAAAATGCAGAGAACTAAAATTATAGATGTAATTGCTCTTATGCATTTGTTCCTTTCAGGGCTAATTGGTAGTAGCCATTTGATTCAGGAGATCAATATCCATGTGTTTTTTGTTTTTCTTGTCATAAGAATTTAGGATTGATTTGCTGACTTTGAAACATGCCTTTGATTAATTTTTTTTTTTTTTTTTAGAAAATCTGCTTAAAGAGAATGTTCACCCTTAAAACAAAAAACTGGTCAATTGTCAGTTCCCTGCCCCCAACCCCATGTAATATATTTTGCACTTTATTACCTGCATTACTAACCAAACATTTTTTGCGAGAGTCTCCCTCATTCGACCACCCCAGACTCCTACGATGAGAGACTAATCTCCCCATCACGCCCCCTTCTGCTATGCTAAAAACATGCATGCACGGAATTACCCTTACCGAACACTCTGAGTAGCAGGCCAAAAGTTGTGGGGGGGCATGCATGTCAGGTAAGATGGTTACTTGCTTCTATCATGTTTAAAATTTTAGCCCTTTGCCTGTGGGGACAGTGTGTGTGGGGTCACTGGGGGTTGCTGTTGGTGCTGCCTGCTGTTGCTTTTTATTTCTTAATCCCAGTGCCTGGGGACAGTGCAAGAGTGAGGGGTATGTTGTTGTAAATGCTGCCTGCTATGTATTTTTTCATTTCTTAAACCAAGGATAGACAACCAGTAGATCGGCAGATGTTTGAAAACTACAACTCACAGCATTTCCTAACAGTGGTTGTAGAGGAATGCTGGAACTTGTAGTTTTCAAACATCTGGAGATCTACTGGTTGCCTATTTCTGCATAAGCCATGTGCCATTGTAAGGGTGCTACCTGCCATTTTCCTTATTCCTTAAGCCCTGTGGGTGAGAAGGGATGGAATAGGATATATCTATTAGGTTGGGTATGCTCACTTTGGAGGGGGGGGCTAAGTCTGAGCTAGTCTCTTAACTCTATTTTGAGGGAAGGGTGGCTGAACTGCATGTCCACCTTGAAGACTTTGGCTAATCTAATTCTGACCTTAAGTGTTGTGGTCTGTTTATATTTTTTACCAGTAAACCCCATGCATGTATTCGTTAATGGGCAAAGTTGCTTAAGAGAAGAGATGCAAAACTGGAAAGGAATGACTAGTTCTCAGCAAAACACATGGCTATGATTAAGTTGATGGCTGAACTACATTTCCCAGACTGTCTGAACAGTTTTAAAAAAATGGTTTTAGATCTGTTAAGTAACTTTGTTCAGAAAGGGATGTTTGGAACCATGTGTTGTCCTTCTCCTGAAAACTTTAGTTTTTGTATCTCTAGTAATCACCTCTCTCACCATGCCACATGGCTCACTTGGTTGAACCCTGTGGGTGAGAGAAAGGGAATATGATATATATTTGGTGGGGGCTGGCCTTGAGACTTTCTGGCTTGGAAAGACTTAAGTGAAGGTCTGAATCCTTAAGAATTTGAGGATTTCTGAGCCAGGAAGAGTCAATTCTCCATTATAAAACGGGGTCATTCACCTGCCTTTAGGAGAGTCTGGACAAATAGACATGATATGGTCCAGTCCAAAATAAATAGTGAAGGGCGGTCCAGTCTCCAATTACTGCTAACAGGGGTGAAAACCCTCTTTATTAGTGCACAAAACAGACCAACACTACGTTTCGGCCCACTTTGCTCCCCCCTGATAAACTACCTGTGGACGCCCATGACTGCGTTCCACCTGCATACCCTTTATTGGTTACATTTGTAGGTTACACTTGTAGAAACAACACAGTACAAAGCTTAAGAGTGCACATGCCCAGTATGAGTGTTTCTACACATCAGACATACTTATGCCGGCCATACACTTCCAATGGTTGCATCATGGTGAAGCCAATCGGTACTTCCAGATCGAATTTCACCGTGTGCCATCGATACAATCATTAGAAAAGATGAGTGGCTTGCTTTAGCATGGACTTGTTCATGAAGACTAGCTCTCTGGGGGCTTAATATAGATACCGATCAGATACTGCAGATACATATTACATGAAAACTTTATGCCCCAGTATCTCAGAATACTGAATAACAAAGGTCATATAATCCAGGACATGTGTTGGTCACTCCACCAATCGGTGCCATTACGCCAAACAGCAGCAACATAACTCACGCGCTTCCGTAGCCTTAAGTGCTTCCTTGGTTTGGGGGTAGCGAGGGGCGACGTTAGGCTTGTCCTTGGCGATGAGCCGGTGTGCCCGGTTTTCAATGTTAAAGTTACGTAGCGCTCTCGTTAGAGACAGACCCATTTCTACACATTGCGCGTTTCCCTGGAACCGGCCAAACAGAGGTCAAAGCAGAACACCGGAAGTACTTAACTTCTTCCTGGTTCGTGGTTTCTATGGGATTGTAGTGTTGCAGAGTGACAGCTCAGTTCTTCAAATAACCATCTGCTGCTGTGTTAAGGAAACTGCTCGGGGTTTTATCTGATATTATAAGAGGTGGGGAACGTGTAGTAATTCAGCGCACCAAGCATGTTCCTGATCAATTATTCTGAGCTATGTAGGGCAGGGGAATGGGAACTGTTCATGGTCTGAGATAGGGTGGTGCATTTACTCAAAGGGGGGAGAACACAGATAGTTTAAGGTGGGAATGAGAAAAGTGTGAATCAAATGATCAACATATTTTTCCTACAAAAGCCATAGCAGAAGTAACTCACGAGTATGTTTATTAAAAGCTTCCTTGCTGCAAAGGGTACACGTGCAACACTTATCATGCAATATTACATTAAGAAGTGCTAATGATCTGACAATAATTTTTGCTTAAAAGAGGAAAAGCAATGATAAGCAGACTTACCATGTCTGCCCCCCCAAAAAAATTATAGAACTGTAAACACCACCCAATTTTTCCCAATTAGACAGACTACCAATTGCGATCATTAGTCTGGGGCAGCGTTGCCAGATTCTTGCTGCTGTTATGGTGGGGACGGAGATGTTAGGTTGTGGCGCACCACGGTGGAGATTGGGCCTTTTGTGACAGGTCTACTGTAGTTTAGAGGATGGGATCTCTACCCTGACTGCAGAACTCAGGATTTTGTCCAACATAGTCTTTGTTGTCACACATTGGTTCTTATAACATTCCTTATTTACAATCCCCTATTACTTTTAATAGATACAATTAATACCCCCATTTTCCCCCTTAAGCCTCTCACACACAACAAATCCATTCCACAGTAAATTTTCTATTTATTCTTGCACTAAACTGTACCTCCCATTTCATTCTACTTGCTACCTGTCTATAGAACATAAGCCTTTGCAGAAAGGTTCCTAATGACACCTTCAAAGAGTGCAGAAAAACCTGGCCAGTTTAAAGGAGAACTAAAGTCTCCACACAACATTGTCCCAATAGAAAGGACACATTCACAAAGATTCCAAATGCTGTCTCACCTCCCTTTGCAGTGGCTGCTGGGTGATATATCAAATTAACCTATGGGTACTAGGATCAATTCCTGTAATCCACCTTAGCTGGAAACATCCAGTTAAGTGTACGCAGTAAACTGCTCCTGTCCCTAACAGTGATAAATTCCTTTGCTTTTCATACAAAATCATAAAGTAACCTTTACAGTTTTTTTCTTTGCTAGCATAGATCCAAGAAACCGGCTATTAACATTTTAGTAAAAATTAAAAGTGAGTCTGGGGAATTGAACCTGCAACTTCACGTACTATGTCTTGCTAAAAAGAAAGCTTTTTACCACTATCCCACTACCCCACTCCCAAGAGCTACTAGGTGGAATGTAAGTACATGTAGAATCTTTATCTTTTACTAGGAACATAATGGAAACAAAAAAAGTAAGCCCAGAGATTTGAACTTATAACTCAATAGTCTGTGTGTTTTTAAAACCAGCACTAACAGTGAGCCACCACTGCACATGTAGAAAAAGTAGGTACATTTAGAATCTTTTATCTTTTGCTATGGAAATCAGTTAACTGTTTTATATTGTTCTAGGAAGCCTGTTGGCAATTTACGATGGTTGGTAAATAAAAAAACAGAGCTGCTATATATTAAAAGGTATCTCCACCACTCAAACTAAATTTTTAGTGTAGGGTACAAGCCCCAGAAATGGACTTACCAATGTTCGTTCCCTTGGCTGTCTACTCCCGGCTCTCTGAGAGTCAGCCAATCATACACACGGCTGCCGGCTATGCAGAGAGCCAAGGGAACAAAGGATCGTAAGTATATTTCTGGGGCTGGTGCTCCCATGTGCATGACAGATTTCTCCAGGAGGACATGGAAATAGCAGGGACCGGATGACGCAGACAGCTCCTACTCTTCATTTTTCTGAACTTTGGACAGACACTGCAGGAGAACCATAAGGAGCTGATGTGTAAGGTAAGGATTTTTTTAACACTTCATATTGGGGCCAGTAGTGTGTTAAATTTTAGTTGTTTTGGGGGTGGATATGCCCTTTAACTTTGTACATATATAACAACTTTATATTTTTCTAGAAACATGATGTAAACTAAAAAAAATATTTTGTATTATTTTACAATAAGTAAGCCAGAGGATTTGAACCTGTAATTTCTGTGTGTTCCTAAAAAATTGTCATTTATATGTTGCACCACGAGAAAATAAACTATAAATACAGGTAAATTTAGAAACTTTATTCTGCTAAAAACAAAAACTAGAAACTCTGTAAATAGAGACATAGAACACTGGGGCCAGGGAGCGTGGCTATGCCCTCAAGCACTTACAAGAGGAAATTCCTGAAGGAAATCCATGCAAGCACAGGTAGAATATACTGGATATAGAGCCCAGTGCTGCAATGCATCAGTGTTAACCATTAAGCCACCTTGCTAATACAGTGTTTGGCAAAAGTATTCGGCCCCCTTGAAGTTTTCCACATTTTGTCAAATAACTGCCACAAACATGAATCAATTTTATTGGAATTCCACGTGAAAGACCAATACAAAGTGGTGTACACGAGAGAAGTGGAACGAAAATCATACAAGATTCCAAACATTTTTAACAAATCAGTAACTGCAAAGTGGGGTGTGCGTAATTATTCAGCCCCCTTTGGTCTGAGTGCAGTCAGTTGCCCATAGACATTGCCTGATGAGTGCTAATGACTAGAGTGCACCAGTGTGTAATATAATGTCAAATATACAGCTGCTCTGTGACGGCCTCAGAGGTTGTCTAAGGGAATCTTGGGAGCAACAACATCATGAAGTCCAAAGATCACACCAGACAGGTCAGGGATAAAGTTATTGAGAAATTTGAAGCAGGTTTAGGCTACAAAAAGATTTCCAAAGCCTTGAACATCCCACGTAACACTGTTCAAGCCATCATTCAGAAATGGAAGGAGTATGGCACAACTGTAAACCTACCAAGACAAGGCCGTCCACTTAAACTCACAGGCCGAACAAGGAGAGCGCTGATCAGAAATGCAGTCCAGAGGCCCATGGTGACTCTGGACAAGCTGCATAGATCTACAGCTCAGGTCGGGGGAATCTGTCCATAGGACAATTATTAGTCGTGCACTGCACAAAGTTGCCCTTTATGGAAGAGTGGCAAGAAGAAAGCCATTGTTAACAGAAAAGCATAAGAACTCCCGTTTGCAGTTTGCCAAGTGGGGGACACAGCAAACATGTGGGAAAAGGTGCTCTGGTCAGATGAGACCAAAATGGAACTTTTTGGCCAATATGCAAAACGCTATGTGTGGCGAAAAACTAACACTGCACATCACTCAGAACACACCATCCCCACTATCAAATATGGTGGTGGCAGCATCATGCTCTGGGGATGCTTCTCTTCAGCAGGGACAGGGAAGCTGGTCAGAGTTGATGGGAAGATGGATGGAGCCAAATACAGGGAAACCTTGGAAGAAAACCTCTTGGAGTCAGCAAAAGACTTGAGACTGGAGGTTCACCTTCCAGCAGGACAACTACCCTAAACATAAAGCCAGGGCAACAATGGAATGGTTTAAAACAAAATATATCCATGTGTTAGAATGGCCCAGTCAAAGTCCAGATCTAAATCAAATCGAGAATCTGTGGCAAAATCTGAAAACTGCTGTTCACAAACGCTGTCCATCTAATCTGACTGAGCTGGAGCTGTTTTGCAAAGAAGAATGGGCAAGGATTTCAGTCTCTAGATGTGGAAAGCTGGTAGAGACATACCCTAAAACACTGGCAGCTGTAATTGCAGCAAAAGGTGGTTCTACAAAGTATTGACTCAGGGGGCTGAATAATCACGCACACCCCACTTTGCAGTTATTGATTTGTTAAAAATGTTTGGAATCGTATGATTTTTGTTCCACTTCTCACATGTACACCACTTTGTATTGGTCTTTCACGTGGAATTCCAATAAAATTGATTCATGTTTGTGGCAGTAATGTGATACTTTTGGCAATACGTTTGCCAAGCACTGTATTTAGCAGTTCTAAATCCAGCATTTTCAACAGATGTAAGTCATTGAAGAAATGTAATGGATTGGATTGCTTTAATGTCCTATAATACCATAGTGATGGAAAATCAATCAAGCAAAAACTTCTGCCTGAATAGTGCATGCAGTACCACATGTCATAGAGGTCAGAAGATGTAGCTCATGATTGGGATTTGTAAGAGCTAATCAGTGGCTAGAACATGTTTTATCAGTACCTTCTTACAATCAAGTCAAATACATAACATGAATCATTTACTATTGCATCATGATATCGTTTATGGAAGATTGCGGAGTATAAAGTTATCAATTTCTACTTCAATTTTATAAAATTATCTACCTGTTTATTTGTAGATTTTACAACATATAAAAATGACCCTATGCTTATAGGTTGCTATTGCTGTCCACAAAGCATTTTTTCAGTTATTTTTGACCAAATTAATTATAAATTGGAGATAATGACCCTTCCTGGCCATGCAAAGAACTCTTTGTACAAAACAAGGTATTGATGCTGGAAAGAGCACTGTCTAAAGTTCCACTTGGGGGTTTCAATGCTCATCTATAGAATTTGCAGAGATAACCGCAATAGCATAATTAATAAGATCATTGCAGTGCATGTTGTTTAAGAATTTAGTTGTGAATATATACTGTAAAGAAGTCACACTGAGGGTAATTCACTTTTATGGACTGTAGGTTGCCATTCAAAGCTATTCCTGCAAAACATTCAGTCATTCAGAAATAATGGAACTTGGCTCTAATTTTGTTTAATAAGGGTAGGAAAGGTATGATTATACTGGATACTGTCGACTGACAAATGGGAGAGGGGGAGTGTCTCTATTAAAAGGGAGACTAGTGGGTGGGGAAAAAGTGGGGGCATTTAAATAATAAAATTATAAGACTTTGCCTAAATGCCATATCTAGAATTTATGAGAAAGAAAATACAGTTTTACTACTTCCAATGGAATAGTGGATTGAGCTTGCAATAAAATGATTATGGTTATGTTTTTTGTTGACATGACCAGCTAAAACTGTAAGAAAGAGGGATCAGCTGTTTCTGGAATAAATGTTTTACCTCATTTGAGGTGGGTGTCGGTGATGCTTCTTGCCTCCACTCATGTTTTATAATTACATGAACAGAGCATCAATGTTTAGTTTTTCTGAGAAAGCTCTACATGTGATTTGGTGGTTAACATTTGCAAATTGAGAATGAATTCAACTGGACTTGACCAGTGTCTGGTTTTGTAAGAATTATATTGATCCAGTGCAGGAAAATTTCACACAAGGATTTTGGTCAGTTAGCCAGGCTATACCCCCATCCTCTTTTGTTGGCATGAAATAGGGCATACTGTTAGGATGCCTCCCTGGCCAAACAACACATGGCCACAACATTATGGTTAGATACTTTTTGCACAGGTGTATCATCGGTTAAAAACTGCTTAGAAAGACAAGTGATACGCAGGTCCTCCTTTAATAAACTATTTTTTCTGGTCCTATAAATCAGTGGTTCTCAAACTTTTTCAAACCGTGGCACATTTGAAAATGCTAATTTTTCTCGAGGCTCACCTGTGTTCCTAATGTTGGACATAAATTTGTAATTACCCATATATTTTACTTTAAAATGTATTTTGCATTTAAATTAATGTAGTGTAAAATTACATTACATTGACTGTGTTGTAATTTTACCATAATATTTATTTTTAGAGTTAAGAAAAAACAAAATGTAATTTATACTGGTAAAAATATTTCTATTACCAAAATTCTAAGGCACACCTCTGTCTCTTTAAAGTCACATCAGTGTGCCTGGCAAGGGGAGCTGTTAATGCTTAAATGAGTCTGAAACCCACACAAACCCAATATTACATCAAGTAATGTGGATTTTTGTGTAATTTTTGGGGGTCTAAGCAAAATTCCAAACTAGTGACTTTGTGCAGTGTACCTGATGCATTAAAGGTTAAATTTTGCACTAATTGAAAACTTAAAGGGTCACTATACTCACTGAAACAACTTTACATTTTCTGAAACTACAATTTGAGACAAGTAAAATGGTGGTACTCACATATTTATCTGTACTTTATCTGTATCAATGTGAGTGCTCCTAATTCCCCCCACCCTCCCTTACTCACTGCCTTCTTGTAGTGTCTGCGACACTTATAAGTTCTGCACAGCCTCACCATGGACACTGTTCTGATTTTTCCTCTGCTGATTCTCTTAAATGTTGCAGAAAGTGTGCAGGCAGGCAGGCAAAGAGGTTATTCATGGGTCACATATTACAATTTCAGCTGTGATTTCAAATAATGATTTCTCAGAATCTACAGCTCAGATTTAAAATCTGAAAAAGTTTTGGAGGAGTGGGATCTTGTTGTATCTAAAGGTATTATTTTTGAAAATGTAATTTTCAAAAATAATACCTTTGTGACTTTGTGCAGTGCACCTTAAAACCTGACTGGGGCATCTGAACCCTGGTCTGAGTTGCAGATTACATGACGCACCACAGAAGTTTACTGCATCTCCCCCCTCAGATTTTAACATGACTCAAATCAAATTCAAAAGTTTTTTTTTACAGTAATGAGTCTATTTCATTTACTCTGAAAAGCCTTATGTGCTTTAGACTTAAACTTAAATTCACTTAATTTGGATAAACAATTGTCTTTAAAAAAAATCTACTGTCAGTTCTTTGAACAAAATAGAGCCAATCAGTTTTGAAAGGTCAATCAATAACATACTGTAGCTTACTCATTTCAGTTTCATCAAGTGAAAGCAAATACAAAATCAGCAGGATGTGGGTAGTGGCTTGCCACAGCAGTCTCTATAGAAACAGTAAAAACCAGGCACAGATGGGAGCAGTTGAATTGCATTTTGTTGCAGAGAATTTATGTGAATTGACAGGTATACAGTGAAGTGATGTCTATTTTCTTGTAGTTCAGCACTAACATCTCATCTGAACAGCCATACTTTGGGTATGTGAATAATTTATAGCATGAGATTTTATACAGGTGAAATCATTGGAAATCATTTTAGAGCAAAATATTATCTATATAACTGTATCTAAAACTATAAAATTTTTCGATAAACTGCTTCCCACTTTTTTTAAAACTAATTTTAAGCCATTAAAAAATAATTTCTGTAGTTTATTCTTTAGAAATGTGATTCTTTTCCTATAAATGCCATGCTCACTTATATTTGCATACATAATTTATATCATATTCTATATACGGTACATGCTGAATGCCTTATCAACATTAAATCTGATAGTGCCATCTTGTGGTTCTTAGATGTACTTAGATGTTCTTGTACTACTGTAAAATACATATCAAATCTAATGCTAAAACAAATATTCAGGGTACTGCTGCAATCTTGTATAAAGGGGGGACACCACTCAACTGTCACAAGGACTTCACTGGTCACAAGTAAAATCAACCTTCATTTTGTTTACAAACCTTGACACATGTGCACACAAGAACGTGAGGGGGTGGAACATGGTCTGATGCATTTTATGGACACTTCCCCTCCCTTAAAAGCTACGGGGGAGAGAGTGTGCAGGAGCTTCAGCGTAATTAATACTGGTAAGTGCATTAATAACAAGCCATCACTAAATGGATTATACCTTACCACAAGACCACCATGATTTAAAGAGGTCACACCATAGCAGAGAGGTACAACTTCAACAATTACTATTAGACTGTTTTTAGTGTTTTATTGTATTTAATTGCTATAATTAAATTTGTTGGCAGCCTTATTCCTATGTGCAGAGCTATATAGACCAAGCAGGCATCAGAACAGCACAGAATAAAGCCTACATTACCCCTAGTGGTGCATAGGCATAAGTGAGTGTAATTTTAAACTATTATTTTTACAGAGATCTTGATCTTAACCTATTTATTTTTTGCTTTTAACCCTTCTCCTACCCATACCCCTAAGCGCAAGCAAGAAACTTTTAAACATTTTCAGGGTTATTCAATAAAAGTTCTTATCGTTTAAAATTGTGCTAATTTTGCCCCAACCAATCAGATGTTAGCTTTAAAATGTTAAATAAGATCTGATTGGTTGGGGCAAAATTAGCACCATTTTAAACGATAAGAACTTTTATTGAATCTCCATGTATATATACACTATGCAGTGCAGCCACACCACTCAACTAAACATTCCCTATCACACCAGAGAGCGGAAGGATTCCCTTCTACTAGTATTCATAATAACGATTGTTGTAGCACAGAAAGATGTCAGCAGTGTCAAACAATGAGGGGTTAATACACTTAAAGGGCATGTCCACCCTTATAATAAACTTTTGACCTATAATAGTATGCCTTCCCCCAGCCCCAATCTTTACTTACCTTCCCTCTCTCCTCCGACGCCGCAGGCCTTCTGCTTCAAGACACTGCAAGCAGGGGCGGGACCAGCAGCCGCGTCCGTGATTGGCTGAGAGGCAGCCAATCACGGACGCTGCTGCCAGCTTCTCAGAATGCCGGGGAGAGAGGGAAGGTAAGTAATATTGGGGGGACTTTCTTAAAATTATTTTTAGTGGTTGGGTTGGGGGAAGAAATACTATTAAATGGACAAGGGTTTTTGTGTAGGGGGAGGGATCGCAAAACGGAAGGAGGGGGAGAAGGGCTGAAGTACGCATGCCAAACTTCTCCCGGAGGCGAGACAGGAGGCAGAGTCCTATATGGACTCTGCTATCCTCCTGGTGGGCAGTTTTTGGGACTTTGGGGAGGGACTACAGGAGAACCATATGGAGCTGGGATGTAAGGTAAGGATTTTATTACACTACATGATGGGGCCATTACTGAGGGGAATTATAGTTTTGGGGGTGGACATGCCCTTTAAGTGCAAATATAGTTACAAATATAGATACATGTGTAAAATGTTAAATATTAAAAAAAATCATGTCCACAGACCAAATAAAAAGGCAAAAAATCTTTTAATATAAAACCTTACTATAGGCTACTATGTAGTAGTACCTTTGCACTATATTGCCCTATAGACTACAGTACTACATAGTAGCCCATAAAGCCCAGCTTCATTTTTTATCTCTTTAGCATATTTACATCCTACTTAACTACCCTTGTAGTTTTACTACTCAGATATTATCGCTGAGTACCTTTTATAATAAGAACTCTACATATAAATAAATGTAAAGCTATAGCTGTATCGTCCCTAGTAATTAGTTCCAGGGCCATTTCTATAATGATTAGAGCATATGATTTTTAATGGTATTGGGTATTACGTATATAACATACGCAATAATTGTTACCTCACATTTTAATCACTGTGTTCAATTAAACTATTTTAAACTGTAGTTATATCTGCACTTCATATATTACCCTCATTGTTTGACACTGCTGACATCTTTCTGTGTTACAATTATTATTGCACTTACCACTATTAGTTACATTGTAGCTCCTGCCTACATAAGTAGGTAAAAATAAAAGTTGTTTTGCCGTATTAGTCCAGTATATGTAGTAAAAAGTAGAGTACTGTGATACTTTTAATGGACTAACAGTTTATTTTAGTAGACAAGCTTTCGAGGGATCAACCCTCTTCCTCAGGTCAGAGCAGTACTGATGAAACAAAGGTTAACAGAAAGTAAGAATCTAATTACATATTATATGTAATACTAATAAGTAGGTGGCGCACTCTGTCCCCCATGGCTTTTGAGGAAGTTGAGATCTCTCTGCAAAACGTGTCAGGCCATGTTTCTCCTCACGTTCTGTGTGATGTTTTGTACACCAAATAAAGGTTGATTTAACTTGTGACTGGAGTAGTCCTTGTGGCAGTTAGTGGTGTCCCCCGTACATTGTTCGTGTGTGTTTTCTTTATATGTATTGCCTGGAGAATGGACCGGATCCGACAGTGAACATTTAAACATTTTCAGGGTTATTCAATAAAAGTTCTTATCGTTTAAAATTGTGCTAATTTTGCCCCAACCAATCAGATGTTAGCTTTAAAATGTTAAATAAGATCTGATTGGTTGGGGCAAAATTAGCACCATTTTAAACGATAAGAACTTTTATTGAATCTCCCTGTATATATACACTATGCAGTGCAGCCACACCACTCAACTAAACATTCCCTATCACACCAGAGAGCGGAAGGATTCCCTTCTACTAGTATTCATAATAACGATTGTTGTAGCACAGAAAGATGTCAGCAGTGTCAAACAATGAGGGGTTAATACACTTAAAGGGCATGTCCACCCTTATAATAAACTTTTGACCTATAATAGTATGCCTTCCCCCAGCCCCAATCTTTACTTACCTTCCCTCTCTCCTCCGACGCCCGGCCAGGCCTTCTGCTTGCAAGACACTGCAAGCAGGGGGCGGGACCAGCAGCCGCGTCCGTGATTGGCTGAGAGGCAGCCAATCACAGACGCTGCTGCCAGCTTCTCAGAATGCCGGGGGAGAGAGGGAAGGTAAGTAGAATTTGGGGGGACTTTCTTAAAATTATTTTTTAGTGGTTGGGGTTGGGGGAAGAAATACTATTAAATGGACAAGGGTTTTTGTGGTAGGGGGAGGGATCGCAAAACGGGAAGGAGGGGGAGAAGGGCTGAAGTACGCATGCCAAACTTCTCCCGGAGGCGAGACAGGAGGCAGAGTCCTATATGGACTCTGCTATCCTCCTGGTGGGCAGTTTTTGGGACTTTGGGGAGGGACTACAGGAGAACCATATGGAGCTGGGATGTAAGGTAAGGATTTTATTACACTACATGATGGGGCCATTACTGAGGGGAATTATAGTTTTGGGGGTGGACATGCCCTTTAAGTGCAAATATAGTTACAAATATAGATACATGTGTAAAATGTTAAATATTAAAAAAAACTTCCCAGACCAAATAAAAAGGCAAAAAATCTTTTAATATAAAACCTTACTATAGGCTACTATGTAGTAGTACCTTTGCACTATATTGCCCTATATGACTACAGTACTACTACATAGTAGCCCATAGTAAGCCCAGCTTCATTTTGTTATCTCTTTAGCATATTTATCATCCTACTTAACTACCCTTGTAGTTTTACTACTCAGATATTATCAGCTGAGTTAACCTTTTATAATAAGAACTCTACATATAAATAAATGTAAAGCTATAGCTGTATCAGTCCCTAGTAATTAGTTCCAGGGCCATTTCTATAATGATTAGAGCATATGATTTTTAATGGTATTGGGTATTACGTATATATACATAACGCAATAATTGTTACCTCACATTTTAATACACTGTGTTCAATATAACTATCTTTAACTGTAGTTATATCTGCACTTCATATATTAACCCTTCATTGTTTGACACTGCTGACATCTTTCTGTGTTACAATTATTATTGCACTTACCACTATTAGTTACATTGTAGCTCCTGCCTACATAAGTAGGTAAAAATAAAAGTTGTTTTGCCGTATTAGTCCAGTATATGTAGTAAAAAGTAGAGTACTGTGATACTTTTAATGGACTAACAGTTTATTTTAGTAGACAAGCTTTCGAGGGATCAACCCTCTTCCTCAGGTCAGAGCAGTACTGATTGAAACAAAGGTTAACAGAAAGTAAGAATCTAATTACATATTATATGTAATACTATATAAGTAGGTGGCGCACTCTGTCCCCCATGGCTTTTGAGGAAGTTGAGATCTCTCTGCAAAACGTGTCAGGCCATGTTTCTCCCTCACGTTCCTGTGTGATGTTTTGTACACCAAATAAAGGTTGATTTAACTTGTGACTGGAGTAGTCCTTGTGGCAGTTGAGTGGTGTCCCCCGTACATTGTTCGTGTGTGTTTTCTTTATATGTATTGCCTGGAGAATGGACCGGATCCGACAGTGGAAAATTTGACGGATGTGTTTAAATAACATATAAGAAGCAAACAAAGTATATTTGTTTAAATAGGATAAAGATTATAAAATACACACATAAGTGGTTAAGAAATGATGAGGAAGAAGAAAGAAATGGCTTTTTGATTTATTACTTTTAATTATATTCTATAACCTTTAATAGTACCCTAGCTAAATTTATCACAGGCATTTCAAGCTATCAGTAAATGAAACAACACATATAAAAATATGCGAACAAGCGAGTGCAGCCGAGGGCCACGTGACGTGTTTTGTGTTTCTGATAACACTTCATCAGAGGTGATATCCCTCTCACTTTATAGATACCAAACTCTTGAAGACATAAGAAATTGCAATACAAGGTGCAAAAGTTTGCCTGAGCTATTAGGCTGGGTACACACCAGCAGATCTATCTGGGTTACAGTAGTTAGATACCAGAGATAACATCTAATTGGAGGATTGTACCTACAGACTACAGGCCAAAGCCAGTGCAGTGTGCTAGAGTGGCTCTGAATTGGATTGCATTATTGGTTTCCCAATACACTGACAGCAGAGTACTGGCCCCCTATATTTTATACAGCAGTTTTATTGCCCCCTATACTTTATAAAGTAGTTTCTTATACCCTATACTCATGGTTCATTGTGTGCATCACAACTTGACTGACTGTGCTGACCACCCTCATACAAGAAGCCGGAATGTTTTGTAGGCTGACTTTATTTTTTTCACAAACTCTTAACTTCACAAAAACGGTACTAAATGTTCAGCTGTTTTGGCCAGTGGAGCTGAAATTTCTTTTCTGTGTTGTCAAAAAAGATCAAGTTGTAAGACATGTAAAATAGTGTATATATAATACACGGGATACAGTACTTTACTATACTAAATTAGCCTACCCTCCAAATCCTCCATTTAATCGGTGGACAAAATGGTGCAGAGCTGAACTTGATCTCAACACAGTATTGTGCATGTTTTCCAATTATGTACAGGTTAAATGGAGAATGTTGGAGGGTAGGTATAAGAATGTAGGCAGATCTCCTATGAGATCTGCTACTATTACGTATAACTCCCTCCTTTATTGATTTGAGTCTTAAGCTACCCTATTTAATGAATTTATACACTTTACACATTGTAGTCAAATATATGGTTTTCTATGCCATTCCGGAGAAGTCAATTAGGTATTATTGTATGTTGCTATAATGTATTTTAAATAGTTGCATTAGATTAGATTGCAAGTAGGATTGCTTCTGTTGACTAATAATAATTTTTGCAACAGTTACTTGTTCCGTGTGAATATGCTACTAAATTGCAAATTCCCCTTTAATAGTTGGGCTGCATTAACAGAAGGAACTTAAGATTTAGGAGTTTGTTTCCTTACATACGGACTTGAGTGATGGACCAAAGCCGGTTTGGGATTATTTAAACGATTCGCGCAGCAGTATATCTTTGACCTGGAAAGAAAGGATATTCCTTTCGAAATGCGCGTCGGTCGCTATTGAACTATTGTTCTTAACAAGAATGTAGGCAGAATGGCCCTTGCCCGTTATGCAGCAAGCGCAGGTGGCGACCAGCAAGGAAAAGGTTAACTCTCCCAGGAAGGTGGGGGGGGGGGGGGTGATTGCAACCAGGTGCACAATTTACCTGGTGGCAACCCTATGGGTGGCTGGAGGCTAGCGCATTTTTGCGAGTTCGCGCACACGTTTTACGTTCCCGTTGCCCAGCGTTTCACTAAAAGGAAATCACAGGAACGCGAATGCGGGTGCGTGTCCGTTCTCGTTTTGGTAAGCATGCGTTCACCATTTTTGGTGCATCAATGCATGCGTTTCCATGACAAAAAAACATCAAAAAGGCATGCGCAAAACGCACAAGAATTGCACACACAATCGCATTGCATTTTGTGCGCGATTCCTGTGCGTTGCGGTGTGGCCTCAGCCTTAAAGAGGAGCAGATGAAAGGAAAATCCTCTCAGCTGCAGGATTGGAGGAAGGAGAGACCCCACCCTCTCACCCAGGTTTTAAGTATAAATATTATTGATTTTAAATGTAAAAAAAAAAAGGGGGGGGGAACTTTCCCCATCCCCAAAGTTCAGTACAATTCTCACCCCTTTAGTGCTTTCCACAGTGCTCTTCCCCTCACCCCAGGTGCTGTTAAGCGTATATGATTTAATCAATGTGTGTTTTGGCATGATGTGTCAGCAGTGTAAACAATGAAGGTTATATATGAAGTGCAGATAAACTACAGTTAAAGATAGTTATATTGAACACAGTGTATTAAAATGTGAGGTAACAATTATTGCGGTATGTATATTATACGTAATACCCAATACCATTAAAAATCATATGCTCTAATCATTATAGAAATGGCCCTGGAACTAATTACTAGGGACTGATACAGCTATAGCTTTACATTTATTTATATGTAGAGTTCTTATAAAAAGTTAACTCAGCTGATAATATCTGAGTAGTAAAACTACAAGGGTAGTTAAGTAGGATGATAAATATGCTAACATAACAAATGAAGCTGGGCTTACTATGGGCTACTATGTAGTAGTACTGTAGTCATATAGGGCAATATAGTGCAAAGGTACTACTACATAATAGCCTATATAAGGTTTTATATTAAAAGATTTTTTGCCTTTTATTTGGTCTGTGGACATGATTTTTTTTAATATTTAACATTTTACACATGTATCTATATTTGTACTATATTTGCACTTAAAGGGCATGTCCACCCCCAAAACTATAATTCCCCCCACTACTGGCCCCCATCATGTAGTGTAATAAAATCCTTACCTCACATCCCAGCTACATATGGTTCTCCTGTAGTCCCCCCAAAGTCCTAAAAACTGCCCACCGGAGGATAGCAGAGTCCATATAGGACTCTGCCTCCTGTCTCCCCCGGGAGAAGTTTGGCATGCGTACTTCAGCCCTTCTCCCACTCCTTCCCATTTTGCGATCCCTCCCCCTACCATAAAAACCCTTGTCCATTTAATAGTATTTCTTCCCCCAGCCCCAACCGCTAAAAAATAATTTTAAGAAAGTTCCCCCTGAATTCTACTTACCTTCCCTCTCTCCCCCGGCATTCTGAGAAGCCGGCAGCAGCGTCCGTGATTGGCTGCCTCTCAGCCAATTACAGACGCTGCTGCTGGTCCGCCCCCTGCTTCAGTGTCTTGCAAGCAGAAGGCCGGGCGTCGGAGGAGAGAGGGAAGCTAAGTAAAGATTGAGGCTGGGGGAAGGCTGTCTATTATAGGTCAAAAGTTTATTATAGGGTGGACATGCCTTTTAAGTGTATTAACCCCTCATTGTTTGACACTGCTGACATATCTTTCTGTGCTACAACAATCGTTATTATTAATACTAGTAGAAGGGATCCTTCCGCTCTCTGGTGTGATAGGGAATGTTTAGTTGAGTGGGGTGGCTGCACTGCATAGTTATACAGGAGTTCAAATAAAGTTCTTTCGTTAAAAATGATGCTAATTTGCCCCAACCAATCAGATCTTATTTAACATTTGAAAGCTAACATCTGATTGGTTGGGGCAAAATTAGCACCATTTAACAATAAGAACTTTTATTGAATATTTATAAATTAAAAAAAAAAGGGGGGGGGACTTTCCCCATCCCCCAAAGTTCAGTACAATTCTCACCCCTTTAGTGCTTTCCACAGTGCCTTCCCCTCACCCCAGGTGCTGTAAGCAGTATATGATTTAATCAATGTGTGTTTGTGCATGTGTGTATGTATCTTAAAGGGACACTAAACAGATTTTATGTACTCTGAGAAATACATGAAATCTGTTTCTATTATTCACAGGGAGGTAAGAATAATTATTTCCACCTCCCTGCGCATCACTTACCTTACCAGTGCTCCACTCGCAGCTCCCTCTCAGCTGTCAGAACCACTGTCCCAACGAGCACCTATCTTTGGTGCATGTGCCCCAATACAAAAGATAGGCGAGTCGTCAGGACAGTGTCCTGTCAGCTGAAGAGCCTCGAGTAGAGCGTCAGTAAGGTAAGTATTGCACTGTTCCCGGGCATTCTATAATTCACAGTGAGATGAAATAAGTGTTCTCACCTCCCTGAGAATAATAGAAACAGATGTCATGTACTTATAATAGCCAGTTTAGTGTTCCTTTAAGCTGGGTACACAGTGCAAAATTGTAGGCAATGGTACCTACAGGGCTATACTTACATTCCTTTTTTTTCACCCACACATCTATTCAATAAAAGGCCAATCTAATCAGACCAGACTGAATTGGCCTTATTGATCCTGTCTGTGTACCCAACTTAAGTGTTTGTGTAATTTGGTGGTATGCAGATAGAGAATGTACAAAGAGAGTCCCTTTCTAATAGAGAGAAATCCGCAAATACAATTTGGATTTCAGAATTTGGACTTGAGGTTTACCAACTCCTTTGTTACCACCTACTTGAAAGATTTTAAATATTATTACTGAATAGCTTATACTTATGATAAACCCATTCTGTCCTGTCACTTGCTATTGAAACCTGGAATTATGTACCAGAAAGCAAAATCCGTAGTCATCTGGGTTGCACCTAGTTTGATAGTCTGTATATAATAGAAATTGGTTGGGCTGGGTACACACCATTCAATTTTCCTGGCAACCCACTGATATTACAGTATATAGGTCAGTTAGTAGAAATATTGTATGGTGTAGTGGGGGGTGGCCACGACCATTTATATGATATGACCATTATGATACATGGGGCTGATGCATAAGTGCAAAAGGTTCCCCGTGCTTTTAATTCTCATCAGCCAAACAAGTGTTAGCTTCTATCTGGGTTACTGTAGTTAGATAAAAGAGATAACATTTGATTGGTGGCTGCAGATTAAGTCGGGTACACATGGGGCTATTATTTGTCCCGAGCTGCTCGGCCAGGACAAATGATTGTTGGTTGCAGCAATAGTGGTCTCGGCCGACAGTGTACCAAACCTAATCTGCAGCAATCTATCTGGGTTACAGTAGTTAGATACCAGAGATAACATCTAATTGGTTGCTGCAGATTTAGGTTTGGTACACTGTCAGCCGCGACCACTATTGCTGCAACCAACAATCATTTGTCCTGGCCGAGCAGCTCGGGACAAATAATAGCCCCATGTGTACCCAGACTTAATCTGCAGCAACCAATCAAATGTTATCTCTTTTATCTAACTACAGTAACCCACAGCAACCAATCAAATGTTATCTCTTTTATCTAACTACAGTAACCCAGATAGAAGCTAACACTTGTTTGGCTGATGAGAATTAAAATCGGAACCCCACTCAGTTAGAATTGGGATTCATTCCTATGGAAAACATGTATGTCGAGAAGATTTGTATTCGCGGCCCAAAATTCACAAGGGGGTTAAACACATCCTATATGCTAAAACCCAATTGCAGCCATTAAGAGTAAAAGCTGCCAACCTCCCCAAGCTTCCAACTGGGCAGAGGAACCAGGACGAGGGCTGCCCGTTATCCCTCTTTTTGCCCTGCTATTCGAACCCGAGCGGATCCAACACTCCACTCGCCACCCAAATTAAAACTGGCCTGACGGTGGGGCCAAACATACCCCAAAGTTTTAGCGGACGGACCTTCATCTTACTAGCTGACACCCACCACAATCACTCCGATCTGCTTAGAAACTAAAGTCGATTATGGCCATTTGTCCTGGTCTACACATAAAACTGGGAGAAATTCCGCGCTGCTCCAATGAGTAGGCGATAGGATCCCCACCCATTCCGTACGCGGGTCTGGTACCTATCGTCAATAACTTAAACACTAGGTATATATGCACTCGCTGCCCCACTCCTTTAACATTCAAACCCATCTCCTCAAACCCTAGAAAAATGGTGATTGAACACCGGCAAGATCTTGGGGAAGTCTTACCTTTAATCACTTAGGCCGAAAAAACCTAATTTAGATCATTATTTTACCCAAAAACTTCTTAACATCTCCCACACAACAGCATGACCTATATTCCCTGGACCTCTTTTCTTTTTCCACTAGACTCCAAAACCTGTAGAAAACCTTCCTTTCTTTGGAACTCTGGCAGGGAAGGGGAAAAAACTCTCACATACAAATAGATTCCATTAGAAGTTGGTCTGTTCTTGCTTTGGTACGGACTTTCGTCTATAACTATCTGGGCAGGCAATACGTTAAATATCTATGATAATTGGCTCTCCCCATCTCCTCAAGCCAAACAGTTTGATATGGAGGGGATTGTTACACGCGTGTCCTCCCCTCTACCCAATAAAACCCATCGTAAAAGACTCCCCCACTACCACCCCAATCCAAACGTGAGGCACCTGCCTAACATAATTCCAAGCAATTTAAAAAATCGCTGGGATAAAAGAAAACAAAAGTCAAAAAAACCTTGGTGAGGTTCGAGGGATCGTCAGAAGATAAATGCTTCTGTGTTACAACCCAAATTTCCCAATCCTTCCAGGTTTGAATATGTTGCAACCATGGGCATACTCTTCTTTCCCACTAAACAACCAACAAAAAACTCTACTACTTGCACTTCCAAAAGATTGCAAGCATAAAACTTCCAAGGGTCCTGAGCTTCACGTAGGTTATGTTTCAGATATCTTAGTACGCTTATGCGTCATATTGAATTTGCAAATGATCCCACGCATTACAACAAAAGATCTCCCACCCAATCCCCTGCTCCACTCAAACAGGATATTTTTTTGAGAAAAAACACTAACCTGATAGAAGAATACTTCACTGACACTTCTCTAGAGGCCACGGCTGCCTTTAAGGCCACAACCATAACTCCACCAACTACTACAATCTGTTGGAATTATCAACTTACTCCATACTCATAGTGAAGAAACACAAGAAATATCAGACTGGGATTCGATAAATGGGCGAACACACCTACATAGTCTCGCACCCGTCACATCGATAATTAAATTAATTGCATTTTCTTTTTGCTATCAATATACTCTTACCAACAGGCTCTCCAAATACCCGTCTCACGCTAATCAGGCGGTTATTTCCCGTCACCCTCCATTATAAATAAGACCTCTAGTCGTGCCCTTACCGGCTATCCGGGAAAACAAGTTCTCCCGATTCTTGGTCAGACTAATTTGCGGCCCTGCCCTTCAGTGGTTGATCCACCGACTTCCTGTGCTTAGAAGTTACTAAATAACATCTCTCAGGGCATTCATTTTACTAACTTCCAGACTACGGCGGGAAGCTTTCCTGTAAACCTATGTGTGTGGGTTATCCCCGATGTGAGGATAGTATTTAGGCCCTTTTTCTCCAAGTGGGGCACACACGAACGGCTTGTTCCCTTCATTTACGTGCACTTCACCTATTTTTATGCTAGAAGAAGCATATAGTGTGGTATGGATGGCGCGCCGAAACCCCCCAGGATTGCCATTGGAAATCGTTAATAAATAAAAATGTACCAATGGTTTTAAGACTCATCACTACTATGAACCGAGGTAGGACACAAACAATTTTTCCTACTATGTAGTCATCCTGGCTTACAAAATAAGTTTGGAATCTCGATAAACTACATCAAGTTCTTCCTTTGAATGAACCTCCTTCTCTCGCCTTCTTCCCCTCTGTGTCCCCAAACTAAACCCAGTAAAGTAGGAAGCCACTACCCTATTAACCTCGGGCAAATGCCAAATGCCACCCCACCCTAATTCTTAACAATACGGAACCCATCTCAATCACCCATATATTCCCTCCCATTCAGGAAAATGGTGTGAACTGAAAACCTATAAATAAGTTTGGAAAGAGAAAATAGCAAACGGTAATTATACCAATCTTAGAAATTGCATAAAAACTATATTTCAATTACGTGAAATGACTGACATATCTGTTTATTTCCTGTTTTGTGATGTTTGTGTATGTTAATAAAACCGTTTAAAAAAAAAAAAATAGTCTTCAAAAAAGTGTGCTTTTTCTAATGGAATACATGTATGAAGAGACATGTTGAGTACTAAAGGAGAGATGGTCTTCGTGCTGGGCAAAACATTGGTTCATTTAGTCTCCCCTAATGACAAATCAGAGCACTCTCTACTGCAATCACATATTCAAGGCTTTTGCCCCTTGGTTTGTTGAAAGGACTCGTTGTTGCCTCAGGGGTTGTGGTTAAAGCAGACATTTGGTTGGTGTCTAAAAATAATGCCCCCGCTAACATTATGGATAACCATTGGGGGAAAAGTTACTTCCAATATGTTTGTAAATGCTTAGGGTTCTTAATATGTTGTATAGCAGATTAAAAGTGCAGTTGAAAAATCCACTCATTCAGGGATAGTTTGTACAAATTTTTACAATGGCCGGGCCTCTTCACGCCTATTGAACAATATGTCTCATTCTGCCTTCAACAATTTTGAAAATTGTGTATTCAAGAGATGTAGGAATTTCAAAAACAAAGGTGTTTTCCTTCAGAAAGTTTAAAATTTTAGCAAAAAAACAACGGTTTTTGATAGGCAGGACTAAATATAGGTAGGAACATAAGAAAAAAAACGTTGCAAAACTGGTAGTGGGTAGTTTGAGGGTATCTTCATGATTATGGATGAGATACTAGAAATTTGTCTTACATATTACAAAACTATCTACAATTTACACTGTGTAAGCATCATAGATCATTAGGTCAAAACGTAGAAAGATTTTCCTGATTGGTGCAACGAGTTTATAGGATTAGAAAGGAAATGTAGGAGGAGGAAGAAAACAGAAAAGATTGCTAAATTAAATACATACATACATAATAATAAACATATCCCTTTTAAAATTCCCATTGGAACAGTTTGATTTAACAAAAAGACCATTGGGTAAGGTTACAATTCTCAATTCCCTAGGTTCTTGATGGTTTCTTGTCTTGGGTTGCACTGATTTTCACATCAAAAAGTATTTTTAAAAATATTAAGGCCAAACGGCCGGTGTGTATTTGAGTCGAGACATAGTCTTTGCTATTTTTTCTGCTTTGTCCACGTATTGGAGAACATTTTGATAGTTGTTTTAGAAAAGTCAAGAGCTGCAAGTACAGATATTTTCCTTTAGGAATACTACTCATATCCCACATTGATAAGGAAAATGCTTCATCAAGTTATTTGTAGAAGGTCTATGCTTCCTCATTTTCAGCCATGTTACTTTGACTCTGCACCATAGATTTAAAAAAACGAAATAAGGGCATATTGTTAGCAACGGTTCAAAACAACATTTACTGAAAAAATTTACTAGAAAGTTAAAGCGGAGTTTACGAAATAAGGCACCTTGTTTATTTAGGTGTTCAGGAATAAATTGGCATGGGAAGCCCTGTGTGCAGCATTGATGTCCATAAGAACAAGGAGGTAAGGCTATTCTCGATTACCTCCCATTTCTCGATACAATTTAATAAAAATTAATATTACTTTGTTAGGCACTCTTACATTTTAATTCCACTTAATTAGAGATACAGGGAAACCCATATTGCAGATTTTACAAAAGTTTCATGGCTTGCTTTACCCCAGACAAAGGAAAAATCACCTGGATTCCAATTTTGCAATAAAATAAAATCCGTGGGCAACGTGTATTTAAAGGGGAACTGTGGTCCTCAAAAAACAAGTTTATTTTAAATGAAAGGCCGGTTCATACCTTTTTAAAACGAGCCATCAACCACTCTCTACGTGCTGACGCCCAAAATATGAAGAAAAAGCAATGATCAGAAGTTAGGGGGTGGGCGCGTCTTGAACTTTGCGGGTCAGAAAATACTGTTTTCCTCTCTAAAAGCTGCGTTGAACACATGCTCAGTTGCATGATGAAGGGTAGGAGGGGGGGAGTGGTGGGGGGGAGGAACAGCAAGCCCCCCACAGCATGCCTTTGTAAAATGCCTCCCACATGCGGCCCTTCCCCAATTGTGGGCCTGTGTCCCCTCCCCTTGCAGCCCCCTGTGGCCGCCTCCCACGTCACGGACTCTGTGGCTCCGCACACTCACGGGGTCCTGTGGCCCTCCCCCGAGTGGGAGGGAACCCTGGGGCCCCCAGTTAGAAGGAACCCCCGAGTGGAGGGGGCCCCCCATGGAAGGGGGGGCCCCGGGGCCCACGCGTGGATGTGTTTTTTTTTGGGTTCAGGGGGCCCACGAAGGGAAGGGACACTGGGGGCCCCCAGTGCAGTGGGAGAAGGACCCCCGAGTGGGGAGGGGCCATGGGGCCCCGGAGTGGAGGGGCCCAGGCCCCGAGTGGAAAGGGCCCAGTGGCCCCTGAGTGGGAAGGGCCTGGGGCCCACAAGTGGAACAAGGGCTCCAGGGGCCCCGGAGCTGGGAGGGGGGCACCCAAAATGGAAGGGACCTTGGCGGCCCCAGGTGGAAAGGGGGGCCCCAGGCCCAGAGGGGAGGGGCACGAGGGAGGGCCCAGAGTGGGAGGTCCCCAAATGGGGAAGGGAAAGGCCCTAGGCCCCGAGTGGAAGGCGCCCCAGGGGCCCCGAGGGCAAGGGGACTCAAGTGGGAAGGGGCCCCTAGGGCCCTCCTTAAAGTGGGCGGGGCCCGAGTGGAAGGGGCCCATGGGCCCTGATGGAAGGGGCCCCGAGTGGGGGGGCCCCCAAATGGGAAGGGGCCCCCCTGGGGACCCCGGTGGAAGGGGTACCTGGGGCCCCTGAGTGGGAGGGGGCCCGGAGGGCCCCCTAAGTGGGAGGGGGGCCCCTGAGTGGAAAGGTGGGCCCGAGTGGGAGGGGCCCCCCTAATTGGGGAGTTGGGCAAAGGGAAAAGGCCAAAGGGGCTGCAAGTGGGAGGGGCCAATGGGGGACCCACGGAGGAGGAGGAAAACAGGAAGAGGGACGTCACAAGGTTTCAGTTGCAGAAACGCAGGAAGGGCAGGGGACCTGGTGTTGAGCTGCAATCATATTCATTACATATAAATGTAAATATATTCAAACGATTTGTTTTTTTTGTAAAGTAAAATACATAATGAAAGTAAATTGCAAAAAGCCTCAGGAAAGCAATTCCTGTCAAGTTACAGCTAAACGTCATTTGTGGACCACAGGCAGTACCCTTGATATATTATCAGCAAAACTAGTTTAAAAATTGAGAAGAAGAAACAAATTTGATCCAGTTGTTGCGATTATTAAATTTTACTATTTGCACAAAAAAATGGGTTATGTACCTTCTATTGTAGCAGTCAAAACAATTCTATTTTTAAAAAATGAAAATCGAACAATCTTGCATTGATGTAATAAGAATCATTGGCAACATAATAAAATGGTATACAATATATTACAATGTGGACAGTGTAAAATTCTGTGAGGAACAAGTGTCTTATATTTACCACGGCCACCTTGGTATTATACTAAAAACGGGAGGGGAGAAAAACAGGCGATAATTAATAATTATACTCTGGAAATACAAATACAAATAATTAATGTAATACGAATAACAAAATGATTGTTATGAAATTGGTAATTAAAAAGTAATTTTTGTAAGTGACGATTGCTTGAATTCACCTTATTATTAAAATGATTACACAATTACAATATAGAAAAAGAACAAAAAATACCTTGGCTTCTTGATGAAAACAACAGCATTGCTAATTGGCAACAAACTAACAAAAGCTGTTGCTCTTTTTATTAATTTTAATCCCTAACAGCATGGATCTCTTCAGTAGACCACTTCTACGATTTGTAAATGCTACACAAGAGGCTCACGATATATCTTAAAAACAGAAGGAGCAGGATTGTGAAAAAAACACAAAATCTGCAAAGTTAACAAAGAAGTACAAAGAAACAGTGCTTGGACCAAAGCATAATTTAAAGGAAATTTGGCGGCCAAAGGCCAAAATAAAGGTATACGTTTTAATCACAAACTAAAAAACAAAAAAGGGGAGGGGGGGGGGAGGGGGAACGTTTGTTTCTATAATTCAGGGGGAATAAACCTGGTGCACCCCCAGTTGGATTGTAAAAACTTTTTCTGGCCTAAGCTGAAACAACAACCCTAGCTTAAAAATGTACCAAGCCTTTTTCAGATGGAATCGTTTAAGAAAAGCTGTTTTCTTTTATTTAAAATGGCAACAGTCTTTTGGGATTATTATTGATATTCAGGTGGGTAATAGTGGCAAAAGTACAAAAAACACCACTCCTAAAAATCAAGAGGTAATTAATTTATATTAAAGTAAAGCAAGTGAAAAAAAGTGGAAAACTGGGAAAGGGAGGAACCTGCCCAAAAACACTTTCAACCCCATTTAAAGCAAGTTAAAATAAAGACATATTTTAATTATGGTTTAGATTGGACACCGGATGTAAATTTTACATTCCCAAATGGTGGAAATAGGGGGACTAGCAAGGTCTAGGTTATTCAGGCCATTTACAAATGCTTTATATGAATTTTTAGTAGGGGTGAGAGGCCCTTTGAAGGAGAAAAATAATACTTATTTTTTACAAATTAATGTAAAAAGCCATTTTTCCCCCAGAACAACTATACATTGAATGAAAAGGTTCTTCTTTCCTCTAGTAAGTTGCATTTCAGACAATGGAAAAAAGAAGGACCCATGTCTTAGGAACCATCTTGGCTTTAAGGAGCTACACCCTCAAGACATCAGTCTCTGTGCAACAGGTTTTCTAGAGAACATGAAAATTTGCCTAGAGGCACGAGTTAGGTTTAGTGTGACATTTTATATCCATTTTCCGCTATGACTTGCTTTAATGGCTTTTAAAAAGCTATAGACATAGCGTGAAATTCCATGGTTGCTTCGTATTAGGGACAATGAATACATTTTCCAAAGTTGTATATTTAAATTGCAGCTGCAAATTGCAAAACTGTCAAGTTTTAAGTGGGACTACTAAATACAACTGGAAAGGAGTCAACAGACTGCAGCATTTTTGTATGAATGTTTTATTTCAACAAATGATTGTGCTATCTTGGTGTTGGGTTTTGCCTCTCAGGCCAATAAAGACCGCGGGGCTGCCATTCACGCCCCCTGCTTGCAGTGTCTGCAAGGGCAGAGGCGGACCGGGCGTCGGAGGATGAGCACGAGGGAAGGTAATAAAACATCGGGGCACTTCTTAAATTTATTTTATAGGCGGTTGGGGGCTGGGGGAGGGAAGAATTTTAACTATTATAGGGCAAAAGTTTAGTTTAAGGGTGGGACAATCCCTTTAGTATTATAGATCTGAATTTGAGGGGGAATATAGCTAAACTGAAGTTAAGCTCGTGCCCACAATTGTACTGTGCATATTGGCATTCGTGGAGCATAACTGCTTTGTGCAGTTCCCATTAAAAACAAGGATTTGTATTACATTAAAAAATACTTCAATAGTGCATTCTGTAGAAGTTATAATCACCACTACCCACAAATGTAGTTTAACCCTGGTTAAATGTAATTTTGCCCAATTTCAATTTTCCAAATAGCTACTGCCTTACAATATTAAGGAAAAATTAGGATATTTTGCTAAGAGTCATTGTCATTAATAAGATGGGGACTTTAAAAATGCATGTCCCCTTGAAAAAATAACTTTTTAATAAAGTCGTCAAGTGACTCCCTGCCCACCCCCAAACTCCAAGTTATTTCTTAAAAAAATAAATGTTCAGATATGTTACTTACAGCCCTTCGCTCCCACAGGCGCACTGATACGTCATAGCTTGCTGAATGACAGATGGGCAGATCTCAAAAACCATTCAGCAAAGGGGGACTCTGACATTTTATCAGGACCCTTCATGACAATTCTATAGCAGAATTTTATTTTGTGCACATAGGACCAGCAGAAGGCATTGATGGGAATGAGGCTAGTAAGTATTTGGGGAAGAGATTTCAGATAATATAAACCATGGGAGGTCGCGGTTGTGCCATTTTCAACACATATCCATTTTATGGGTTGTGGGGAACATCCCTTTTATATAAGCAACATGGGGTGGGGGTCCCTTATGCCTTGTTATTTTTTTTTAATTTTCAGTGTTGGACGATACCCTTTAAAGGGGAACTGTGGTTCCAAACAAGTTTTAAAGGAAAAGGGGCCCAGTTTCTACCTTTAAAAACGAGCAACAACCAAACCTCTCCACGTGCTCCACTGGCCACAAGATATAGAGAATGACTGACCAGAAAGTAAAATGGGTGGGAGGGTGGACAGTGGGGACTGCCTAAGGCTTATCCTGCCACAGTGCCACCGGCAATCCACAGCTCAGGACTCCCTCAGTGTGTGAGGGAGACAGGAAGTCCCTCTCCGTTCGGCTGTTGTGAAGGACCTGCAGCGCATAAGAATGTTAAGGGAATCTACACAGCCCTGTCTCTCTCACTATGTGAAAACTAGCCTTTTCAGGCAGATTCTCACTCTGCCTGAAAAGGCTGTTTCCACAGATTTTCGAGGGGGGGTGGGGGTGTGAAGTTATCAGAGTGGTCCACAGTCACCTGGGAGCGGGTGGGGCTTAGGCTCCGCGAGGGCGGGCCACGGCACCGTTGTAGTGGGCGGGGCACATGGGGCTGTAAGGGAAGTGGGCCAGGGGGGTGCCTGGAGGCGAACTAGAGGGAACTATGGGGTCCATGAGGTGGTGTGACCAGGGGGGCTGCCCCAAAGGGGAGGGAGCCACAGGGCACGATTTGACGACAGGTTTCAGAGGCAGAAGGCCGGAAGTGCTGGGACCTGTGTGATGCTGCTGGCTCTATCACACACACAACAATGTCAAAATCTCTTCAAACTAGTAAAATAAAACAATGGAAAAAATTGCAAAAAAAAACTCTCAGGGAGCAATTTATAATTTACCCTAAGTCATTTTTGGAAACACAGTTCCTCTTAATAATGTCAATTGTTGATATAAGTGCACTGGACCCAGAGCTAAGCCATGATGCGGTTCAATCATATTCCTCCCCCTGCCACTGTTGTTCCTAGTACCATTTTGAAAAGAGTGTTTTTGCACAAATAAATATGTGCAGCATACCGGGCAAGTTGACTTAATTTAACCGTTAACAACACATCATCAACTTTCCCCCATGAAAACACACCCATGTGCTGGCTGAGGTCTGTGGATCTTTTTTGCTCTAAAAACCCTTATAAAAGAAAAGGAAATAAAACTTATGGAGGGGTATAATTTTAAATCAGGGGACACAAAACAAGGTGCATTTAGACTTAAAGGGCATGTCCAACCTTATAATAACTTTGACATAAATAGTCTGCTTCCCCAGACCCCAACCGCTATAAAATAATTTTTAAAAGAGTGCCCCGATCTTTACTTACCTTCCCTCTCTCCTCCAACGACATTGCGGCCTTCACTTGCAAGGGACGGCAGCCACGTCCGTGATTGCTGAGAGGCAGTCAATCACGGACGCGGCTGCCGGTTCTCAGAATGCGGCGAGGAAGAGGGAAGGTAAGTAGAGTTCGGGGGACATTCTAAAATTATTTTTTTAGCGGGTTGGGGCTGGGGAAGAAATACTATTTATATGGCCAGGGTGGGTTTTTATGGTAGGGGGAGGGATCGCAAAAGGGAGGGAGAGGGAGGAGATGAGGGGGAGGAGGGAGAAGGGCTGCAAAGTACATGCCAAACTTGCGCGAGACAGGAGAACGAGTTCCTATATGGACTTGCCAGTATCTCCTGGGGCAGTTTTTTGGTACTTTGGGGGGGGGGGATTCCAGGAGGAACCATATGGAGCTGGGACTGTAAGGTAGGAGTTTATTACACTACATGGTGGGGACATAGTGGGGGGATTATGTGTTTTTTGGGTGATATGCCCTTTAAAGTTCCCAGAAAAGGGTGGCTCGTTATTGCTCCCTAGTAGAAAAAAAACAAGAAACATAACTATATTTATAAAATATTCAGTTTAACAGGATTAGCAAACTTTGTGCCCTTAAAAGACATTTGCACAGTTGAAGTGCATATAAATGTTATAACTATTTCCAATCTAGTGCAGGTACTGGTCATAGTTTATGATAAGCCGGTATCAAGCAAAATATTAAGATTCCCCCTGCCAGCCCAGCCCCAACCGCTAGTGTATATGTTTAGAAAAGCTCCCAAACTCACTTACTCCCCTCTTCCTCCGCCGCGCTCCCGGCCCTCGCTTGCGAGAAAAATGCAAGCAGAGGGGGGGGACCGGCAGTCACGTCTGTGATTGGCTGAGCGGCAAGCCAATCACGGACGCGGCTGCCGGCAGCTCATTTCGGCTGGAGGAAAGAGGAGAGGTAAGTAAGTTTGGGGAGCTTGTAAACAATAAATATAGCGGTTTGGGGCTGGGCTGGCCGGGGCAAAATATCTATTAAGGGATTTGCTAGGGGGAGGGGAATCCTGAGAGGGAGGGAGAGAGGGAGGGGAGAGGGCTGCAGTACGCATGCCAAAACTTCTCCCGGAAGGCCAGGTAGGAGGCAGAGTCCATAGGACTTGCTATCCTCCTGGTGGCAGTTTGGACTTTGGGGGGAGGGGGACTACAGGAGACCATATGGAGCTGGGATGGTGAGGTAAGGATTAAAACTACACACATGATGGGGCCAGTTAGTGGGGGTATTAGAGTTTTGGGGGTGGGACATGCCCTGAAAAACCATGTCTCCTCTGAATTTGGGTAAGTCACTCTGACAGGTACTTGTTGTACCGTGGGCATGATGCCATTGTGTCTAACCCAAGTTGTTTTTTCACTTTATGCCCTTTAAGTGTATTAACAAATTCATTTAGAAGGTATTAAAGGGACACTAAAGGTTAGAAACAGAAACCCTTGGATAGCGTTAGACAGAGGATTTTAAAAATGTTTAAGAGTTTGTCCTGAAAGCAACGGAGAGTTTTTGGGGGGGGGGGGATCAATATAGAAATAAAACCCTTTACCGCAGTTGATGGGTCAGAGAGCAACAAAAAACTTCTTTCAACCTGTTCCAAGAAGAAGATCATCTTTTCTATTAATTTTATCCGAATATCTGGATGATCTATTTACCAGTAAAAAAAAAAAAAAAAAAAGAAAGACAGAAAGAAGTTAGTCGAAATTATTAAAACTTTGCTATAAACCCTCATACAATAAATCATACAGTAATAGTGTATGCAGTCAGCAACCTCTACAACACACAAAATCAAAAAACACCCGATATAAAGTTAGATTTGTTAATCATTTATCGTCATTCTTCAATGTGTATGATATATATATCTATATATATAATATATATATATGTTTTTCTTACCATAGCCAATTAACAGGATACATTGTATTGGCCTCAATGGATTTTTTTTTTAAATTGTTGTTCAGATTTCAAAGCACTCTCTGCCATCACATTAAAGCCTGCTGTGAACGGGGCGTATTAATTCCTGTCTGCTTCTGTCAGTCAAAAAGCTAGCATGCGAGGAAAACATTCACTCCTACACACCCTTTATCAGCCTCGATATGTACTGCTATCCTAGCAAACAGGACATTTTCATGTTTGAGTTGTACTGGCAAGAAAGGAGAAAGAGAGAGGGTTTGTAAACAGAGACATTCCCACCGCCAAGTGACAAATGGATATGTATCAATCAGGGCCCTTAGGAGGTGGTGCTTTAGCATCATAATTGCGTTGTTTCTATCTAAGGTGGAGGGCAAGGCACGGGTTTGTTAAATGGGACGCAAGCGATCTTAGCTGATGTGGGGGAACGTGGGGTTGGGGGTGATTTTTTTTTTGACATTGCTGTCCTGTAGCATATCATTCAAAGCGTTATAATTAGTTAATCTGTTAAGAGAACTTGCACCTTATTATCACACAACTGCTTTACTTGTCAAAGGGGTTTTGATATATTTCTACACTTTGAATCAGTTTTCATTTTTTTTTCCCCCCAGAAAACCTGGTAAAACCATGACTTCTATGAAGGGACTGCATCCAGAATTCTGCTCATGTTGTGAAAGAACTTTCACTATTGGTAGCTGAAGGTGTGTACATTCCAAAAAATACAAGTTGTGGGGGTTTTTTTTTGTGAGATTGGGGGATGTTTTTGTTTGGAAAGCCACAAAGTAGTCCAAAATGCAGAGGTGACTGAATTAGTGGGGTAATTGTCTAATGCATTGGTTCCCTTCAGGGTAGTTGGTAGCCATGTCTTGTGTGGCAACCATGCATTTAGATACGGTTTGATTCAGGACATTTGGGGAGAATGATATTAAGAGGGTTTTTTTTATTAACATATGAAATTAAGGTTATGATTTTTTAACTTTGAAAATTGGCTTTTCATATTTTTTCAGAAAGTTTTGAAAAAGCAGGACAGTCCAAGGACTGTCTCCAGAAATTCTGCTTGTAGTATGAAAGAATAGCATAATTTAGTAGCTGATGGTAATATGTATGGGGGGGGGGGTTGAGATTGAACAGGTTAGTTTAAAAATCTAAAAGGCTGTTCAATTGGTGTAATGTACTATGTATTGGTTCCATTCAGGACTAGTTGCTGGCATGTCTTAGTGTACATGTGGCATACCATTTGATTAAGACGTGGGAGATCAATATTTAGTGGGCATTTTTATCAGGAATTTCAAAAATTGGAATTTCTTTGTTGCACAATTTTCAGAAAAAGGCATTCCATTTTATAAAGAACCGAGAGCAGAATTCGGTGGTGTAGTATGAAAGAATTGCACTGTGATGTAGGTGAATGTGGTTGCCAAAAAATGTACAGTGGTAGTTTCCAGGCTAAATGGGTGTTTAGCCTAAAAAAGTTGCATACTTGCCCTTACAAACAAGAGTTCAAAAAGTTATGCATTTAGTCTCTTCAGGCGTTTCTGGCCATGTCTCAGTGAACATTCAACCATGTAATATCACCACGCGAAAACCTATTTCAGGGAGGGTACCCAACAATTTCGGGGAGGGTAGAGTACCCACACCCTCACAAAGCCCCACTTCCAAGATTAACGCAGATACTAGCATATAGACACACACATGTATACGTCAGGACCCAAATGATACAAACACAAGCTCATGAAAACAGTTAGGCACCACATGCATACAACTAGTCAATCACCATTAAATGATAAGTACACTTGTAAAATCAATTATGGCTCAATTGGAAGTGGCAGCTTTAAAATAAACTTTGCACTATTTTTTTCCCTAATCCCTCTAGAGCCTACTTTGTAGATTACAAAGTGCTGGAATCTTGTTCTCCTTAGGTGAATAGTAGCTTTGGCACGCATGACGTTTGCCGGTGCATGGACGTGTGCGTGCGTGACATGGCACGCACGATATGTGTGCCGTGCATCATGGACGCACCCACAGAGCGAACAGGCCTTAACCAATTGAGGGCTGACAAATCAAAAAAGGTAGCTGAAAATCTAGGAGGGCGGAGCTAACCATTCTCCATAAAGGAGAAACAGATGTCATCAACTTGAACTACAAAGGTATTGCTATGGGAAGTATTTTTAAGCTGCAGCTTCGAATTGAGTATAACTTGATTTTATAGTGCACTTCTCCTTAGTGTTTCTGTCACTAACAAAATAACCCCTGACATCATTGTGCCCTCTCACTCAAAACAAAACAAAACACACCTTCAGGGAGATTGTATACAACTCAGGATAATCAGGAAGAATCCCTGAACTTCGGGAGGTGGGATGCCTGTATATTTTGATGTAGCACTCTTGGTCTATTGATTTATGGGTTGTTTTTGTCCTTGGGGTTTTTGGCAGATTTCTTTGAAACTTTGAATCATGTTTTTTATTCATTTTGTTTCGAAAGTCTGCTAAAAGCACGATATTCTATGAAGGACTGCGTCTAGAATCTGCTTGTGATGTATAAACAAATCGGAAACCATTTGGAAGCAAAGGTTGTGTAGGTTCAAAAAATATATAGTTTCTGAGGGGTATTACTGAGATTGGGGTGTTTTGTTTGAAAAACGAAAGCATTTAAAATGCAGAGAACTAAATTATAGATGAATTGGCTCTTATGCATTTGTTCCTTTCAGGGCTAATTGGTAGTAGCCATTTGATTCAGGAGATCAATATCCATGTGTTTTTGTTTTCTTGTCATAAGAATTTAGGATTGATTTGCTGACTTGAAAACATGCCTTTGATTAATTTTTTTTTTTTTTTTTTAGAAAATCTGCTTAAAGAGAATGTTCACCCTTAAAACAAAAAACTGGTCAATGTCAGTTCCCTGCCCCCAACCCCATGTAATATATTTTGCACTTATTACCTGCATTACTAACCAAAACATTTTTTGCGAGGAGTCCTCCCTCATTCGACACACCCAGACTCCCTACGATGGAGACTAATCTCCCCATCACGCCCCTTCTGCTATGCTAAAAACATGCATGCACGGAATTACCCTTACCGAACCAATCTGAGTAGAGCAGGCCAAAAGCTGTGGGGGGGATGCATGTCAGGTTAAGATGGTTACTTGCTTCTATCATGTTTAAAATTTTAGCCCTTTGGCTGTGGGGACAGTGTGTGTGGGGTCACTGGGGTTGCTGTTGGTGTGCCTGCTGTTGCTTTTATTTCTTAATCACAGTGCCTGGGGACAGTGCAAGAGGAGGGGTATGTTGTTGTAAACTGCCTGCTATGTATTTTTTTATTCTTAAACCAGGATAGACAACCAGTAGATCGGCAGATGTTTGAAAACTACAACTCACAGCATTTCCTAACAGTGGTTGTAGAGGAATGCTGGAACTTGTAGTTTTCAAACATCTGGAGATCTACTGGTTGCCTTTCTGCATAAGCCCTGTGCCATTGTAAGGGTGCTACCTGCCATTTTCCTTTTCCTTAAGCCTGTGGGTGAGAAGGGATGGGATAGGATATATCTATTAGGTTGGGTATGCTCACTTGGAGGGGGGGGGCTAAGTCTGAGCTAGTCTCTTAACTCTATCTTGGGATAGTTAGGAAGGGTGGGAACTGCATGTCCACCTTGAAGACTTTGGCTAATCTAATTTTACCTTAAGTGTTGTGGTCTGTTATATTTTTACCAGTAAACCCCATGCATGTATTCGTTAATGGGCAAAGTTGCTTAAGAGAAGAGATGGCAAAAACTGGAAAGGAATGACTAGTTCTCAGCAAAACACATGGCTATGATTAAGTTGATGGCTGAACTACATTTCCCAGACTGTCTGAACAGTTTTAAAAAAATGGTTTTAGATCTGTTAAGTAACTTTGTTAGAAAGGGATGTTTGGAACCATGTGTTGTCCTTCTCCTGAAAACTTTAGTTTTTGTATCTCTAGTAATCACCCTCTCACCATGCCACATGGCTCACTTGTGTTTGAACCCTGTGGGTGAGAGAAAGGGAATATGATATATATTTTGGTGGGGGTGGCCTTGAGACTTTTGTGCTTGGAAAGACTTAGGGAAGGCTGGATGACCTAAGAATTTGAGGATTTCGGCAGGCAGAAGTCAATTCTCCATTATAAAACGGGGTCATTCACCTGCCTTTAGGAGAGTCTGGACAAATAGACATGAGTATGGTCCAGTCCAAAATAAATAGTGAGGGCGGTCCAGTCTCCCATTACTGCTAACAGGGGTGAAAACCCTCTTTATTAGTGCACAAAACAGACCAAAACTACGTTTCGGCCCACTTTGCTCCCGATATAATGCGGACGCCCATGACTGCGTCACCTGCGGACCCACTGCGTCACTGCGGACGCCCATGACGCGTTCGGACGCCTGACGCGTTCCACCTGCATACCTTCTCTTTATTGGTTACACTGTAGAAACAACACAGTACAAGCTGAAGAGGCACATGCCCAGTATGAGTGTTTCTACACATCAGACATACTTATGCCGGCCATACACTTCCAATGGTGTGCATCATGGTGAAGCCAATCGGTAATTCCAGATCGAATTTCACCGTGTGCCATCGATACAATCATTCGAAAAGATGAGTGCTTGCTTTAGCATGGACTTGTTCATGAAGACTAGCTCTCGGGGGGCTTAATATAGATACCGATCAGATACTGCAGATACATATTACATGAAAACTTTATGCCCCAGTATCTCAGAATACTGAATAACAAAGGTCATATAATCCAGGACATGTGTTGGTCACTCCACCAATCGGTGCCATTACGCAAACAGCAGCAACATAACTCACGCGCTCCGTAGCCTTAAGTGCTTCCTTGGTTTGGGGGGTAGCGAGGGGCGACGTTAGGCTGTCCTTGGCGATGAGCCGGTGTGCCCGGTTTTCAATGTTAAAGTTACGTAGCGCTCTCGTTAGAGACAGACCCATTTCTACACATGCGCGTTTCCTGGAACCGCCAAAACAGAGGTCAAAGCAGAACACCGGAAGTACTTAACTTCTTCCTGGTTCGTGGTTTCTATGGGATTGTAGTGTTGCAGAGTGACAGCTCAGTTCTTCAAATAACCATTGCTTGCTGTGTTAAGGAAACTGCTCGGGGTTTTATCTGATTATAAGAGGTGGGGAACGTGTAGTAATTCAGCGCACCAAGCATGTTCCTGATCAATTATCGAGAGCTATGTAGGGCAGGGGGAATGGGAAGTCATGGTCTGAGATAGGGTGGTGCATTACTCAAAGGGGGGAGAACACAGATAGTTTAAGGTGGGAATGAGAAAAGTGTGAATCAAATGATCAACATATTTTTCTACAAAAGCCCTAGCAGAAAGTAACTCACGAGTAGTTTATTAAAAGTTCCTTGCTGCAAAGGGTAACCGTTGCAACACTTTCATGCAATATTACATTAAGAAGTGCTAATGATCTGACAATAATTTTGCTTAAAGAGGGAAAAGCAATGATAAGCAGACTTACCGTGTCTGCCCCCCCCAAAAAATTATAACTGTAAACACCACCCAATTTTTCCCAATTAGAAAGACTACCATGCGATCATTAGTCTGGGGCAGCGTTGCCAGATTCTGGCTGCTGTTATGGTGGGACGGAGAGATGTTAGGTGGTGGCGCACCACGGTGGAGATTGGGCCTTTGTGACAGGCTTACGTAGTTTAGAGGATGGGCTCTACCCTGACTGCAGAACTCAGGATTTGTTCCAACATAGTCTTGTTGTCACACATTGGTTCTTATATTCCTTATTTACAATCCCCTACTACTTTTAATAGATACAATTAATACCCCCATTTTCCCCCTTAAGCCTCTCACACACAACAAATCCATTCCACAGTAAAATTCTATTTATCGCACTAAACGTACCTCCCATTCATTCTACTGCTACGTTCTATAGAACATAAGCCTTTGCAGAAAGGTTCCTAATGACACCTTCAAAAGTGCAGAAAAACCTGGCCAGTTTTAAGGAGAACTAAAGTCTCCACACAACATTGTCCCAATAGAAAGGACACATTCACAAAGATTTCAAATGCTGTCTCACCTCCTTTGCAGTGGCTGCTGGGTGATATATAAATATAACCAGGGTACTAGGATCAATTCCTGTAATCCACCTTAGCTGGAAAACATCAGTTAAGTGTACAGCAGTAAACTGCTCCTGTCCCTAACAGTGATAAATTCCTTTGCTTTCTACAAAATCAAAAGTAACCTTTACAGTTTTTTTTCTTGCTAGCATAGATCCAAGAAACCGGCTATTAACATTTTAGTAAAAATTAAAAGTGAGTCTGGGGAATTGAACCCTCAACTTCACGTACTATGTCTTGCTAAAAAGAAAGCTTTTTACCCATACCCACTACCCCACTCCCAAGAGCTACTAGGTGGAATGTAAGTACAGTAGAATCTTTATCTTTTACTAGGAACATAATGGAAACAAAAAAAGTAAGCCCAGAGATTTGAACTGTAACTCAATAGTCTGTGTGTTTTTAAAACCAGCACTAACCTGAGCCACCACTGCACAGTAAAAAAGTAGGTACATTTAGAATCTTTTATCTTTTGCTATGGAAATCAGTTAATGTTTTATATTGTTCTAAAGCCGTTGGCATTTACGATGGTTGGTAAATAAAAAAACAGAGCTGCTTATATTAAAAGGTATCTCCAACACTCAAACTAAATTTTTTAGTGTAGGGTACAAGCCCCAGAAATGGACTACCAATGTTCGTTCCCTTGGCTGTCTACTCCCGGCTCTCTGAGAGTCAGCCAATCATACACACGGCTGCCGGCTATGCAGAGAGCAAGGGAACAAAGGACGTAAGTATATTCTGGGCTGGTGTCTCCCATGTGCATGACAGATTTCTTCCAGGGAGACATGGAAATAGCGGGACCGGATGACGCAGACAGCTCCTACTCTTCATTTTTTGAACTTTGGACAGACACTGCAGGAGAACCATAAGGAGCTGAGTGTGAAGGTAAGGATTTTTTTAACACTTCTATTGGGGCCAGTAGTGTGTTAAATTTTAGTTGTTTTGGGGTGGATATGCCCTTTAAACTTTGTACATATATAAAAACTTTATATTTTCTAGAAACATGATGTAAACTAAAAAAATATTTTGTATTATTTACAATAGTAAGCCAGAGGATTTGAACCTGTAATTTCTGTGTGTTCCTAAAAAAATGTTCATTATATGTTGCACCACGAGAAAATAAACTATAAATACAGGAAATTTAGAAAACTTATTCTGCTAAAAACAAAAACTAGAAATCTGTGTAATAGAGACATAGAACACTGGGGCAGGAGCGTGGCTATGCCCCTAAGCACTTACAAGAGGAAATTCCTGAAGGAAATCCATGCAAGCACAGGTAGAATATACATGGATATAGAGGCCAGTGCTGCAATGCATCAGTGTTAACCATTAGCCACCTTGCTAATACAGTGTTTGGCAAAAGTGATTCGGCCCCCTTGAAGTTTTCCACATTTTGTCAAATAACTGCCACAAACATGAATCAATTTTATTGGAATTCCACGTGAAAGACCAATACAAAGTGGTGTACACGAGAGAAGTGGAACGAAAATCATACAAGATTCCAAACATTTTAACAAATCAGTAACTGCAAAGGGGGTGTGGTAATATTCAGCCCCCTTTGGTCTGAGTGCAGTCAGTTGCCCATAGAACATTGCCTGATGAGTGAATGTAGAGTGCACCAGTGTGTTAATATATGTCAAATATACAGCGCTCTGTGAGGCCTCAGAGGTTGTAAGGGAATCTTGGGATCAACAACATCATGGAAGTCCAAAGATCACAACCAGACAGGTCAGGGATAAAGTTATTGAGAAATTTGAAGCAGGTTAGGCTACAAAAAGATTTCCAAAGCCTTGAAATCCCACAACACTGTCAAGCCATCATTCAGAAAGGAAGGAGAGTTGGACAACTGAAACCTACCAAGACAAGGCCGTCCACTAAAAATCACAGGCCGAACAAGGAGAGCGCTGATCAGAAATGCAGTCCAGAGGCCCATGGTGACTCTGGACAAGCTGCATAGATCTACAGCTCAGGTCGGGGGAATCTGTCCATAGGACAATTATTAGTCGGGCACTGCACAAAGTTGCCCTTTATGGAAGAGTGGCAAGAAGAAAGCCATTGTTAACAGAAAAGCATAAGAACTCCCGTTTGCAGTTTGCCAAGTGGGGGACACAGCAAACATGTGGGAAAAGGTGCTCTGGTCAGATGAGACCAAAATGGAACTTTTTGGCCAATATGCAAAACGCTATGTGTGGGAAAAAACTAACACTGCACATCACTCAGAAACACCCATCCCAATATCAAATATGGTGGTGGCATGGCAGCTCATGCTCGGGGATGCTTCTCTTCAGCAGGGACAGGGAAGCTGGTCAGAGTTGATGGGAAGAGGATGGAGCAAATACAGGGAAACCTTGGAAGAAAACCTTTGGAGTCAGCAAAAGACTTGAGACTGGAGGTTCACCTTCAGCAGGACAACTACCCTAAACATAAAGCCAGGGCAACAATGGAATGGTTTAAAACAAATATATCCATGTGTTAGAATGGCCCAGTCAAAGTCCAGATCTAAATCAAAATCGAGAATCTGTGGCAAAATCTGAAAACTGCTGTTCACAAACGCTGTCCATCTAATCTGACTGAGCTGGAGGTGTTTTGCAAAGAAGAATGGGCAAGGATTTCAGTCTCTAGATGTGGAAAGCTGGTAGAGACATACCCTAAAACACTGGCAGCTGTAATTGCAGCAAAAGGTGGTTTCTACAAAGTCATGACTCAGGGGCTGATATCACGCACACCACTTTGCAGTTATTGATTTGTTAAAAATGTTTGGAAATGTATGATTTTTGTTCCACTTCTCACATGTACACCACTTTGTATTGGTTCTTCACGTGGAATTCCAATAAAATTGATTCATGTTTGTGGCAGTAATGTGATACTTTTGGCAATACGTTTGCCAAGCACTGTATTTAGCAGTTCTAAATCCAGCATTTTCAACAGATGTAAGTCATTGAAGAAATGTAATGGATTGGATTGCTTAATGTCCTATAATACCATAGTGATGGAAAATCAATCAAGCAAAAACTTCTGCCTGAATAGTGCATGCAGTACCACATGTCATAGAGGTCAGAAGATGTAGCTCATGATTGGGATTTGTAAGAGCTAATCATGGCTGTAGAACATGTTTTATCAGTACTTCTTACAATCAAGTCAAATACATAACATGAATCATTTACTATTGCATCATGATATCGTTTATGGAAGATTGCGGAGTATAAAGTTATCAATTTCACTTCAATTTTATAAAATTATCTACCGTTTATTTGTAGATTTACAACATATAAAAATGACCCTATGCTTATAGGTTGCTATTGTGTCCACAAAGCATTTTTCAGTTATTTTTGACCAAATTAATTATAAATTGGAGATAATGACTCCTGGCCATGCAAAGAACTCTTTGTAAAAAAAGGTATTGATGCTGGAAAGAGCACTGTCTAAAGTTCCACTTGGGGTTTCAATGCTCATCTATAGAATTTGCAGAGATAACCGCAAGAGCATAATTAATAAGATCTTGCAGTGCATGTTGTTTAAGAATTTAGTTGTGAATATATACTGTAAAGAAGTCACACTGAGGGTAATTCACTTTATGGACTGTAGGTTGCCATTCAAAGCTTTCCTGCAAAAAATTCAGTCATTCAGAAATAATGGAACTTGGCTCTAATTTTGTTAATAAGGGTAGGAAGGTATGATATTATACTGGATACTTTCGACTGACAAATGGGAGAGGGGGATGTCTCTATTAAAAGGGAGACTAGTGGGTGGGGAAAAAGTGGGGGCATTTAATAATAAAAAATTATAAGATTTGCCTAAATGCCATATCTAGAATTTATGAGAAAGAAAATACAGTTTTACTACTTCCAATGGAATAGTGGATTGAGCTTGCAAAAAATGATTTTATGGTATTTTGTTGGACATGACCAGCTAAAACTGTAAGAAAGAGGGATCAGCTGTTTCTGGAAAAAATGTTTACCTCATTTGAGGTGGGTGTCGGTGATGTTCTTGCCTCCACTCATGTTTTATAATACATGAACAGAGCACAATGTTTAGTTTTTCTGAGAAAGCTCTACATGTGTTTGGTGGTTAACATTTGCAAATTGAGAATGAATTCAACTGGACTTGACCAGGGTTGGTTTTGTAAGAATTATATTGATCCAGTGCAGGAAAATTTCACACAAGGATTTTGGTCAGTTAGTCCAGGCATAACCCCCATCTCTTTTGTTGGCATGAAATAGGGCATAATGTTAGGATGCCTCCCTGGCCAAACAACACATGGCCAAACATTATGGTTAGATACTTTTTGCACAGGTGTATCATCGGTTAAAAACTGCTTAGAAAGACAAGTGATACGCAGGTCCTCCTTTAATAAAATATTTTTTTGGTCCTATAAATCAGTGGTTCTCAACTTTTCAAACCGTGGCACATTTGAAAATGCAATTTTCTCGAGGCTCACCTGTGTGTCCTAATGTTGGACATAAATTTGTAATTCCCATATATTTTACTTTAAAAAGTATTTTGCATTTAAATTAATGTAGTGTAAAATTACATTACATTGACTGTGTTGTAATTTTACCTAATATTTATTTTTAGAGTTAAGAAAAAAACAAAATGTAATTTTTACTGGTAAAAATATTCTATTACCAAAATTCTAGGCACACCTCTGTTCTCTTAAAGTCACATCAGTGTGCTGGCAAGGGGAGCGTGTTAATGCTTAAATGAGTCTGAAACCCACACAAAACCCAATATTACATCAAGTAATGTGGATTTTGTGTAATTTTGGGGGTCTAAGCAAAATTCCAAACTAGTGACTTTGTGCACGTGTACCTGTGCATTAAAGGTTAAATTTTGCACTAATTGAAAACTTAAAGGGTCAATATACTCACTGAAACAACTTTACATTTTCTGAAACATACAATTTGAGACAAGTAAAATGGTGGTACTCACATATTATTCTGTACTTTATCTGTATCAATGTGAGTGCTCCTAATTCCCCCCACCCTCCCTTACTCACTGCTTCTTGTAGTGTCTGCGACACTTATAAGTTTGCACAGCCTCACCATGGACCTGTTCTGATTTTCCTCTGCTGATTCTCTATAATGTTGCAGAAAGTGTGCAGGCAGGCAGGCAAAAAGGTTATTCATGGGTCACATTACAATTTCAGCTGTGATTTCAATAATGATTTATCAGAATCTACAGCTCAGATTTAAAATCTGAAAAAGTTTTGGAGGAGTGGGATCTTGTTGTATCTAAAGGTATTATTTTTTTGAAAATGTAATTTTCAAAAATAATAACCTTTGTGACTTTGTGCAGTGCACCTTAAAACCTGACTGGGGCATCTGAACCCTGGTCTGAGTTGCAGATTACATGACGCACCACAGAAGTTTTACTGCATCTCCCCCCTCAGATTTTAACATGACTCAAATCAAATTCAAAAGTTTTTTTTTACAGTAATAGTCTATTTCATTTACTCTGAAAAGGCTTATGTGCTTTAGACTAAACTTAAATTCACTTAATTGGATAAACAATTGTCTTTAAAAAAAATCTACTGTCAGTTCTTTGAACAAAATAGAGCCAATCAGTTTTGAAAGGGCATCAATAACATACTGTAGCTTACTCATTTCAGTTTATCAAGTGAAAGCAAATACAAAATCAGCAGGATGTGGGTAGTGGCTTGCCACAGACGTCTCTAGAAACAGTAAAAACCAGGCACAGATGGGAGCAGTGAATTGCATTTTGTTGCAGAGAATTTATGTGAATTGACAGGTTAACAGTGAAGTGATGTCTATTTTTTGAGTTCAGCACTAACATCTCATCTGAACAGCCATATTTGGGTATGTGAATAATTATAGCATGAGATTTTATACAGGTGAAATCATTGGAAATCATTTTAGAGCAAAATATTATCTATATAACTTATCTAAAATATAAAATTTTTCGATAAACTGCTTCCCACTTTTTAAAACTAATTTTAAGCCAATTAAAAATAATTTCTGTAGTTATTCTTAGAAATAGTGATTTTTCCTATAAATGCCATGCTCACTTATATTTGCATACATAATTATATCATATTTCTATACGGTACATGCTGAATGCCTTACAACATTAAATCTGATAGTGCCATCTTGTGGTTCTAGATGTACTTAGATGTTTTGTACTACTGTAAAATACATATCAAATCTAATGCTAAAACAAATATTCAGGGTACTGCTGCAATCTTGTATAAAGGGGGGACACCACTCAACTGTCACAAGGACTTCACTGGTCACAAGTAAAATCAACCTTCATTTTGTTTACAAACCTGACACATGTGCACACAAGAACGTGGAGGGGGTGGAACATTCTGATGCATTTTATGGACACTTCCCCTCCCTTAAAAGCTACGGGGGAGAGAGTGTGCAGGAGCTTCAGCGTAATTAATATGGTAAGTGCATTAATAACAAGCCTCACTAAATGGATTATACCCTACCACAAGACCACCATGATTTAAAGAGGTCCACACCTAGCAGAGAGGTACAACTTCAACAATTACTTTAGACTGTTTTTAGTGTTTTATTGTATTTAATTGCTATAATAAATTTGTTGGGCAGCTTATTCCTATGTGCAGAGCTATATAGACCAAGCAGGCATCAGAACAGCACAGAATAAAGCCTACATTACCCCTAGTGGTGCATAGGCATAAGTGAGTGTAATTTTAAACTATTATTTTACAGAGATCTTGATCTTAACCTATTATTTTTGCTTTTAACCTCTTCCCTACCCATACCCCTAAGCGCAGCAAAGAACTTTAAACATTTCAGGGTTATTCAATAAAAGTTCTTATCATTTAAATTGTGCTAATTTTGCCCCAACCAATCAGATGTTAGCTTTAAAATGTTAAATAAGATCTGATTGGTTGGGCATGGGCAAAATTAGCACCATTTTAAACGATAAGAATTTATTGAATCTCCTGTATATATACCCTATGCAGTGCAGCCACACACTCAACTAAACATTCCCTATCACACAGAGAGCGGAAGGATTCTTCTATAGTATTCATAATAACGATGTTGTAGCACAGAAAGATGTCAGCAGTGTCAAACAATGGGGGTTAATACACTTAAAGGGCATGTCCACCCTTATATAAACTTGACCTATAATAGTATGCCTTCCCCCAGCCCCAATCTTTACTTACCTCCCTCTCTCCTCCGACGCCGGCCAGGCCTTCTGCTTGCAAGACTGCCAAGCAGGGGGCGGGACCAGCAGCCGGTCCGTGATTGGCTGAGAGGCAGCCAATCACGACGCTGGCCAGCTTCTCGAATGCCGGGGGAGAGAGGGAGGTAAGTAGAATTTGGGGACTTTCTTAAAATTATTTTTGTGGTTGGGTTGGGGGAGAAAATACTATAAATGGACAAGGGTTTTTGTGGTAGGGGGAGGGATCGCAAAACGGGAGGAGGGGGAGAAGGGCTGAAGTACGCATGCCAAACTTCTCCCGGAGGCGGAGGAGGCAGAGTCATATGGACTCTGCTACTCCTGGTGGGCAGTTTTTGGGACTTTGGGGAGGACACAGGAGAACCATAGGAGCTGGGATGTAAGGTAAGGATTTTATTACACTACATGGGGGCCATTACTGAGGGGAATTATAGTTTTGGGGGTGGACATGTTTAAGTTCAAAATTAGTACAAATATAGAACTGTGTAAAATGTTAATATTAAAAAAATCATTCCACAGACCAAATAAAAAGGCAAAAAATCTGTTTAATATAAACCTACTAAGGCTATAGTGTAGCCTTGCACTATGCCCTATATGACTACAGTACACTACATAGTAAGCCATAGTAGCCCAGATTCATTTTGTTATATTACTAAGCACATATTATCATAACCTACTTATACTCCTATGTAGTTACTACTCAGATATACACACTCATGAGTATATATCCAAACCTAACTACGAGAATCAAAGAATACTAATCATAAAAAACAATAAATAAGGTATAGTCTAGTCCCTAGTAATTAGTTCCAGGGCCATTTCTATAAGATTAGAGCATATGATTTTAATGGTATTGGGTATTACGTATATATACATAACGCAAATAATTGTTACCTCACATTTTAATACACTGTGTAATCATAAAAATTTAAATAGTTATTTTGACTTCATATATTAACCTTCATTGTTTGACATGTGACATCTTTCTGTGTTACAATTATTATTGCACTTACCACTATTAGTTACATTGTAGCTCCTGCCTACATAAGTGTAAAAATAAAAGTGTGTTTTGCCGTATTAGTCCAGTATATGTAGTAAAAAGTAGAGTACTGTGATACTTTTAATGGACTAACAGTTTATTTTAGTAGACAAGCTTTCGAGGGATCAACCCTCTTCTCAGGTCAGAGCAAGTACTGATTGAAAAAAGGTTAACAGAAAGTAAGAATCTAATTACATATTATATGTAATACTAATAAGTAGGTGGCGCACTCTGTCCCCCATGGCTTTTGAGGAAGTTGAGATCTCTCTGCAAAAACGTGTCAGGCATGTTTCTCCCTCACGTTCCTGTGGTGTGTTTTGTACACCAAATAAAGGTTTTAACTTGTGACTGGAGTAGTCCTTGTGGCAGTTGAGTGGTGTCCCCCGTACATTGTTCGTGTGTGTTTTCTTTATATGTATTGCCTGGAGAATGGACGGATCCGACAGTGGAAAATTTGACGGATGTGTTTAAATAACATATAAGAAGCAAACAAAGTATATTTGTTTTAATAGGATAAAGATTAAAAATACACACATAAGTGGTTAAGAAAAGATGAGGAAGAGAGAAGAAGAAATGGCTTTTTGATTTATACTTTTAATTATATTCTATAACCTTTAATAGTACCCTAGCTAAATTTATCACAGGCATTTCAAGCTATCAGTAAATGAAACAACACATATAAAAATATGCGAACAAGCGAGTGCAGCCGGGGCCACGTGACGGTGTTTGTGTTTCTGATAACACTTCATCAGAGGTGATATCCCTCTCACTCTTTATAGATACCAAACTTTGAAGACATAAGAAATTGCCATACAAGTGCAAAAGTTTGCCCTGAGCTATTAGGCTGGGTACACAACAGCAGATCATATGGGTTACAGTAGTTAGATACCAGAGATAACATCTAATTGGTTGCTGCAGATTTAGGTTTGGTACACTGTCAGCGGACCACTATTGCTGCAACCAACAATCATTTGTCCTGGCCGAGCAGCTCGGGACAAATAATAGCCCCATGTGTACCCAGACTTAATCTGCAGCAACCAATCAAATGTTATCTCTTTTATCTAACTACAGTAACCCAAATAGAAGCTAACACTTGTTTGGCTGATGAGAATTAAAAGCACGGGGAACCTTTTGCACTTATTGCATCAGCCCCATAGTATCATAATGGTCATATCATAATAAATGGTCGTGGCCACCCCCCACCTACACCATACAATATTTCTACTAACTGACCTATATACTGTAATATCAGTGGGTTGCCAGGAAATATTGAATGGTGTGTACCCAGCCCAACCAATTCCTATTATTATTTACAGACTATCAAACTAGGTGCAACCCAGATGACTACGGATTTTGCTTTCTGGTACATAATTCCAGGTTTCAATAGCAAGTGACAGGACAGAATGGGTTTACTCATAAGTATAAGCCTATTCAGTAATAATATTAAAAATCTTTCAATTAGGTGGTAACAAAGGAGTTGGTAAACCTCAAGTCCAAATTCTGAAATCCAAATTGTATTTGCGGATTTCTCTCTATTAGAAAGGGACTCTCTTTGTACATTCTCTATCTGCATACCACCAAATTACACAAACACTTAAGTTGGGTACACAGACAGGATCAATAAGGCCAATTCAGTCTGGTCTGATTAGATTGGCCTTTTATTGAATAGATGTGTGGGTGAAAAAAAAAGGAATGTAAGTATAGCCCTGTAGGTACCATTGCCTACAATTTTGCACTGTGTACCCAGCTTAAAGGAACACTAAACTGGCTATTATAAGTACATGACATCTGTTTCTATTATTCTCAGGGAGGTGAGAACACTTATTTCATCTCACTGTGAATTATAGAATGCCCGGGAACAGTGCAATACTTACCTTACTGACGCTCTACTCGAGGCTCTTCAGCTGACAGGACACTGTCCTGACGACTCGCCTATCTTTTGTATTGGGGCACATGCACCAAAGATAGGTGCTCGTTGGGACAGTGTGTCTGACAGCTGAGAGGGAGCTGCGAGTGGAGCACTGGTAAGGTAAGTGATGCGCAGGGAGGTGGAAATAATCATTCTTACCTCCCTGTGAATAATAGAAACAGATTTCATGTATTTCTCAGAGTACATAAAATCTGTTTAGTGTCCCTTTAAGATACATACACACATGCACAAACACACATTGATTAAATCATATACTGCTTACAGCACCTGGGGTGAGGGGAAGAGCACTGTGGAAAGCACTAAAGGGGTGAGAATTGTACTGAACTTTGGGGGATGGGGAAAGTCCCCCCCCCTTTTTTTTTTTAAATTTATAAATTATTCAATAAAAGTTCTTATTGTTTAAAATGGTGCTAATTTTGCCCCAATTCAATAAAAGTTCTTATTGTTTAAAATGGTGCTAATTTTGCCCCAACCAATCAGATGTTAGCTTTCAAATGTTAAATAAGATCTGATTGGTTGGGGCAAAATTAGCATCATTTTTTAACGATAAGAACTTTTATTGAATCTCCCTGTATATACTATGCAGTGCAGCCACCCCACTCAACTAAACATTCCCTATCACACCAGAGAGCGGAAGGATTCCCTTCTACTAGTATTAATAATAACGATTGTTGTAGCACAGAAAGATATGTCAGCAGTGTCAAACAATGAGGGGTTAATACACTTAAAAGGCATGTCCACCCTTATAATAAACTTTTGACCTATAATAGCATGCCTTCCCCCAGCCTCAATCTTTACTTAGCTTCACCTATAATAGCATGCCTTCCCCCAGCCTCAATCTTTACTTAGCTTCCCTCTCTCCTCCGACGCCCGGCCTTCTGCTTGCAAGACACTGCAAGCAGGGGGCGGGACCAGCAGCAGCGTCTGTAATTGGCTGAGAGGCAGCCAATCACGGACGCTGCTGCCGGCTTCTCAGAATGCCGGGGGAGAGAGGGAAGGTAAGTAGAATTCAGGGGGAACTTTCTTAAAATTATTTTTTAGCGGTTGGGGCTGGGGGAAGAAATACTATTAAATGGACAAGGGTTTTTATGGTAGGGGGAGGGATCGCAAAATGGGAAGGAGTGGGAGAAGGGCTGAAGTACGCATGCCAAACTTCTCCCGGAGGCGAGACAGGAGGCAGTGCTGGGCTCTCAGAATGCCGGGGAGGAGAGAGGAAGGTAAGTAGAATTCAGGGGGAACTTTCTTAAAATTATTTTTAGCGGTTGGGGCTGGGGGAAGAAATACTATTAAATGGACAAGGGTTTTTATGGTAGGGGGAGGGATCGCAAAATGGGAAGGAGTGGGAGAAGGGCTGAAGTACGCATGCCAAACTTCTCCCGGAGGCGAGACAGGAGGCAGAGTCCTATATGGACTCTGCTATCCTCCCGGTGGGCAGTTTTTAGGACTTTGGGGGGGACTACAGGAGAACCATATGTAGCTGGGATGTGAGGTAAGGATTTTATTACACTACATGATGGGGCCATATGGTGGGGGGAATTATAGTTTTGGGGTGGACATGCCCTTTAAGTGCAAATATAGTTACAAATATAGATACATGTGTAAAATGTTAAATATTAAAAAAAATCATGTCCACAGACCAAATAAAAAGGCAAAAAACTTTTTAATATAAAACCTTATATAGGCTATATGTAGTAGTACCTTTGCACTATATTGCCCTATATGACTACAGTACTACTACATAGTAGCCCATAGTAAGCCCAGCTTCATTTTGTTATTTTAGCATATTTATCATCCTACTTAACTACCCTTGTAGTTTTACTACTCAGATATTATCAGCTGAGTTAACCTTTTATTATAAGAACTCTACATATAAATAAATGTAAAGCTATAGCTGTATCAGTCCCTAGTAATTAGTTCCAGGGCCATTTCTATAATGATTAGAGCATATGATTTTTAATGGTATTGGGTATTACGTATATATACATACGCAATAATGTTACCTCACATTTTTATACACTGTGTTCAATATAACTATCTTTAACTGTAGTTATATCTGCACTTCATATATTAACCTTCATTGTTTGACACTGCTGACACATCATGCACAAACACACATTGATTAAATCATATACTGCTTACACAGCACCTGGGGTGAGGGGAAGAGCACTGTGGAAAGCACTAAAGGGGTGAGAATTGTACTGAACTTTGGGGGATGGGGAAAGTTCCCCCCCCTTTTTTTTTTTTACATTTAAAATCAATAATATTTATACTTACAACCTGGGTGAGAGGGTGGGTGTCTCTCCTTCCTCCAATCCTGCAGCTGAGAGGATTTTCCTTTCATCTGCTCCTTCTTTAAGGCTGAGGCCACACCGCAACGCACAGGAATCGCGCACAAATTGCAATGCGATTGTGTGTGCAATTCTTGTGCGTTTTGCGCATGCCTTTTTGATGTTTTTTGTCATGGAAACGCATGCATTGATGCACCAAAAATGGTGAACGCATGCTTACCAAAACGAGAACGGACACGCACCCGCATTCGCGTTCCTGTGATTTCCTTTTTAGTGAAAATCGCTGGTGCAATCGGGAACGTAAAACGTGTGCGCGAACTCGCAAAAAATGCGCTAGCCTCCAGCCACCAATCATGGATTGCCACCAGGTAAATTGTGCACCTGGTTGCAATCACCCCCCCCCACCTTCCTGGGAGAGTTAACCTTTTCCTTGCTGGTCGCCACCTGCGCTTGCTGCATAACGGGCAAGGAGCCATTCTGCCTACATTCTTGTTAAGAACAATAGTTCAATAGCGACCGACGCGCATTTCGAAAGGAATATCCTTTCTTCTTCCAGGTCAGTCAAAGATATACTGCTGCGCGAATCGTTTAAAAATCCCAAACCTCGGTATTTGGTCGGCAGCAGCGTCCGTGATTGGCTGCCTCTCAGCCAATTACAGACGCTGCTGCTGGTCCCGCCCCCTGCTTGCAGTGTCTTGCAAGCAGAAGGCCGGGCGTCGGAGGAGAGAGGGAAGCTAAGTAAAGATTGAGGCTGGGGGAAGGCATGCTATTATAGGTCAAAAGTTTATTATAAGGGTGGACATGCCTTTTAAGTGTATTAACCCCTCATTGTTTGACACTGCTGACATATCTTTCTGTGCTACAACAATCGTTATTATTAATACTAGTAGAAGGGAATCCTTCCGCTCTCTGGTGTGATAGGGAATGTTTAGTTGAGTGGGGTGGCTGCACTGCATAGTATATACAGGGAGATTCAATAAAAGTTCTTATTATCTGCACTTCATATATTAACCCTTCATTGTTTGACACTGCTGACACATCATGCACAAACACACATTGATTAAATCATATACTGCTTACAGCACCTGGGGTGAGGGGAAGAGCACTGTGGAAAGCACTAAAGGGGTGAGAATTGTACTGAACTTTGGGGGATGGGGAAAGTTCCCCCCCCCTTTTTTTTTTTTTACATTTATAAATCAATAATATTTATACTTACAACCTGGGTGAGAGGGTGGGTGTCTCTCCTTCCTCCAATCCTGCAGCTGAGAGGATTTTCCTTTCATCTGCTCCTTCTTTAAGGCTGAGGCCACACCGCAACGCACAGGAATCGCGCACAAAATCGCAATGCGATTGTGTGTGCAATTCTTGTGCGTTTTGCGCATGCCTTTTTGATGTTTTTTTGTCATGGAAACGCATGCATTGATGCACCAAAAATGGTGAACGCATGCGTTACCAAAACGAGAACGGACACGCACCCGCATTCGCGTTCCTGTGATTTCCTTTTTAGCGAAAATCGCTGGTGCAATCGTGAACGTAAAACGTGTGCGCGAACTCGCAAAAAATGCGCTAGCCTCCAGCCACCAATCATGGATTGCCACCAGGTAAATTGTGCACCTGGTTGCAATCACCCCCCCCACCTTCCTGGGAGAGTTAACCTTTTCCTTGCTGGTCGCCACCTGCGCTTGCTGCATAACGGGCAAGGAGCCATTCTGCCTACATTCTTGTTAAGAACAATAGTTCAATAGCGACCGACGCGCGTTTCGAAAGGAATATCCTTTCTTCTTCCAGGTCAAAGATATACTGCTGCGCGAATCGTTTAAATAATCCCAAACCGGCTTTGGTCCATCACTCAAGTCCGTATGTAAGGAAACAAACATCCTAAATCTTAAGTTCCTTCTGTTCAATGCAGCCGAACTATTAAAGGGGAATTTGCAATTTATGTAGCATATTCACACGGAACAAGTAACTGTTGCAAAAATTATTATTAGTCAAACAGAAGCAATTCCTACTTGCAATCTATTCTAATGCAACTATTTAAAATACATTATAGCAACATACAATAAATACCTAATTGACTTCTCCGGAATGGCATAGAAAACCATATATTTGACTACAATGTGTAAAGTGTATAAATTCATTAAATAGGGTAGCTTAAGACTCAAATCAATTAAAGGAGGGAGTTATACGTAATAGTAGCAGATCTCATAGGAGGTCTGCCTACATTCTTATACCTACCCTCCAACATTCTCCATTTAACCTGTACATAATTGGGAAACCCATTGCACATACCTGTGTTGAGATCAAGTTCAGCTCTGCACCATTTTGTCCACCGATTAAATGGAGGAATTTGGAGGGTAGGCTAATTTAGTATAGTAAAGTACTGTATCCCGTGTATACTATATATACACTATTTTACATGTCTTACAACTGTATCTTTTTTGACAACACAGAAAAGAAATTTCAGCTCCTTTACTGGCCAAAACAGCTGTAACATTTAGTACCGTTTTTGTGAAGTTAAGAGTTTGTGAAAAAAATAAAGTCAGCCTACAAAACATTCCGGCTTCTTGTATGAGGGTGGTCAGCACAGTCAGTCAAGTTGGTGATGCACACAATGAACCATGAGTATAGGGTATAAGAAACTACTTTATAAAGTATAGGGGGCAAATAACTGCTGTATAAAATATAGGGGGCCAGTACTCTGCTGTCAGTGTATATGGGGAAACCAATAATGCAATCCAATTCAGAGCCACTCTAGCACACTGCCACTGGCTTTGGCCTGGTAGTCTGTAGGTACAATCCTCCACACCCCATACCCAGAGAGCTAAGGTAATCCAAATAATATAACAGCAAGAGGAGCACACTGTTTCTTGTGAATTTCACAGTTTATTCAGTGCAAAATAAAACCACTACAATGTTTTGGGTGCTTACTGCCTGAGGAAGGGGGCGGTAAGCACCCAAAACGTTGTAGTGGTTTTGATTTGCACTGAATAAACTGTAAAACCAATAATGCCACCTTCTTTTAATAATTTATTAAATATGATAATAATTATAAACAAGAGGTGATGATGGAGGCTTATTTAGGGTGGAGCAACCAATCAGATATTTTCTAAATGCAGTGTACCAATAAAAAGGTAACATCTGATTGGTTGCTGCTGATTAATAGTACAAGTATCTGTTTGCACCTGTTATTAAATAAAGCCCATAAAGTGACAGGACGCCCTTACCGGCTCTGCTTTCCCACTGTGCATCAGCATTTTTCATTTGGGATTTCCACCAGTGCTTGTGCGGCTTCATGCACGGCTTCTACTTCTTCACTGCTGGCATCTCGGGGCGCATAGGGCTTCCTCTTTCAGCTAATGCTGTTCATTGCACCATGGCTTTTTGTGCTTGCTGTGTCATTGACTTATCAAATAAAAATCTACTTTTCTTTTCTTTCCCTGTGCCCAATAAAGAATTTGGTTTCCTCTCTGCTTGTGGTGTGATTTTTTTTCTGATTTATTGGTGCCAACCTTCTTGCCTGTTTATTTAGCTATGCCTGAACTGACCTCTGCTTGATTCTGACCTTTCAGTACCATGACTTTCGACAGTTTGACAATGATTTCTTTGAACCCTTTGGTTCTTCATTTTCTGCCATTTAGTATTTGGTGTCCCTGTCTGTTTGGTTGTAGTGCTCTTTCTAACTTGGGTATCTCAGACCTCAATCCAGATACCTTGCACTTTGAAATCCTGGTGGAACCATGTTTGCTAAGGCGCTGACTGCCTGGCGACAAACAGGCTTGTCTAAAGGCAGGGCCGGATTTACCATTAGGCACAGTAGGCATGTGCCTAGGGGTGCCTGAGTTTGGAGGAGTGGCTGTCAATCTTCTCCTACCAATCCAACCCCTTTTTAGTCTATTTTCTTTCCCCAAATAAAGAGAAAATGGGTGTTGTTTAGGGGTGTGGTCTGTGTTTAGTGGTGTGACTAAGGGCAGGCTCCTGAGGTGTAAATCCGGCCCTTTCTAAAGATGAAGCAAGTGGTGGAGATTTGGGTATCTGGACTGAAGACCCAAGATCAGGCAGAGCATTGAAGTAGGTTATGACATACTTTCACATGTTCTGCAAAAAGGCACCTGCAATACGTCTTACAGGTATTTTAGGGGTAGGCCACACTTGTGTGCTTTTTGATATAATGGAAATTGGAACACAAAAGTTCCTGCGATTTCCGATAGGCATGCGTGATTGCGCACAATTTTGGTTAAATTTTCACTCGATTGCCCCATTTCCATTATGGAAATGCATGAAATTGCTGAAAAAAATGGTGATCACATGCATTTCCATAATGGAAATGGGGCAATCGAGTGAAAATTTAACCAAAATTGTGCGCAATCACGTTTGGTTGCGATGCAGTGTGGCCTTGAATTTACTTGCTTGAGTTTTTTTTTATTTTTTTACTTACCCCTAAAACATTATGTAAGAAGTAAATAAGGATCATCTTGTCTTATTGCTATATTTTAAGAATTCATTGTTAAAATTCCACTTCCGATAAAAGTATTGTTATTAAAATAAGTTGCTCTAACATGACAGGGGCACATTAAAATAGCAGAATACCATAGCATATAAGTGCAAGTGTTCACGTATTTACTGTGAGAGTGGCAGTGGCTTATATTCTTATAGTCGGTAATGTCACTGAGTGACTAATATAATTGTGATTTCATATTTTGAGGCTGAATGTGCTTTAATATTTTGAGGCTGAGCCACACTACAACACACAAAAAAGCACTGTGTGTTTCTGTGCGCTTTTGCGGTGTGCTTGTTTACACTTTTACGTGTGTTTGCGCTCGCGTTTTTCAGGGCATTATGGGTAAAATATACCTTAAAAATTGCAAGATCTATTGATTTATGTCCATTTTTTCATGCGCTTACAAAGACTTTTGGATTATGACAGAAATGGACCAAAGAAAGACCTGCCTTTAATAGCAAGATTGGATCTTCAGGAACCTCAGGAGCAAGGTCTGCATGTGAAGCATGTGAGCATGTTGTGATTACAAGCAGCTCTGGGAGGAGGGAGTGTAAGGGTTTGGAGCTGCTTTGCTTGAGCAAAATTGCAAGCTGGATAGGAGTTTGTGAAGAAAAAGTCATCCTGCAAAACATTCCAGCTTCTTGAATGAGAGTGGTCAGCAAAGCTAGTCAAGTTGGTGACACACTTAAGGGACTTAAGGTGGACATGCACTAGAAAGATTTTACTTACCTGACCGAGTGATCCCACGACATTAGAGCAATCTTGCTGGAACCGCCTTTCCCGTTCTTCTTTGTGACCGGCATGCAGTCGCAAAATTAGTGGAATTTGTGATCGCATGTCGGTTGCAAAGAAGAACGGAAAAGGCGTTTCCAGCAGGATTGCTCTAATGTAGTGGGATCGCTCGGTCGGGTAAGTAAAATCTTTCTAGTGTATGGTCACCTTAAGGGCTCGTTCACACGAGAAACTGACAGAAACGCACAGCATGTGTTTCTGTCAGTTTTAATCCATTTTTTTCATACATTCGTATCCATTTCTATAGAAAATGCAAGAAAAAACGGACAGAAATGCTGCATGCAGTGCGTTTTTTAAAGGACATGTCCACCCCCAAAACTATAATCCCCCCCACTACTGGCCCCACCATGTAGTGTAGTTTAATCCTTACCTCACATCCCAGCTCCATCTGGTTCTCCCCAAAGTCCCAAAAACTGCCCACCAGGAGGATAACAGTCCATATAGGACTCTGCCTCCTACCTGGCCTCCGGGAGAAGTTTGGCATGCGTACTTCAGCCCTTAAAGGGGGGGATTCCTAAATGGGTTACCACTGAACAAGCCCAGAAGGAGGTTCATGACCGAATGCATTCAAGTGTTCTATTATATATGGATCATATAATAATATTATATATACTCTAATTGCCAAGATTATTATCATAGTTCGCCAATACACATATTCCCTTTACTTTTGTTACAAAGTATATACTTATTAAGGCTGGGTACACACAAACCAACAGATATTTCCATGTATTGGTCCGTCGGGCCGAAAAAATCTAAGGTGATTTCGGCAGCAACAGTGAACTCTGTGGTCCATACGGCTGTGGCCGACCACTTTATAGCGGCGAAAGGTTGGGACGGAAAATTGGCCCGTGTGTAAGCAGCCTAACATTCTGTTTTACTCCACTAATCCACATTTGTACTACATTATCATCAGTGTCTTTTTAAGTCAGGGCTGTGACACTGACCGTGGATCTGACAGAATTTGCAGTAGAAGCCGATAACATTGGATCATGTATGGGCAGATTGAACAATCATTCTTTATAAAGAATATATGGAACAATCGTTCCTGTGTATGTATGTATGTATGTATGTGTATATATATATATAATGCAATGTTGACAGTCGGCTATACAACCACCTCCAGGATTTCCTAATGTCCCTATTTCTGCTTACTAAGCTCCATCACAGTGTAGTAGGTACATTAATTACTGTATATAAATCCAGTCTCAGCAATCACCTCAGGCAGCTGCGGGGTTAATATTGATACAGATCTCTATACTATTGTCAATCACAGGACAGACTGGATACATTTTTGAAACAAAATAAATGCTGCTTCTCACTCACAGCTCAATTGACAATGTAACAATCTATGTAACAAACTATGTAACAGTCTATGTACCAGTCTATGGACTCCAGAAGTAGAACAGAAGACTGCACTGATCAGGCAGAAAGGGGAGATTCCAGGCACCAGGAATCCCCCCCTAAACACGCCCCTGAATAACTGCTGTAAAAAATATAGGGGGCCAATAATGTGGTATAAAATATAGGGGGCCAATAATGTGGTATAAAATATAGTGGGCCATTAACTCTGCTGTATAAAATACAGGGAGACAGTGTCCACTTTTTCATGGGCTTCCAAAAACTTAAGTAAGTGTGATTTAGACAGAAACGGACCAAAGAAAATAGCAATGGATTGCTTTGCACACAGTGGGACCTTCTTACCATGATTTACATTATATAAAATGTCATTGAGGAGCTCAAAACAGATTGCAAAACTCTGCAAAAAAAGGTACTAGTGTGGTCTGGCACTAAAGGAACTTTTAAAAATGGGTCAGGCTTCAAAATTTTTACTGGACACTGATTGCTACTGAGGTGTCAGTGCAAAGCTATTTACCCTATGTTACATTTTTTAGGTGCTTATGTGCTGATGTATTTGTCTGGATGTGCCAGGTGTGTGATGGCTCAGAAAATCTGGGAGATGGCTAATGTTGTTGTGATAAATACAGGAGAATTTTCTTCATTTTTAAACAAATGCAATTTTCAGTGTTGTATCAAACAAAATAACATTACATTGGGATTTTACGGTACCTTACATGTTCTGGGTTTTCTGGTAACACCCCCCCTGGTTTTAATAGGGGTTATTATTTTATACAAACTTTTTTACAGGAACTTCTGTTTCACACACCACAGAGTATTTCATTCAGAATTTGACAGGTACTTTTTTTGAATAAAATATTTATATTTTTATTTGGCTTGATAGGCCAAATTTTGTGTGTTTGTGTGCTCAGTGTTAAAGGAATATTTGACTTGAAAAGTGAACTATTCCTTTAATGTATTGATTAAAGACCGGGAGGTTAAGGAGCTACGCCTTAGGGCTAGGCCACACTGATGCGTTTTAAGCGCAATCCGATCCTGCTTTAAAAGCGCAGGCTAGTGTGGCCCAATTGATGTGGCCACACTAGTGCACTACTGTGAGTTGTGCATGCGACCTGTTAATCGGAGTGCACGCGATCTGCATTTTTTGCACAAACATTGGGCGATTGCAATGGCAGTCATAAGCATTAACGCACCTGCTTCCATGCACACGTGAGCGCATTGCAGTGTGGCCACACCCTTACTTACCCTTCTTCAATCAAAATCTAAGGAGCCAGGGACGAAGGTAGGTATATTTACCACACTGACAGGTCCCGATCGCTTCCTAATTCTAATAAACTATAGCACGCATGCACAATAATGCGCACTATAATCTGAACCAGGAAGCGGTCGGGAATTTCCAGTGCTGCTGCGGTGGGTTGCAGAAAAGGTAAATATAATCACCTTCATCCCTGGCTCCTGAGATATTGTTAGAAGAATGGGAGGTAAGGCATAGCTGATTTTAATTCACAAATGCTTTCACATGTTTGTACTAAATTCTGTGACTCTAGCTCAAAAACCGTGGGAGGAGATACAGTTGGGTGGTTATTGTAGCATAAAGTTGCATAGGAGTAACATGACCAAAGCTAAGGATGGGTTGGTGAGTTACAGCCACTTTAAAGTTTCTTGACTGTTATTTATAAATACATTATTCACTATATAATCCACCCCCTTCAGTTTATCCCTCTAAAATCTAATTCTAAGTAATATACTTACAACACACAAGAAAAATAAATATCTTTTATTTTCTATCCAGCCCTAGACTGTGCTAGTGAAAAAGTGAATACTTTACTACAGGTTTTGCTATAAAGGCCTGTAATAAAAGTTTGTTAAAAAGGGTACTAATTTTGCCCTAACCAATCAGATGTTATTTCAAGGGCAAGTCCAGCCAAAAAACACTTACTTTTAAAATGCTTATTACCCCCCAAAACCTCACTTTCGCAAGGTTTGTAAAGTTCAAAGATTCCCCAGAACTTACCAGACCCGGTCCCTCGCCGAATATTCCACGCCCCCTGCTCCTGTTTCGAGCTCGTTGCGAGCAAAAACAGGAGCAGGGGACTTCTGCGCTGACAGCCGCTTCACTTCCTAGTTGCAGCTGTCAGGCAATTGGGCGTGACGTCACGTCGCACTCTGACAGCCACAACCAGGAAGTGGAGCGTCTGTCAGCACCAGGCGCAGAGTAGAAGCAGCGAGGGACCGGGTCATGTAAGTACTTTACGAACCTTGCAAAAGTGAGGTTTTGGGGGGTAATAACCATTTCAAAACCTCCTTGTTTTTAGGCTGGACATTCCTTTAACAATTGAAAGCTAACATCTGATTGGTTGGGGCAAAATTAGACCCATTTTTAACAAAAATAACTTTTATTACATAGGCCTGTATATGTTGGTTGCATTGGATGTGGTTTTACATGTTTGTATTTTAGTTATGACCTCCATTGCACAACTATCCTATTTAAAATAATGTTGTACAGACCCAAAATGAAAACTTACATACAGGTAAATCACCCCCCAAAACCCTAAACGGTAATAGTTTAAAATCTGAAATATATAAGTCTAACCTGAAATCCTGCACAATGTCCTGTTTCCCCTGTTTCTGCTTCCTGGTTCTTCCAGTTAGTCACTGTCAGTTATGGATTTGACAGTTGACATCACAGCCAATGACTGAATGTTAATCCCCTGTCTGCCTCTTCTGAGCACGCCCTGGCTCAGTACAGGTTTCTAAATTGCTCAGTTTCCATGAGGCCTCCAGAAGCATAGCAGGCATACAGTAATGAATTCATAGGACAAACTATGATATATCAACATATTTTAAAGAGGCCATTCCTTCTAAAAGATGTTCTTATGAGGGTGGAGTTGTCCTTTAATTTACGATTAGGGCCTACTATGTGCTTTTCTATGCACTTTTCTGAATGCTTTTTGTATTGCATTAGCAGTACATTCGCTTCTGTTTGTCCTCAATGACATTTTAATTTTATGAAAATCACAGTAACCGGTTCCTACCATGTGCGTTACACCTGTTGCTGTCTGTTTTGCCCTTGAATTCAAGTCCATTGGAGCGCACAAAAAAGAGGAAGGACAATCGGACACAAATGCACTACAAACGTGGACAAAAAGTGCACATGAATGCAAACACATTTTTTTGTGCGTGCTGCAGTGGGACCTAGCCCTTAATTAGGCTAATTGGTTAGTGCACATTTACTAGTTCTCAGATATTGAACTCTAACAGGTCAATGCAACATCCTCAGAATCCTTGCTAAACCCTTTTTTGGCCCTGTAGTAAAGGCTAGGCCACACTAGCGCGTTTTTCGCGCGTTTGCGCACGCGTTTCGCTAAAATGGAAATCGCAGGAACGCGAAAATTCCCGCGATTTCCGATGCGCATGCGATTGTGCGTCCGTTCGCGTTTTGGTAACGCATGCGTTCACCATTTTTGGTGCGTTAACGCAGCGTTTCCATAACGCGAAACGGCCAAAACGCGAACGCAAATGCGAACGCACAAGAAAAGCGCACACAATCGCGTGCAATAACGCGATTTTGTGCGCGATTCCTGTGCGTTGCAGTGTGGCCTCAGCCTAAGTGCTTACACTGTATACTGGATCTCTGTGAAAAAGAAAATTACAAAATGAAAAAAAATAATAGGACAGAATTAAAAATAAGCATAATTTAACTAGCAAACATACCCTGATGTTTTCTATAATTCATGGTTCACCTGGATTTTCGGGGGGTGGGGTGTACTTTGTTTTTTTCACATTAGCGCACTTTGACCAGATATTTAGCTGCTCTGTCCTTACTTAAGAATCATTATCGTGTACCTCTTAGAGCGTATTTCTAATATCAGCAGATTAAACACCACTTAGCTCAGCATTAAAAGGGTATCTTTACTCTAAAATAGATTTTTCAAAAATTCAAGATCCCGCTGCTCTAAAACTTTTTTGAATTTTAAATCTGAGTTGTAGATCCTGAGAAATCATTATTTGAAATCACAGCATTTACAGGGAAAGACCTGTCACTCCAGAACTTTCCCTGAACTCTCACTGAGATCTTTATCTCCCTGCCAGCACACTTTCTGCAACAATTAATAGAATCAGAAGAGAAAAGAAAGGAGGGGGAGGGAGGCTGTGCAGAACTTATAAGTGTCGCAGACACTACAAGAAGGCAGTGAGTAAGGAAGGTACGGGGTCATTAGGAGCACTCGCTAAACATTAATAATTTAATGACAAAACAATAACAGATAAATATGTGAGTACCACCATTTTACTTCTATCAAATTGTAGTTTAAGAAAATGTAAAGTTGTTTGAGTATAGTGACCCTTTAAATACTTTCGTTAAAATGTAGTTTTGTAGGACTTTGAAAAGCTATATCTCCATACAACTACAGCGAGGTCCCTAAACTTTTATCCAAAATGCCCTTAGCCCTTTCTGCTTTATATAAGGGTGATTTCTTCCACACATGGTTAACTTGTACAATTAAACATTTTTTTTAGTCAGAGATCTTTATAGTACTCTCAGAGGTCTTTTTCATACAAATTTTACCCACCCTCATAGAGGCGTTACTAGGCCAAGAAGTCCAAGATCTATACAGGCCTAATTACCATGTACTTTAGTATATCATGCTGGCAGCGAAAATCCATATTGTAACACAATGAAACAAATATGAAATGCTAGATGTAGTAGCAGTAATACGTAAAGTTAATTCAATAATGATCAATGAATCAGTGCCCCTATTTGATAAAATGTACCTTATAGTAAGCATAGTTCCCTATCCCTGATCAGAATAAAAGCCAGAGGCATTTTTTCCCTTAAAAATAATCAACTGCAGATTCTTGAAACTCATTCTCAGTTAGTAAATAAAATATTTATATTCCGAGTATCAATGTTTATCATTATTAGAAACAGTGTGCTGGTCATAACTAGTAGCATCATCAAAACTTTTCTTATAAATTTTCTATTTATGTCCAATATAGTACAAAACAGATAAAAGAGTCATGTGGGTGAAAATTGTCAACTGATCTTGTGATAATGGAATGACCAAATAAAAGTACAAGGATATGTACATCCTTACATCCTTGTATGTATATAGTGTATCTCAAAATGTAAAAATGTTTCTATCCTCGGTTTTGTTGCTGGTGCAAACCTTACCATAGTAAAAATAATAGTCTTATAAATCCTTGTTTCTTTCTGTATACAAAGTTTTTGTGGTCAGTAAGATCCCAGGTTGTGCATAGTTACTTTCAACAAATGCTAGGTGCGATAGGTTAAATCTGGGGTCCGGAGACCCCTAAGCTACCCTTAAGGTTCGTACACACGTGTGATCGCGGGTCCCGACCCGCAACGCACGATGTGTCCGAACGTTCATTTCGGCCGATAGTCGGTCCGTGTATGGGCACTTTATCGGCTGAAACGGCCAGTTGTTTGGAGATCCGCCCTGGCCGGTCAGGCAACGATCCCCGACCGAGCGGCCTTTTCGTCCGATAAAGTGCCCATAAATGGGCCGTTTATCAGCCAAAACGAATGTTCGGACACATCGTGCGTCACGGGTCGTGACCCGCGATCGCACGTGTGTACGAGGCTTTAGAAATTGGGGCTCCTCAAGAGATAGTGAAACATTATGGATCCACCCTTTGAATTTGAGTTCATTTGAGTTAATTTTTTTAAAATGTATATTTATTTAATTAAATATTCGTAAAAATGATATACTTTAATAAATTGATGGTTGAAAACAAAAGTAAAAAAATATATTTTTCTGTAGGGGTTCCACAAGATATGAAAAGGGATAAAAAGGCTGAGAAACTCTGGTGTACAAATTACAGTACAATACGGTTTACATAATGTAATATAGAAATCTATACAGCTAATATGCAAATGTTTTCTGGCACATAACATATTCCATTGGAACTGGAAGTTCTCAAATGTTAAAGGTGTTTATCCCATTCCTCATTTCATAAACAAATATTGTAAATAAATAGGTAAATATAACATATATAATATTCCCAAATTAGTGGAGCATTTCCAGTATTCAAATCAAAATATACCAAGAAACAAAGAAAATCAACTCACTAAAATATAGTTTACTCAGTCTAAGTATACGTATTGTAAATATTTGAAAAGTGCATTAAGAATTAAAGGTTAAAACTAGCTTAAAGGGCCCCCACCCCAAGTTGGATAAACCAGAACACCACACACATATACTAACAGCAGTATTACCCCATAGCCAACATTACACATACTTATCAGTCAACTTGTTATATGTGTGTGGTATTCTGGTTTATGCAGCTTGGGGTTGGGGGGGCCTTTAGGCTATTTTTAACCTTTAACTCTTAATGCACTTTTCAAATATTTGCAATACGTTTTTAACTTGTCCTAAAACCTGTATTTTAGGGAGCCAATTTTCCTTCTGTTTCTAGGTATATTATAATCTAAATAGGTAAATAACACAATGATCAATTGATACCAGAGAATAACAGTCCTATAAGCACTTGCATTAGAGCCCCTGACGTAGCAGTGCATAGTAGGAGCACTATGTAGGACCCCCCTGCAGGTGACAGACCCCAGTAAACGGAGCAGCCTGCTGCTGAAGCTCATGTGACATACCAGGGGACAGAGTTGGAAGCAGAATCTGCAGAAGGAGGAGGGGCCAGCTCGTTCCCAGACAATCCAATCCACATCCACTGGATGAGGACAGAGCAGTGGATCTATCCAGTATACAGCAGGGCACTGGGCACCGCATCCATGTCTCTCTCCCTGCACGCAGGCCGGCAGTTCGCACACCGCAGCACCGTCTTCCAGCCACTGGAAGCTGCTTCTTCTCTGCTCCAGACTGCCATCTGATGCTGCCAGAGGTGAGCTATTGTGTTTGGATTAGCAGGTGCCTTGCCCCTCCCTGTACTACACAGTCCATGGCTTGGATTGATCCATGTTGGTGGTGGGTAGTACGGGGTGACAGGCTTTTGTGTGACCCGGTGATGATTCTTTCCCCTTGCTCAGGGTGCTGGGCTTGTTTGTCTATGTGAATCCCAGGTCCCCCATGTTAATAAACGGGGAGCAAATCACTGGTGGAGCCAATCCTGGCAGCTCCTTGTCACTCTTACTGTGTTCCTTTTAAAGAGGAGCAGCAGCAGCTTTGCCTGCAGAGCAATCTCAATGTGAATGGATGGTTAGTGGCTGACAATGTCCTTATGGGTTTCTCATCCTGTTCAACGTTTATAACAATACTAGCTGTTGTACCTGGCATTGCCCGTGTACCCATGTGAGTATAGTATTTGTTATGCACAGGTGTGTGTTTGGCTTAGATGGAAGAGACAGAGGGAACAAGTGCCCAGTTGGTAATGTACGTCATGTATTTAATAGTTATGCGTTGAGGAGGTGACATTGCTTGAGGGACGTATAGCACATATGTTTATAGCAAAACTTAATGTACAACAGTGTAAGTTTTTCCACTTGGTGCGTAAATATACAAATGTGGTGAACCTACTCATGAACATGCTACATATAATTGTGCTCTTTGTCTGTTGTTAAAGTCAGGCTTCATTCTGTTGTGCTATCTGTAAGCTTTGTGTGTTTTTATTTAGCGTGCTCTATTTTTGCACATTAGTTACAGGGCCACTTCTAGGGGTTTTGCTGCCTGAGGCAAACTTTTGAATACTGCATCGATATATAGGCGGCTCGCGAAGTGCGCTGTCGCCGCTACGGTAAAGTGGGTGTGGTTTTGTTTGTGGGTGTGTTTCTTTTGTGGCCGTGGCTACAATTTACAATTTTTTTTACTTCCTATCACACAGGTATTTAAGCAATTCATCAGTCAATTAGCAATAATCTAAATTACTAGAAACATATATTACATCCCTTTCTCAAACAGCTTGTGTTACCACTACCATATTGCTCCATTTGGGTTTTTGTTGCTCAAATCAAAATAACTTATTTTATTGTCTGTGCTATACATGTTGGTTCAACTGTTACAATACATTAGAAATACCATACTGTAGTATAAAGGATTTTAGCCAAAAGATTTGGCCAAGATTGACCACATATCCCCAACCCCTCCCTATACAGAGACCCATCACCAATATCTCCCAGCATCCCCCCATGACCACATACCCCTAATCCCTCCCTATACAGAGACCCATCACCAATATCTCCCAGAACCCTCCATGACCACATACCCCTAACCCCTCCAGCCTCCCTATACTGTACAGAGACCCATCACCAGTATCTCCCAGCATCCCCCATGACCACATACCTCTAATCCGTCCCTATACAGAGACCCATCACCAATATCTCCCAGAACCCTCTATGACCACATACCCCTAACCTCTCCAGTGTCCCTATACTGTACAGAGACCAATCTCTATCAATAACTCCCAGCATCCCCCATGACTACAGTACAGACATACCCTTATGGGTCTTAACATCTCCCTATACAGAGACTGAGAAACCCATCACCAATATTTTCCAGCACCACCACCCCCCATAACCACATAACCCTATCCCTAATACAGAGGCTTATGAGAAGACCCCAGGGTCCAGGCAGCCCCACCATGTATCCCCAAGCAGTAGGCCATAATTTTTAGTCCCTCCTCCCTATATAGAAAGATTGGGAACCAAAAGAGTTGGGAACCAGAAAAGGGAAACCCACTGGACTCTGGGTAACCCCAGAGGCACTCATATAGCCATATAAAGGGAAATTGGAATTCCCATATAAGATAAATAAATGGGAAAAGATATATAAACAATAGGTATCATAAATGAACCTTCCAACTTCAAATAGGAGTAAAAAACACTTTAATAATACACTCTAAAAATACAACACATAATATCCCAAACACAAACTTCTAAAAAGTATATCTGGGCATCCCCAGCTCTAGTCAAATCTAACTATGGAGTCCTGGAGTAAAGGCAGCATGGATAATAACAGTAAAAGCAGGTAAGTAAAGCAGGTGTAGAAACACACATTCAGGCGCCTCCGCGCAACCCCCCCCCATCACAGTGGTCAGGGTAACCCGTACCTAATGCAAACTGTGGGAGCAAAAAAGCAGATGCAGCAGGAGGAAAACAGTTAACAAAGTTAGTGTATACTTAAATGAAAGCGTCAGCTGCCGAGTTCCCAAGGGCTTCCAACTGCACAGTCGATCTCTAACTCAGGCCGATTGTCTGGATGTACCAACACACCAAACTCCTCGATAGATGAAACTAAGTTCTTCCCTGTTGCAAATATGTGCTTACCACACTCCAACTGCCAAACTCCAGTCAAACTCCAGTCTCCCCCAGACTATATTCGTGTTGGGTAAAGAAGGTTTATTAATATTTTACTTACACTAACTCTGACAACACTAACTCCGACTCTCCTGCGTCCTGGCTTCACAGTCAAGTGTGAGTCACGTGACCTTGACTCCTGGTCTCCACAGTCCACAGACTAGTTATGCACGCCTAATTGTAATCGGGCACTGGCACTGCTGCTGCCTTCTAGGTCCTCGGTGTGGGTGTGTGTCATAATTGAAGTTCTGATTATCCAGCCCAGAAGAAGCAATGGAAGCTGGGAGCCAAAGAAGGTAGGAGAGCCAAGAGCAGCAAGCAGCACTGCAGAGTCGGACTCGGACCGGCCGGTAGGAATATATATTGGCAAATCTTCTTTCTTGCAGCTGCCGGGCGCATAGCGGCAGCAGTCATTGCCGGTTATGCACTTACATCATCACGGGCGTGGAGGCCGCTAGTTAAGGATTTTGTTTTTGCTGCTGATAATCCGCCTGGCCCAGGGCTGCCGCCTGAGTTACATGACTCACCATGCCTTATGGTAGATGCGGCCCTGATTAGTTAGCAGTATGTCACTTTGTTTGCACTTAAACACTTTATCCTTGCTCAAGCACCAATTTATATTGAATTTTTGATCCTAATCAATAAAGTTACTTTCTGGTCCGAATTGAAAGTGTCATGATGTCTTTGTTCATTTAGTTGTAACTGTCTGTGAAGTGTGTGACGTGCAGGCAATGTGCGTTTGGTGCTTAAGTCCAGGAAATGTAGGCATACCCCCCAGCCGTCCTGGTTTAAGTAGGTGGACAGGGGCATGTCTGCGATTTTGCTGTGGTCGGGGCATGGTATTCTAATGTGTGACATGGACGTGACATTTGGTGGCATGGTCGTGATGTTTGGGGGTGTGGCCATGCAATTTGTGGGCTTGGCTGCACATTTGGTTGCGTGGATTTATTGTTTTGGAGAGTGGGTGTCAAGTTTGAGGGTGTGGGCATGGTGTTGGGGGTATGCCTGTGGTTTTGGGGGGTGTGGATGTGATGTTTGTATGCATGATAGGGGGCATACCTGTGATGTTTGGGGTATGGACATGATGTATGGGGGTGTGACCATAATGTTTTTTTGGTGGCGTGGCCACAACATTTGGGGACATAGCAGTTATCTTTGGTGGCATGGCCTTCACAGTTGGGGTATGAGTGTGACCATAATGTTTGGGGGTGTGGCAGTGACCACAATATCTGGGGGGGTCACACCATTGGGGGCATGATTGCGATGTTTGGGGGTGTGGCAGTTTTCTTTTGGGGGCCTGGCCTCGACAGTTGGGGTATGGACATGACTTGATGTTTATGGTGTTTGGTGATGTGGCCGTGCCGTTGGGGGCGTGGTCATGATGTCTTGGGTTGTTTTCCATTGCTACAGCACATTCCAGGGGGCTCTGCTTTAAATTTCTTAGCATGACAATTACCTCAAATGTGATTCATATCACCAATAGTAACATCGTCTTTACAGGGTTTATATTTGAAAACTTCAATGAGCAAATTGTAATGTCTTACATACTTTAAAGGAAATGTCTGGTTTCCTCTGTTATAGAAGATGTTGTTCTGTGTCTGCAGCTCTCTAAGTTGCTGTAGCCATACATTACGCTGTTCTGGTGTCTCTGAAGCGCATGATGTGTGGACTCTTTCAGGGAGATTCAATAAAAGTTGTTTTCGTTAAAAATGGTGCTTATTTTGCCCCAACCAATCAGATGTTATTTAACATTTGAAAGCTAATGTCTGATTGGTTGGGGCAAAATTAGCCCCATTTTTAATGATAAAAACTTTTATGAATAACCCTGTTTTGTCTGTGTTGTTGAAGTTGGGCTGTGCACGGAGCCCAGGCTCTATATCTAAGTTGCATCACACATTGCAAGTGACGTGCAGGCTTTTTGTTGTTCAAACTGGACTTCACGGGCGTCAGCCCTTTCAGAGGGTGTCGCCGTTATGTGGGTGCATTCAGGGATGTGGCTGTGAGGCTGTGAGGCGAGCACATACATACATACTCGCTTACAAGATTTCAAGTTTATATAGTAGTTGGGGTTGGGAGGGTTGTTGGGTTGGAATAGCTGCCAATAGATCTTGCATAGGGGGGTAAATGTAAAGTTAAACTAAAATCTTGCACAAAGTTAGAGGCAAAGTAGTAATGTAGGTACTAAATTGGTCAGTAAGCACTTACGTAATGAATCCTGTTCTACCTTAAGTAGCGGAGTTACAGTTACCAAATTAAAGGCTACGTACATTATTACAAATGTGAGGAGGGCTTCTTTATAAAAAAACAAAACATTTGGGCAATGTGTTTTAAAACTACGTTTTCTTCTATAAAATACCATTATAGCATTCCCACAAATGCATGACATTTGGTTTTGTAGTGTCAACAAATTGTAAGTGATGATATGGCAACCATGTAACACCCTGCATACCATATAACATCCTGCATACCATATAACACCATGTATACCATAAAACACACTGTATACCATATAACACCCTGCATACCATATAACATCCTGTATACCATATAACACACTGTATACCATATAACACCCTGCATGCTATATAACACACTGTATGCCAAATAACACCTTGCATGCCATATAGCACCCTCCTTACCATATAACACCCTGCATGCCATATAACACCTTGCATACCATATAGCACACTGTATACCATATAACACCCTGCATAGCATATAATACCCCGCATGCCATAAAACAAAATATACCATATAACACCCTGCATGCCATAAAACAAAATATACCATATGACACCATGCATACCATATAACACACTGTATACCAAATAACACCCTGCATTAACACCCTGCATGCCATAAAACAAAATATACCATATAACACCCTGCATACCATTTAACACACTGTATACCATATTACACCCTGCATGCCATAAAACAAAATATACCATTTAACACCCTGTATACCATATAACACCCTGAATACCATATAACACCCTGCATGCCATAAAACACCATGCATACCATATAACACACTGTATACCACATAACAGCCTGCATACCATATAACACCCTGCATGCCATATAACACCCTGCATGCCATAAAACAAAATATACCAAATAACACCCTGTATACCATATAACACCCTGTATACCATATAACTCACTGTATACCATAAAACACACTGTATACCATATAACACCATGCATACCATATAACACCCCGTATACCGTATATAACACTGTATAGTATATAAAAAAAATTGTAATGTGTTCAATGCTGGGCTATTAAAACTCAGTTACTTAGTCAGATTTTGAATAGATCTTGGATGAATAGATATTAAAACGCTAGGTAACTGTTCTGTCATTATAGTGTTCACATTTTTGAAAGTAAATTATTTCCTAAAAGGCAAAATTATATGGGTTTTAGTAAATAAAGATTTACAGTACTTGTCTCGGTGATCAGCCAAATACTGTAAATACATTAAAAAAACTCCAGTCTTCATCATTTTTAAACAGGAAGGTACATTGTAGCTTTCTAGATTACAGCTATAAATCTTTTTATAGCTCAAGCCTTGTTCAGTGAGAACAGATAAGATAAAAACCAGGAACAATTTCTGTGTACTAGCTGTGAACTAGCTTGGTAGTAAAGATAATAACACTTATGCTTGAATAAAGAGCTTTGGAACTCACCACCATCTGTTAATATATGTGCAGTATGATACATATTATGTTACTATGTAGCTTGAGCTTGAAAAAGGCCTTACAAAAAAGTCCGAAACGTTGCTAAATGTTTTGCACAGTTTATAATCAATAAAATTATTTGTGAAGACCCAGGAGTGCTCCATATTATACTGTATGTGCAAGAGGTTTATATGAAGAACTACATGGATTGCCCCCGTGCAGAGCAATAGCTTAAAGTGAGTGCCTTTTAAATACATCATCAATATGTGCCTTTTGGAGATTACTGTCTCAAGTCTGCAACTAAATTTATTAGTTTTATTGATTGGTAAAATATCATCCAAGAAGATGAACAACTCATATATAGTAACAAAATATGCACCAAAAATCTAGACACTTGTCTTACACCTGTTGAGTTCAATATGGACCTTATAAAAACCTTCATTTAAAGAAGCAGGGGGGAAATAATCAGTGCATTTGCCTTTGGCTATTTAATCACATGTACAGATGGTTATTTTGAGGTCCAATTAAGATGTGGTGTGCTGTTATCTCAAATGCATTTAAAATGCAACAAACAGAAGTTTTTCTACTTTATCCTAAAGGCAGTGTACAGATGTTTTTTCAAGGCCAAGTTTAAGTTAACAACAAGCATGTTTTACATGTCATATTATGAAAGCATGAATGCTGGTATCTGTATCAGATTCCAATAGACACGGTAATTACTTTTGGTTTCTTTGGTGTCTGCGAAAAGTATCAATATTTCTATTCTCTTTACCCGTGGTTTTAAAGTATAATCTGCATTTGTGGTTTGAACGTGTATTTAAACGCTTTTCAAGCACACAACAGACATATTGATCTCAACTGTTAATACGCATCCTGACCATTTTGACCATTTCAAGTTATTAAATGAATCATTCATCAGATTACATTTAGGAGCAAGTGTAAATTACAGCGAAACTCAATATCATTTTGATCCAGGATATTTTAATATCTTATTCGATCCCATTGCACCTCGTTACTTCAGCTACGTACACATGTGCAATTTTCATTGGACAGAACACCCGAAGGCCGGTCAAGCGTTCTGGCCGAGGATCATGTGTATATGGGTGCTTAGTCAGTGGTCACCTATTGTCCTATTGTGTGTTTGTTGGCTGATGACATACATATTACCAAACTGATATGGTTTTTCAAAAGAGTGAGGGCTAGGCCACACTATCGCCTTTTTTCCCCCCGCATACGATTGCGCGTGCATTTTTCCCGATCATTGAAACCGCGGCAATGCGGCGAAAATGCGCATTTTTGGGTGCGGTGCGATTGTGCATGCTATTGCGATTTGCATTCCGCATTTTTTATCGCAATCGCATGCGGTTTTCTATATCAATTGAAAATGAAATAGAATGCAATCCATGTGCGATTGCGTTTGTGGTACAGTGTGGCTGTGCCCTAAAGCAGGGTTCACACTACAGTCAGGTAATGCTGTGGAGGAACATCGCACTGCAATGTTTTGCAATGTTCCCCTGCATTATTGCATAGCGGTGTCCATTAATTTCAATTGCACTGCTATGCAATAATGCACTGTATCGCAGCTTGTAGGTGTGAACGTTACCTTTCACTCCTACAAGCAAAGCGTTTTGGTGCAAACTCAACACTTGACATCGCACCAAAACATCCCAGTGTGAACGAGCCCTAGGTACACACAGGTCAATGTTTTGTCCCGACTGACCATTACTTTGGTACTTTTACAGCTGAAAGTTCGATCAAACATGTCAATAAATGTTGGCCAATCACGTGGTTGTTTATGTAATGCTGGGTACACACAGTAACGATAAAGCCCCGAGACTGTCAGATCCGACGGTATTGGGGCTTTATCGTTATGTGTGTACCTTCATTTCCCGAACGAGCTTGCAGATCCTGTCTGTCATCTTTCAGAAATCTGTACTGTGTGTACCTAGCTTAACACATGATCAGCCCGGCAGTCCTGGCAATATTAGCGACCAGAAGGCTGGCCCGAAACATTAACAGATTATCTTGTTCCTGACAGACTAATACTTTAAGGCTAGGTACACATCGGATTTCTATCCATTCTAAGAAATGGCAAACACAATGACATAGATCTGTAAAGCCAGTGTACCTAAGTCTGCACACTAGTGGTGAACGGTTGGTTAGGAAGAATTACTGTTGGTAGCAGCAAAATTGTAGCCACGGACGATAGTTCGCCACATAGGGGGCCGCACAATCGGCTTTGATTTTCCACTTTACCCAATCGTCCAGAGGAACAGGCAACCAAGATCGCATCCAATTTTTTGGACCAACCGATGCACGGAAATATCGGTCAGTCCCCCCGAAAATTTAACGGTGTGTACCCAGCCTTAAGGTGCCCATACTTAACAGCTTATTTGCAGACCAATCCCATAACATTCAATCAATTTTGGAGAAACCACCTTTCCGGATCTTTTTCAAACGCAAAATGAATTGTTCAGACAGGGCCTTTGCCATCGTATGTCTGCCTCAAAGAAGATCTTGAAAGGCAGTTCCTCTGAAATTGATTGAATGTTGTGGGATCAGTCTGCAGGTAATGTATGGGCACCTTTCGACACAAAAAAATCTGCATTTAAAACAATATAATAGAAATATATGTTATATTAACCAAAACCAGATAAAAGCCAGTTCCTTTACAATCCATTTATACTGATTGAATAAGAAGATTAGATAAGATTTGACCACACAGGTGAACAAGCAAATACAGTAATTTGTTAAGCTTCATACACACATGCGATGCACAATGTGTATGAGCGCCCATTTCGGGCGGCCACTGTGCCACTGTGCCCTGTAGGGGCAATTATCATGTATGTGTAATCTCATGACTGTCATACATGATTCCTTTCAACATTAACCTTTAATATATGACTTTCTTTAAACATTTCATTCAAGATACAGGGAAGTATTTTGTGACTGAGTACATACAGTATATGTCTTTATAAATGAGTAAAGCAAAGAGGCACTTTTCTTCAATCAATCTTACCTGTAGTGGTGCAGGTCCAATAGTGCACCTAATATTTATCCTACCTAGACTCAACCGGATTCTATATACATCTATATCTTGGTAAGTAACATTAAAGGACATATCCACCCCCTAACTAAAGTTTGCCCCACTGTTGGCCCCAATGTGTAGTGTTAATAGATCCCTATCTTTCTCCTCTGCGCCTTATGGTTGGCCTTTTGTAGGAGCCTGTCTGTGTATAATCAGTACCTGCCACTTCCTGCTCCTCTAAGAGGACTCTGGCATTCGCAGTGGAGCTCTCCCCCTTCCCTCCCCACATCCCTCTAGATCCCTCGGCATTGGTCTTTTGAAGAAAAAAATAATTTCATGTAAGGTAAGGCAACCCCCCAACCCTAAATGCTATGCTTAAAACATCTAAAGCTGCAGAAGAGGCCTTGACCGAGGGAAAAAAGGCAAGTCAGTACATTTAGGGTCTGATTTAGTATTTTTGAACATAGCGTATAGGGTTGGGGGGGGGGGGTTGACTTACCTTATAGGATTTTTTTCTTTTGGGGCTGGAGATACACTTTAACATTTATAATACATTGTTTCTGCATGTCTCATAGTTGGATAATAGTCTGAAAGCGAAAAAAAAAAGAAAAATCTTGCAAAAGTATAGCATTGGTGAGTGTTAGAAGTCAAGATAACCCTTTGCAAATTAGTGCAAAAAGATGACTTTAATTTGAAATATATTCAACAAACAAAAGTTTATTTTCTGTTCAGTGCTACAACATGGAATGAGCTTTATATATTTTTTTTTAATATTAGCTGTCATGTGTATCATTCCTGCAACATTCCACCCCCCCTTTACAAGCACAGAAAGTATAAGGGAAAGCAGTTGAGTATTCTCAAATGACATAAAGGAAGAGACATGTAAAGGTGTAATATGAATGCACATGCATATAGTGCTCTGACAGGAGAAGTCCAACTTACCATCTTGTTTGTTGTCATGTCTGTAAGTTTGTCTGAAATGTAGGCCTCTATAATGTCAAAATGTCCAGGATACACTTACCTGGGTAGGGCCAAATGAAAATGTTTCAGCCTGGCCATGGTTAAAATAAAAATAGTTTCATGTATTTAGAAAACCTCCATATTAAAGGGCATGTCTTGTACATCCTTTTTTCACTCACCTTATATCTCACATTTGTCAAGTCATTTCCATTGTTTGTTTTTTCCTGTCATTTGTAAATTTAAACAGTCTTACTTCCTCACATAGGAAGGAGTCTAACCACAATGGATTTCAGTCATCTGTCAGTCCAGTCTCAGCACCTCAGCTGTTGATTAAGATATTACCGTAACAAAAATGTATAGCCATATTGATCTACTTTGAAGGCTAATATCTGTTCCAGATTACGTCATACAAAAACACACACTGCTAATTACATTTATTAAGTGTGTCTTTACCAGACCAAATGATCTGGCAACCTAGTTGTCACCTTTCCCTTCAAGACACAAACCTACCCAATGAAAGGCTGGTTGGTAGTTACATTAAAAACATGCTGGCTGCATTAATTTCAATGTTTAATGCTCAAACTCCAAAAGATTGCTTTTAACTTACCACAGTCTCCTGGATATTCTTTTAAATCTCCTCTAGATTGAAAGCTCATTTCCTCTTGACTGTTAGCTCACTTCCTCTAGACTGTAAGCTCATTTGGGCAGGACCCTCATTCCTATTGTATCACTGCATTGCTGTAAATTAACTCATCACTTGATGTACTAGTATTATAGTATTATTATATATGCATTACCGTTGTGTGTAACATGCATGACTGTAATTGCAAAGCACAACGTAAGATGTTGACGCTATATAAATCTATAATAATAGTCAATTGCCTAAATCTTTTAAAAATTGCTTTTAATCTGCCATGAATTGCATTTCATTCAACATTTCCCCTTTAATGGTAACAAGTAAAGAAACAAGCAAGTACAAAAGGGCGCATAATGAAATTTACCTAATTTTTGCATCGCTCTGTGCAGTGTATTTATTAATAGCGTATCTATCTGCAAAAAATTGATGATGTGCATTTGCTCTCAAATTTATATTTATCCAACACTATCCCCTAAATCTTCAGTTTCAGGGTGTCACAAAACTGCAGATTTCCAACACTTTTGTACAGATATTAACTGGCACATACATATGAAACCTTTACTGTACATCAATACGGCTCCACGTTTTTGTTAAAATCCCAATCAAGCAGCTATCATTCTGATGCTGCATTAAGAGCTGACTAGAATCCAGTGTGTGTGAGACTCCTTACTATATGAAGTAGGAAAAGACATCTTGGATATAAAGCAATATTTTTTTATTGGCTCACTAAAATGATTGAAAATCCAAGCTTTCTAAGCACTTGTGCTTCTTTTTCAGGTAGAATACATGATTGCATCATGCCTGAAGAAGACACATAAGTGCTTAAAGATTGCATTCTCAATCATTTTAGTTAGCAATACAAAGTATTATTTTATATCCAAGATGTATTTTCTTTCATCAATAGCTACAATAATACTATTCTCTACTACTAATATATAAGGAGATAAGACTGGGAAAAGTGTTTAAATCTACTATTTACAAGTGACAAGAAAACAAACAAACAAGGTAAATGAAGACTTAGGACTTTGGTTGGAAAAGATTTAAAGTGAGTAAAAAAAAAAGAAGTTTACATACCCTTTAAAGCACAACAACAGTGTCCATTTTACTCCCCCCCCTCTATTTGAAAGTACCCAAGATAAGGACCTAAACTGCCCCCAAGATAAGGTCCTCACCACTGGCCCGCACACATACTTACCATTAATGTCTTCCTATTAGTTAGTTTGCGGACTGGAAGGAGAAATTGAAGACAAGCATGCCAGCATGGGAAAGTTTAAGAGGCAGTGCGGGCATTAGTAGCTAAACCCAAGGATGAGGACCTAGCAGTTTAGGTCCTCGCCCTGGGTACTTTCAACCTACCTTATGGCCAAAGGGTTTCACGCTCGGTTCAACAGCTGCAGAGGATGGGTTCGGGAGGGGGGGAGCTCCCCTGAGCATGTCACTGCTTTACTGAGGTTAAGGAAATTGCAGGGACCGGAAGACTCACTGACACCTCCTTTTTTTCACTTTCCTGGATTTGAACAAGCACTGCAGGAGAACCATAAGGAGCAGAGATCTAAGGTAAGGTAAGGATTTTAAACTTTTTTTAAACTACACAAAGGGGCCAGTATGGGGTTACATTTTAGTTTTGGGGGTGGACATGCCCTTTAATTAAAGAACGTCTTATTTTTATTGGCAGTGTGTGCATGAGTGAATAATCTTTGGAAATTATACAATGGATTACCCGAGATTTGTGTTTGTAGTAGTGTACACAGGTCTGTTGGAAGTATAATAGAACACTATTTCCTTTAAATTGTGCATTCAAGCACACAACTGCATGAGGGCACAGTTTAGGAGGAATACGGCTATACTAGACTTGTGTTATTATTTTTTATTTTAAAGGGTATCTGTACTAAAAAACTAAAAGGGTAATGTTATATGGGACGGAAGCACATTAAATTAGGTGTCTTAGAAATGCACCCAAGCTAATAATTATTTTTTATGGGCACATATATTTTTTGTAATATTTTATTGGAAATTCCAGATTAAATATGATCTGACTGCCCTATGTCTATCAAACCATGTACAAGAGTCTCAAAAGATTAAATTCAGTGTTTGTGATAAATTATGTTTGTCTGCACATATAGAAATAAAATGCATCAGTATTGAGAATTACAGTAGGTAGCCATGAAGTAAATAACTAGATATTATATCTAAACCTATTTTGGTTTGCGGAGGAGTGGGAGACTTTTTTAAAAAAAACTATGAGATTACAGCAAACCTTATACTCAAATGGAAAACATTCAAGCTGCACTCTCGAATGGTCCTCTCTCCCACCATTAACACCCTGAAACAGAAATCAGCTGCAGTAGAACAGACAGCTTTGATGAAAACCCAGGCAGATTTTATAAATAACCCTAATCAAGAGACTGCAGAAGTACTTAAAATACAACCCAGACTCACAGACAATATCCATGAAATGAAAGCCCGGAAAAAAATATTTTTTCAAAAACAAAGATATCAGTTTTTTTATAAATACTGATCGTATTTTTTACCCTCAGAGGTAGCCCAATTTTTCACCCAAAACTACAGGCATTGTATGCAACTTCTCTTAAACACCATCTCCTGGAGCCATTTATATTCCTCACTCAGACCCCTCTCCCCCAAATAACAGAGATCTAATGCCAGACAATGGAGGAGCCCATAACCGAATCCGAAATCAGACAGACCATTTCGCTATAGATTGAAACAAAACCAGAGGAACATATGGGCTTCCTAAAAATAGATATATTGACATTATAGCCCTGAAACTCTTAAATTTATACAACTATATGTTCGACACCTCCACACTGCCAGATGGTATTAATCCCCAGTCAGGAAAAGACCCTGGACTGTTTGAGTCCTACTGTCCTATCTCCTTGTTACAAGTGGACATAAAAATTTTAGCCAAATTACTCTTCCTGTGACTAAATAAAATAATTTGATCCCTGATAAACCCATGGTCATGGCTGGTCTGGGGGTTGCGGGAAGGTTGGGTATTATAAAGATGATTCTGTTGGCAAAAAATGTATATGTACTCTGGCACTCACCGGTTCTGATCCCCCTCAAATTTTTTAAAATCTTGGACTCTCTTCTCAGGCCATTTGTGTGGGGATCGGGCAGACACAAACTGAACTGGTTCACAATATAACATCCCACAGAATTGGGAGGACTGTCCCTCTCAAACATCAGACAGTATTATAGAGCATCTCTGTTATTCCATTTACAAATGTGGTCTCGAGACGACTCGGATTGATTTCTGGAACTAACTGATATCCCAAATGCCTTAGCAGCTCCCCAACCTATATATCTCCTTTCCCTGGGTCTCAAGGGCACTCCACTGCAAAATACTCAAACCCTCCAGATACAAGCACTAAGAATCAAGGATCTAGCACTACAAGCAATGAAATTGCCAATAATTAACAACCAAACTCCACAGATCGCTCTCAGAATTTTATAAAAATTCCTCAAACTGGGTCTTGGTACAAACAAGGTATAACTTGACTAATCCATATCAAAATAATACAAATATTAAACCATTTGAACAGCTAAAAGGGGAGCATGGGCTCCCAATCTCCTTTCTGATTAAACCTGCCTTTCAAACCCAATTTAGAGGGCAGACAACAGATTTGCCCACCAATCCCATTCTTGAGGTATTTCAGACCCCAACATCATCAAAGCTAATATCCAAACTATATACCCTCATAACCAACCCAGTGTCTAGAACTGGAGCTTGGGGGGAAAAAGACAACCTGGGAGGGAGATCTAGGACAGATTACAAATGAAAAATGGGAGGGTGTTCTGTTGGCACATAAGTTGGCATCCTCCAAGGCCTCTGATAGGGTTACCTAAATACCTCACACCAATTTGGATCGCCAAATATAAACCCAATTATGATCCTAGGTCACCAGGCACCTGGAACATTCTTCCACTTGGTATGGGATTGCCCATATATACAAGGATACTGGCGACAAATTCAACAGTTCCTACACGACCACATGGGATGACCCCAAGGCATGTTTACTGGGAATCACGTAACACCTAGCAATTGATAAATTTATATATTTAAATATATTTCTCAATAAAGTACTGTTTACAGCTAGAAAGCTGATTGCTAGGACATGGATACAAGCAATACCACTTTGTCACAGTGGAAAGCTGCTGTTAACTCCACTCACACTTTAAAAAAAAATCATATACACAAGTAGAGGTTGTACCGCTAAATATGCTAAGGTGTGGGTTAAATGGGAGGCATCAGCACAGACATGTTCCGAATAATCTAAGTTATTTCTCTGAGAATTTGATATTGAGGAGGTGGGGGTTGGAACAAGGGAGCCTCTTGGTCTAATGGGACCGAAATACCTATTATAAAGCTATTGTACTAATACTATGATTACATTTCCTTGAATATGTATAATATTGATTCAGATGGGGCAGAGAATGCACAATGCTTTGTCATTGACATAAAAACTGGAGACACTAGTGAAACAGGGTAAGGATATTTTATATTTAAAGTAAATGTATGATTATACTGCAATAAGAAACACGCAAGTATCTTACAGATGACCATGTTTTGTTAATGTTATGTAATTATTTGTTTATAATAAAATGCCTCCTTAGAGGCATTTTAAATAGTGGTCACTGTACATTTTCTGTTTTATTTTACTGCTAAATTCGCTCCTTTACGATATTTATGTAAAGGGCCAATCCTGTATAGTGCAGGGTGCACACCATTCACACCATGACATTTCCTAGGAATGTGGCTTTAGTGTATCATCTTGTTTGTCATTTTGTCCTTGGGTATTAATGGCTGATTTCATGTCTGTCTGAAATGTTTTATAACTCCTGATCTTTTTTGGATACACTCTTTATCAAGCCTGCTTTCATAATCATTGTTGATCAAGATGCACTCTGATCAACAATGACCAACATTGCCTCTTAGCCAAGCACTGTCTCGGCTGCCGTTCCAGCCCTTTCTACTTGCTTCTGTGCATGGAAAAGGCACTGAAGACAGGCAGAAGGCAGCATAGGGAAGGAGGGCTGGATTGAGCACTAAAAGCTGAATTGAGCACTTTAGACATTATGGGGGGATATGTCAGAAAAAATTTTGGTGGGTGGACATACCCATTAAGGTTATTGATCCTCCCCATATTTTGTTCCCCTTATACTTACCTTTACCAACAGACCTGCATCCCTCGTCGGCAGTGAAACACATCCTCTGCTACTGTTACAAACTGGTTTTGAGCTTGCACAAAAGCAAAGTAGGCAGCTTTTAGAACGGCTGCCAGGGATTGTCAGTGACGTCAGCAGGGTGGCTTTCACTAGCATACTTTAGTAAGTACAAAAAAGCTCATGAAGCCAATGCTCACCGGGCTGTGTTGGTGGTCCGGGTGCAGCCACCCCGGACCCGTTGCTAGGTCCAAGTAACAAGCATCCACAAAAACACAAAAGCAGGTGGTGCTCACAGGAAAATGGAGATACACTTCAGGACTTAAGTTAAAACAGCATCTTTATTGTAGCAATTGAAAAAATACAGATTGCCTTACTTATAGGCCGAGGGTCCAAGATAATACTTGTTGTTTTATGCACTGAAGTGCCTTTTAGGGCTTAAGGGGTCCCACAGCTTGAACTGGGGCCACCCCTGGTCCTAAAAAGGACCTTTTCAGGTCTCCATCGTTTTCTTTTTTCTCTGACGTTGCTGTGCAGTCATATGATTGCTAGGATTGAAATCTTAACCAATCATATTTTAATAAACTCCAGCTCTCCCCACCCTCCCGGCAGCGAACACCTACGGTGCACACCCTTCCCAGCAGCCCCTCGCAACCCACCTTGACAAATCTGCTTGTGTGTACCGAGCCTTATAAAAATAATTAAGCGATACATGATAGTGTAAAACAAACTTTATGTAGTGTTATCTATGAAGTGCTATACTTTCGACTGATATTTTTAGCAGAACTCACTAGTTGAAAATAGGTAGCTTGCCTCCTATGTCTGTCTTCCAAAGTAAAAAAAAATGTCAACCACTGCTATACCAAACATTTAAATAGTAACTTGCTGCATGTATACTGTTGACCTGGGAACCACCCGTAATGATACAGATAAAATCCTGTCTACATTTAATGACATTTCCTGTTAAGCAGACATTAAGCCAAGAAACAGACAAAGCTAATCAAATTAAGTCACTAGCATATTCCCATGAACAGCTTCTGCATTCTACATTTACAAGCATTCTTACATGTCATTCTTACATTTAAAGGACAACTCCACCCTCATAAGAACATCTAGAAAGAATGGCCTCTTTAAAATATGTTGAGATATCATAGTTTGTCATATGAATTTATTACTGTATGCCTGCTATGCTTCTGGGTGCCTTGTGGAAACTGAGAAATTTAGAAACCTGTACTGAGCCTGGGCATGCTTAGAAGAGGCAGACAGGGGATTAACATTCAGTCATCGGCTGTGATGTCAACTGTTGTCTTGTCTTTTGACTGTATTACTGGAGCTTGTGGGTAATTGGTGAACCAGGTTACAAGAAAACACAGGAACTGTATTCTGAAGAACAGGCTTTACTGAAGTATTAACATAGAACTTCTAAACAGCAAGAGAGCACCATAAACAAAAATGGAGTCCAACACTTACAGTACTAAGCACAACAATGTATCAACACATAACATGTGACTAGAGACTGGCTCAGTCTTAAAGTCACAGCACTATATATTACAACTGTCAAATTCATAACTGACAGTTACTAACTGGAAGAACCAGGAAGCAGAAAGGGGAAACAGGACATTGTGCAGGATTTCAGGTTAGACTTATATATTTCACATTTCAAACTTTTACCGTTTAGGGTTTTGGGGGTGATTTACCTGTATGTAAGTTTTCATTTTGGGGCTGGACTTGCCCTTTAAGGGTTTAATGTTTATTAAGTGGACAGGCATTAAGTTGTTTTTTTTTTTATTTGTAACCAAATATGTGGCAAAAATTATCAAGGTTTTAATAACATGGTGAAAATATGTATAGGTAAATCTTTATGGTAACAAACAAATTCTTTAGTAAATAGATATTGATAGTTACATGTTAAAATCCACTTACAAATTCAAAAGCCTTAGAACAACACTGAATCAAAAGGCAGAACACCTTAATTTAAAAGCTTTGTCTTACCTCTTATTTTGATATGGTTGCTGGGAAATTTACCTTATTAACATGGGGCTTGTGTTTTATTTCCCAGCATTCCATCATCACACAGTTTGGTTAATGACCATTATGTATTTACACATACTCAGTCCTAAATGACTGCAGAAACCTTTTACAAATGGTCATGCCTGCTATTAGTCTCTAGCCAATCCTTCTACACGACTGATTAGGCAAAGGAGCATGTGATTAAGATCAGGATGTGTGGCCAGGCACTGCACACACATACAGTTATTTCATCCAGTTCTTAACATTACCTTTAATTCAATTTACTGAAGTGGTATTTTACAATTTATTGATGTTTTTGGTGGGGATAGTTTCAATTTCTGGAGTTTAAAAAATTGGGTTTAGTTTGGGGTTAGATAGCAAAAAAAATACTAACACATGCTTTCAGCTCTTTGCATAATAATTTGCAGTCCTTTATCAAAATAGAATTAATGGTGTTTGTGGCTCTGCCTAATGAAGAAGCAGAACCTTTTTTAGTGCAGTGGAAGATAATCATTTACCAGTAGTGCTAATCCAAGAATATACTGTTTGCAGATAAGATTTCTCCAAAGACTTAATTAGTGGCCATAGAGAAAGCATCCCATGAGCATAGGTGATTAGATGTTCTGCAGAAAAAATAATCTTATACTTGCAATAAGCAAACAGCTACTGAACTATGGCAGTTACTTAACACAGATCAGTATATTAAGTAAACATATTATTCATCCATGAATAATCTCCGAGCTTCCCCAACCAGCAATTTCATACAATGCAAAAATATTAGGATTGATGATTTAGATAACAATGTATTGAACAATGTTGCTATCTGCAACACAGCAGTGTAAAGCTGGGTACACACAGGAAAGATAAAGGGGCAACTCCCATAGGATTGCTCCTTTATAGGCAATGTGGGTACTGGAAGAAGGATTGTTCCCAAGGCCAGCGAATATTTAAAGGAAGCTTCTGGGATGACTTGTACTGACCAAAAATATTTCTCTGTCGTGGTCAGCTCCCTGTACTGTAGTATAGGGAGGGAGGTCTAATATAAGTTATGCACTGCCAGCTTGCTTAATTTTTCAGGTCAGTTCAGATATCTTACCCTTTGGTACATTAACCATATCATTATAGGTAGTGCCTATGTTCGCGCCTAAAACATATCACGGCACAGTATCATCACTCTGACCGTATTGGTGGTATAACCCAGCAGTATCCAGTGGATTTAACTCATGTGCCTTTAAAACACCCACCTCCCCTAACCACCAAACACACACACAAATAAAGAACATGGCTGGTACATGCTGTCAACAGACAATATACAAATAAGCATCCTTATTTAAAACATACTCCATAGTTTAGCTGCAGGTAGAAACATACAGATTGCCTATTAGACCAAAGGTATTGCATGCTATGGTATTCGTGGCATCTTACCACCGGAGCGCTCCTGCTATTATGCATATACTACAACCCTTACCAGTCTCGTTGAGCCTTACTGCCCATGTCCCAAAGACTTCTCCTGGGTTATACATTACACAGTGTTACATTTGTCCGAGCCGCCATGTACCTCCATGCTAGACCGCCAACGTACGTTTCATCACGTGACCCGTGACTTCATCAGGGCGTGGCCTATTTTAGTCCGGTATCCCTCTTATACCATTTGCCGGCTCTGCCCATGTAACAGTGCCGTATTTGCTCAGGCTGCACAGGGTAGCGTAAACCTCCTAAAATGTGACACCTAAAAGTGCTTTTAAAATAGATATTTACGTGCAACATATAAAACTCTTAAAAACATTACTTTATTGCAGCCATGGCTATGATAGGGGGAGTGTAAGTATAAAGATGTTAAAAACTTATATCTTAGGGGAGAACTCCTCTCTTTGAAGGATTTTTTTGTATTTATCAGTAGTAGTTTACTATGTACCCAGGGGATCTGCACATATTAAAGTTATCTTTACCAGGCATTTTTGAAAAAGTATCCTCCCTTTTCCTCATCTCCACAACCCCCAACCTCCTCTTTATTTTATTTTCTAGAGTCTATTTACGGGCAAGTTTTTAAGAATCAAACTCATCTTGAAGGGGAAGTATACTCAACCTAACCCTACACAACCTAAACAAACAAACCTTTATTTGTTTTTAGAGAAAGCATGTGAAACTAACCTCCTCATTCAGGCCATCCGGGCTTCTTTTGCCCAGCTGAAAAATCTATTGAAGTTCCCGTTGTAGAAGGGACTTCTCCAAGTCCCCTCCCCTCATCCCCAGATGAATCTATTCTATTGCCCCAAAATTTATGGCATATGGGTTTCCATCATGTTCCTGGAGTACATGTTTCGCCACGCTACTTCTGTGTGGCTCCTTATTGATTATTGCCCTAACGTGTTCCTGTATCCGTATTGTCAATCTCCTTTTTGTTTTTCACACATATTTCTTGGGGCATTTACAGGAGATAACGTAAATGACATTTTTAGATTGACACGTAAATAATTTTCTCATCGCATGTATCTTACCATTCTTACTTTTGAAATCTTTCTCTTGTGCGTTATAAATACACACGTTGCATTTGCCACACTTTCTGTTACCTTGCCACTCTGGAACGCCTAGCCATGCTTCTAATGTATTGGTTTTTCCCTTTGGACTTTCTTCAAAATGGCTCCTACAGAGGAGACCTTTCAAAGATGGGGCTCGCCTGGCTGTCAATAAGGGCATTTTACCGGATCTTCAGTCAGTAGATACCAGTGTTTTCTAAAACATTCCCTTAATGTCTCCCATTGGGAGTTAAATTTTGTAATGATCCTGGTTGGGTTGACTTGATTTTTTCCTCTATCTTTTTCAACCAGTAGGCTACCACGATTCTTTTGGGAGGCTTTTCTTTTGGTTTTCAATAGCATCTGCTCTTTATATCCCGTTTCTAAAATCAGAAATCATTTGTTCTGCCTGTTCCTCAAAGATAGTTTTATCTGTACAATTTCTTCTTATTTGTAAAAATTTTTCACCTGGTATACCCTTCTTTGTGGCAGGTGAGTGATGGCTATGAGCATGTAGCACTGCATTTACCGCAGTTGGCTTTCTGTATGTTTCATTTTCCACCTTACCTCCTCTTATTTTTTATTAACAGGTCTAGAAATTCAATGCTATCCATACTGTATTTTAGTGTGAGATGGATATTGTAGTTATTGTCTCTCAGTTCTCTTACCAAGTCAATTAATTCACCTTCAGATCCTTTCCAAATTACCAGAATATCATCCACGTATCAGAGCCAAATTAGTAAATCCTCCTCTCTTCTCCCTTTTGAACATATTTCTTGTACAGCTGTTAATTCCCGTTTGCCTATATGCAGGCAGGCATACTTCGGCACGAAAGTAGCAGCCATCGCGGTTCCTTGATGTTGGTGGTAGTACTGCCCATCAAAGGTAAAGAAGTTATTCTGTAAGACCAATTTTAACATATTACCAACAAATTCTGAGTGTTATTTATACTCTATACCTCTTGTTTTAAGGAAAAAATTAACTCCTTCCTGTGATGGACGACACAACAGCCCTCAGCCCAGGGGCGCTCTGAGCACGCTTACCTCACTGTGAAAACCCCAAAACCAGACTGAGAGGCAGAGTTCCTTAGTTCTAATTAGAGCAATCAGAGATTCAGCTAACAATTTGAATATCGTTTAATATAAACAAAAACAGTACAAACAATAAACTACAGAAAAATATCAGACAAAACACAACATAAGCAACAGTAAAACAAAATGGGATGAAAACTTACATACAGGTAAATCACCCCATAAAACCCTAAATGGTAATAGTTTGAAATCTGAAGTCTAACCTGAAATCCTGCACAATGTCCTGTTTCCCTGTTTCTGCTTCCTGGTTCTTCCAGTTAGTAAATGTCAGTTATGGATTTGACAGTTGACATCACAGCCAATGACTGAATGTTAATCCCCTGTCTGCCTCTTCTGAGTATGCCCAGGCTCAGTACAGGTTTCTAAATTGAAAAGTAGAAAAGGAAAATAAAACACAATCAGGGTTATTCAATAAAAGTTCTTATAGTTAAAAATGGTGCTAATTTTGCCCCAACCAATCAGATGTTAGCTTTCAAATGTTAAATAAGATCTGATTGGTTGGGGCTAAATTAGCACCATTTTAAACAATAAGAACTTTTATTGAATCTCCCTGAAAGTGTTTTATTTATTCGATATGTTTCGACCCACAACCGGGTCTTTGTAATACACTTGTTGTGGGTCGAAACATGTCGGATAAATACAACACTTTGTGTTCGCAGCATTCCTGCTTGGCATACCCTTCCTTTTCTACTTTTCGAGATTCCATACTGCTGTGACCGGAGCAGTAGGAAGGCGTGACCCAAACTTGAATTATTCCTGGCAGCGAAGCGCACACTCTTTGATGTCTTTCCCTGAGGTTTCTAAATTGCTCACTTTCCATGAGGCATCCAGAATCATAGCAGGCATTCAGTAATGAATTCATAGGACAAACTATGATATATCAGCATATTTTAAAGAGGCCATTCCTTCTAAAAGATGTTCTTATGAGGGTGGAATTGTCCTTTAATGTCAGTCCTTAATGTTCCAGGATAAAATGAAGAAGGTAATTCCGTGTAAGATGAGTCCAGAGGTATTGGCCCTCAAAATAACTCTTATTAGTCCGATATTAGACGGTAAATGGAGAGCTATCTCTTTGGGTTTCAGAGCCATTTTTATACCACTGGACAGGGGTGTAACCAGATCACCACACCCAATCAGAGAAAGGTGTGGGTTGAGCAAGAGGAGTGTAGGGCACTCCAGGTGGTCTCCCTGACACACCCACAAGGTGGTTATCTCTGCCAAATCCCGTATTGCGACGGGGTAACGTGCCATAGCACGCCAACTCACAAATCCGTATCCGTAGACAATTTTGTACATACCAAATTCAATATGGTTATTGCGTATTGATCCATAAACCAAACAAAAGTGTCTCTGTCGCTTTCCACACAAAGTAGAACATGGGTGTTTGGATTCACATAAAACGGCTTTTACCCCCGAGTCCACTTTTAAAAACAGTTCACATAAATTATGGTCACAGAAAGACATATGAACACTGATATATGTTTTCCTTTCCACATAGTTATGAACTGGGATATAGATTCAAGGGTTGCTAATTAACCCCTGCAGAGCCAGAGACTAGAGTTTGGGACCACACTATGTCCTTTCATCCTGCTAACTATACATAATGAAGTTAGCTGTTGGTATCTACATTAACCGAATACACAACATACCTTGTGCAGACAGAAAATAATACATTTAACAGACGGGGAACTGAAAAATCACATATAATTATACAGTTAAAAACATAAGAAATTGGAGAATCATATACAATAATACGGATTATGACATTTCTCCATAGAAATATACAATAATCACATGATTGTGACACTTCCAACCCAACCTCATGGGGTATGGAGGGGTAAAGACCCTCCATGTCCATCATCACAAGGTACGTACCTGCCGGGACATTGATGTCTTTCAGTCTTCTTAGCACTTCCCTTGTATCCTTAACATAAGAGGGTAATGTTTGTAAAAATGGTCTAAGAATATACTCTACATATTTACTGACCCCTTCCGTTGGCCCACCTATCCCCGATATGATGGGCCTACCTGGGGGTTCATCCTTATTTTTATGTACCTTTGGGATGTGGTAGAAGGTAGGGAGTTTTGCTGTAATATTATGTATAAAAATGTATTCTTGAATATTTATTAAGTTCTTTGACAGGGCCTCATCAACTATCCCCTTAATCTGGGCTAATACCCTTTCCATCGGGGTTTTTTTTTATCTCCAGATATTGCTTTGGATCCTGTAGTTGTCTAAGTGCCTCCATTCTGTATATGTCTTTTTGAAAAAATGACCCCATTTCTGCCTTTATCTGCGGTTTTTATTTCGATATCCATTAACTCACCCCTGGTATTAATCTTTTAGGATCTCTTTTTCCATCTGATTGACAAATATTTTAATATGTGGATATAGCTTCTCTGAGAGAAAGAATTTAGAATCTGGTTTACGGTTAGTGAAGCCTATATGCCTTTTTATATTACCCTGTTCTTCAGATTATACATTCATAAGATCCTCTAAGTCAAAAAGTGTTTTTCTATCATGTATGTCAAGTTTACTCTGAACAGTCTTGTCCTTAAACATTTTGCACAGGGTCAATTTCCTTGCAAAGAGGTGCAGGTCCTTTATAACCTCAAATTTATTCCCCAACAGAGACTTTTCTGCCTCCCCCAGATCACTATCAGTGAGGTTTATGACCTGCAAGGTGCCTCCTGTTACCTGTTGTACCTCTTTTGTGTCCTCCCCATCTTTCTCTGTCTCACAGCCTCGGCAGGAGGTCCTTTCCTCTTTTTCCTCCCTCCTCTTCTTGTCTTTCATGAGATCTTATTGATGGGGGGTCCATCTCCTCTGCTGTGTTTGAACTTTTGGATAAAAAAGATGAGCCAGTAAAAGGGGATTTACACTAGGGGGAGAGAGAGCAAAAAGTGTGGGAGAGTAAGGGAGGGGGGCTGCTGTGTGCAGTCCATAAAAAACTGCACAATCAGCAGTGGTTTTCAGACACATCTGATAGCCCATTCGGACAAACAAACAATTGGTCATGGATGAAAAACCCATGCAATTTTTCCAGCCCACACATACAAAACCAGCTTAACAGGTTTTGTATGTGATCTGTTTAAGATTACAGTACCAATCTGTTACTGTAAGAAAAATTATTTGCAATCTCTTGACCAGGAAAAAGACTTTTGTCCCCATAAACTACACCCCCCATAAAATACACATTACAAATATCATATGATCGCAATTGGCCCAATAACATAAGGGAAGAAATAAGATGTTCAAAAGATAAATGGTCACACGCTATTTCAACGGACTATTCAGAAATGTCCAGAATTTTTGTATGTATGGAACCAAATATTTACTTGTCTTAAAGGAGCATTTTTACTCAAGTAAACAGATTGCATTCTTTACTTCAGAAATCAGCAGTATTTTTGAAACAACATCTGTTAAAGGGTATGTCCACCCCTAAAATACATTTTTAATATTCTGCTCCCCCATGTCCCCCGCATGTTTGTTTTTTTCAAAAAGCTCCCCAAACTCTTACTTACCTCCCCTCGATCCTCCGCAGCACTGCCGCCCCTCTGCTTGCGAGAATGCAAGCAGAGGGGCGGGACCGGCAGTCATTCAGTGCAGCGGAGGAAAGCGGAGAGGTAAGTAAGAGTTTGGGGAGCTTTTTGAAAAAAAAAAAACATGTGTTGGGGCTGGGGGACATGGGGGGGAGCAGCATATTAAGGGGTTTAACGCTAGGGGGAGGGATAGTGAACGGGAGGAGAGGGGGAGAGGGAGGGGGAGGGAGGGAGAAGGCTGCAGTGCGCATGGCAATATCTACCGGAGGCTAGATACAGGCAGAGACCTGCTATCCTCCTGTGGTTAGTTTTGAGACTTTGGGGGGGGGTTACAGAGAACCCTATGGAGCTGGGATGTGAGTAGGATTAAACTACACTACATGGTGGGGCCAGTAGTTGGGGGGATTATAGTTTTGGGGGTGGACATGCCCTTTAAATGCATTTGTATCTAGCAGCTTTTTTGCCTGTGTATGTATTAATATTTTAAAAAGGGATTACAAATATACGGTAGCTATGATTAGTTTTCACATTTAACTTTCTTTGTTATAATCTATAAAAAACCCATTAAAGTCTAAAGCAGATATGTAATTAATTATAATGAATTTCATCAGCTTAAAAATAATTACCTTCAGAAGCCTACATTTTCCCAGAAATAAAGCTTCATATACTTCCAACCCCGTTTAAAACCATGATAGGTGCTTTAAGCACAAAGAGCAGACTAGAGACCAATATAAATAGGCTGATGTTTTGATTGGATAGGGCGGTTGATCAATTGTTATTTCTGAATGATTATTTCCAGATTGATTTTTGTCTGTACGATTGAACTTCATGGCTGATTGTGCAGTCCTCAATAGGCATCACGAAAAAAGAAAAAAGAAACAAATAACATTTATTATAAAATAGCATAGAGCCCCTATCTTATAATAAATGTTATTTATAAATTTTATTTATTTTCTTTTATCGTGATACTTTGCAGATTTAAGGTGAGTGCCTTGTTATATATAGGCATTGAGTGCATCTAGTCATTTGTATATATATATATATATATATATGTTTCAGTCCTCAATAGGCTGCATGATAGGTCAGGCCGAAATATCGTCAACATCACTTAATTTTGACTGTTTGTTGATCGGATTTACCAGGCTGAAATCAGGGTGTGTATACCTGACCAAACAGATGACAAGAGAATGTCCATACTTAACACTAAAAAAAACACGCATTTGCTATTTATCTGCCCCAACTTCAATTCATATGGTTATAATATACATTACAAGCATGCTCAGTAATCCATATGAAGCAGAATTGGATGAGGGAATTTCCCACCATGCAGTTCACATATCACCATTCCAGCTTCAGCAAAACTATCCATAACAGAAGAGATTATGACAGTAAGGCACTTGATTGACAGCTGAAATGTAAGATGTTTCAGACTGCATTTCAATATGGTACAAATTGACAAAAAAATTGTACAGTGATAGCTGGAAAAAATTATAGTCACCAATAATTGGCAATATATAAAAAAAAATCACAGTGCTCATATCCTTTATAGGTGTTACTGTGGTCCTAAAATGACTTTAGGTAAATGGAATACTAAGCATAGCTAATATTTTGGAATTGTGTTTCAGTATTTTTTTTACATAGTTTTGAAGATATTTATATTTTTATGTTTGATATGCATCCCTAGATTCCCTACTCTTCCTGCTCTAAAACCATGTGGCAGTCCCTCTTCCCTGTGTGTCCTCCTCCTTATGGGCCCTCCCTTACAGAGTCCCCTTGAAACCCCCTGTGGCCCCTCCCCTTTAGTCACTGTAATTTAATCTCTTCCTGGTTTCTTCTGCTCTCTCCTGCACTGAGCATGTGCCAACCACAGATTAGAAGAAGGAACTAGTATTTGTGACCTCAGATTCAGAACCTCCTGCCCTCTAACTTTCTGATCAGTGATTTCTTCATATCTTTGGCTGTGCAGCACGTACAGAGGTGGTTGATGGCTTGTTTTATAGGTAGGAACCTGACCTTTCATTTCAAGTCAACTTGTTTGGAGACCGTTCCCCTTTAAGGTCTGAAGCACATACATGACAGATGGGTCGTTTTTATTTATAAGGATGGACATGCTCTTTTGAACATTGTCAGTCAGAATGCAATAGCCCCCTAAAAGGTCAGACAATGTATCTGAGTAGTCAATTTTTTTAAAGGAATGTAAAGTAGGATATTGCCAACTTTTAATGGTCCGTGGAATTAACCAGTAATAGAAATAGACAGGGGTAAGATAATGTAAGAGAATTTCCACTTTCACAAAACTAAAGTATGTGAAAGTTTTTCAACGCTGCTGAATGAATTTCAGTTTTTGAATTGTCAAAGTCAACTTATTTGTTATTTGATTTTCTCTTTCCCTCAGATATGTAAAAAATAATTAATCTTAATTATTTACTGTAAATCATTTACCTCTTATAAAAATTCCAGTTCTATATCTTCAATGATCAGCATTTCTCAAAAGTTTTATCATTACAGAACCCTTGAAATAATATTCATATCTTAGCGAACCCTAAGGCATGAATCCCTTATAAAAATGATTATATAAGGGATAATACGCTACCTACAGTGTAATATAAGGATATTACGCCACCGAGGAGTTCCATGACCATATAGAAGCACAAGGCTGCAGGCCGAGTGCTTTTATACAGGTCATGGAACTCCGAGGTGAAGTAAATCCATATATTACACTGTAGGTAGCGTATTATTTCTTATAATACATAAGGCCAGCCAAAAAAAATAACCTGCCCAATACCACTGTGTCTTCCCTTCCTGTATTAGTCATTTATATAGGAATCCCTGTTTAATGTATAAATAGTTAATTACCGTTCCTATTGAAAAGAGAAAGAAGACCGAACATTGTCTGTCAAGAATAAAAAGGGATTCCTCCGAGGTGAAGTAAATCCATATATTACACTGTAGGTAGCGTATTATTTCTTATAATACATAAGGCCAGCCAAAAAAAATAACCTGCCCACTACCACTGTGTGAGAGGGGCAGTAGAATACAAGAAGTCACTCAGTGACATCACTGAGTGATTGTAATATAGATTCTCGCCACTGCACCTCCCCATTGAAAATACTTAGCCTTATGTATTATATTATTATTATTTTTAATAATGGTCTAATGGCTGACTGATGATATTTCATTGCGTTGTTGGAGCGAATTAATTCGTCAATGTTGCCAACTCTTATTAGAATTCAGAAACACTCAATGCACTAACACCTTCCAGTGACAGGCTACGTATATGAACACTTATGGGTTTTCACATTTAATTGAAATGAAAACTAGGTTGAAGTGATATACTAGTACCATTTTAGTAGAAGCAATGCCTATTTTGACTGACAGTCAATGACTTCTTTAGGTGAGGTAGAATCTGCAAGTTTTACTGCAAGTAAACCCTTTTAAAAAGAGTTACCACTAAACAATAAAGCTGGGTACACACAGTAAAGATCACTGAAAGATGACAGACAAGATCTGCAAGATCCTGTCTGTCATCTTTCAACGATCTGCATACACACAGTCCCAAGCGTTCTCCCTATGAACATCATAGGGAGAACGCTCGGGACTGTGTGTTTCCATTGGCCGCGCTAGACTCCTCTATAGGGAGTCTAGCACGGCCGATGGAAATTTTCGGTCATTCCCAAACAAGCATTCGGCCGACCCAATCATTCGGCAGCCGTGCTCGTTCGGAAATGAAGGTACACACAGTGACGATAAAGCCCCGATACCGTCGGATCCAACGGTATCGGGGCTTTATCGTTACTGTGTGTACCCAGCTACAAAAATAGAGAATAGTAAGGAAGGGACTAGTATCCATTTACATATACCGTATATACTCGAGTATAAACCGAGTTTTTAAGGTAAAAAAATACCTTAAAAACCTAGGCTCGGTTTATACTCGAGTCACTGGGTAAATCTGCCTGAAAAAAATAACTTGTGTGTACCTTAATTTGATGACCGGGAGCTGTGAGACCAGGAGCTGTGAGTCCGGGGGCTGTGAGACCAGGAGCTGTGAGACCGGCAGCTGAAGAGGCAGGGCTGTAAGATGCAGACCGGGAGCTCTTAGAGGCAGAGCGCGTGGGACGTGCGTAACTTACGTCCCCGCGCGCTCTGCTGACGGCATCAGCCTGGACTCTTTCAGTACCGGACCCTTCCGACTGGTATGATGGAGGAGACTGCAGAAAGGCCTACCAGAGAACCGGTTCCTTCTACCAGCACTCAGCCCAATAGTAAGGGTGTCAATTTAATTATGCATGGGGTGGTTTGGGGGTGGGGTGGTGGTGGGGTGGGGGGGCTCGCTTTACATAGGTATAGAGTAGAGCTTTACATAGGTATAGAGTACAATTATATCTATTCTATAATCTATTTAATCTCGGCCTATCTATCTATCTATCCTGCCCGCTATCTATTATCTATCATCTACTCTCTGTATTTTTATATGCTTGTATATATCTATCTATTATCCTCACCATCACATTTATCTATCTAATCTCTGCATTCTATATTCTATCTATCTATCTATCTATCTAATCTCTGCCTATCTATCTATCTAATCTCTGCCACTCTATCTATCTATCTATCTAATCTCTGCTATTTTATCTATGTATCTATCTATCTATATCTATCCTCTACCATTCATATGATTCTATCTATCTATCTATTTTATTATCTATTTCATCTATCTTGAATGCCACCCTCACTTGGCATTCAAGATGTTTGGAAACTACAACTCCCAGCTAATAAGCATGCTGGGAGTTGTAGTTTCCAAACATCTTGAATGCCAAGTTTCTTACCCCTCGGTTTATACTCGAGTCAACAACTTTTATTAGGATTTTTAGCTGAAATTGGGTGCCTCGGTTTATACTTGGGTCGGTTTATACTCGAGTATATACGGTAATTATTTTAGCATGATGTATTTGTCCTGCTGACAATTGTGTGTGTCAATAGGGTGTAACTTCTTTTCTATCACTTTATTACAGGTACCACCCCTCCTGGAGGTCGCAGGAGTCTCCCTATTTCTGTAGTGGTCTCCCGCCCTCCTCCTAGATGATGTCACCAATGTCACGTCTCCCTAGCCATGCCCCTCATCGCACCCAGTTTCTCTACCCTGCACAGAAGCCTCATGGCAGGGTGGGATGTCTGTTATTAGAAACATTTTTTTAAAAATTATGTCAATATGGTGTAACTTTATTAGAAACATAAAATATGTAGAAAAATACAAAATTAAATTGATAGGGTTTCTGTCAAACTGATTTCACTGAGGTAAAATTGAGATTAATTTGTTTTGGGGAAAAGTATTGCAACAATATTTGTATTACAGCATTTACAATCTCTCTATAAGACTGGTCTGTACTAAAATCAAACTGAGTTTACATACAGCAGGTTTTTTTGTGCTCTATAAGGGCTAGGCCACACTGCTGCGCTTGTTTTGCGCTTGCGTTTTTTTTCATATCATAAATATTGCGGCAACACACCGAAGATGCACGTTTTCGGGTGCGTTGATTGAAAATGCGAAACGCAAATCGCAATTGCAACGCACCCGAAAACGCGCATTTTCAGTGTGTTGCCGCATTATTTATGATATGAAAAAATTTTAAATCGCAAACACACGCGTTTTTCAATAGTTAATGAAAAATGCATGCGCAAACGCAACGAAATCGCAAATGAAATCGCATGCGTTTGCAATTGCGTTGCATTGTGGCCGTGCCCTAAGTTTGAGTTATTTTTTTCATATAAACATCATCTACTGTGGTAACTAATTCTCATCAATTCAAATCACATGATTCAGATTTATGTGGGTCAAGATAAATGTGAACTGGTCACTGTTTTGCAGATTGCAGTAAAGTGGGAAGAAATCAATATTCAGACTAATCGATTGGCTCTTTCAAGTTACTGCCACTTACATTCTGCTTCTGAATTTAGGTTCTTCAGCTCTGTTGCATTTTTCTCATCAAGATGCAAGATGGCAATCCTTACTGTACTTTCTTCTGTAACGGGGACTTGAACCACTATGATCTGCTATATTTTAGCTGTTTACATGTTATTATTTACCTTTGATGCTGCCTCTCTTCCTGTTTGGTTCTATTCTGTTGACTTTATCCACACCATTAAAGGCTGGTTCCAAAGCATGATGTTATCAGCAGGGGGGAATTTGTAAATATACAAATTAATGGGAATCAAAGGAAATTAATTGTCAAACACCCAAAATGGCATAGCTGCAAATACTAAATAGCCAAGAAATACAACGAAAGCTTCACAGATACTACTAAATCTAGCAGCACATTTAGTCACTATACTCTCTCAAACAACTTTACACTATCTGAAACTGCAATTTAAAAGAAGTAAAATGGTGGTACTCACATATTTATTTGTGCTTGCTTTGTCATTAAATTATTAGTGTTTAGTGAGTTCTCCTAATTCTCCCCACCTCCCTTACTTCCTTCTTGTAGTGTCTGCAACACTTATAAGTTCTGCACAGCCTCACCATAGACACTGCTCTGCTTACAAATCTCCCTGCCTTCTTTCCTCTGCTGATTCTCTTAATTGTTGCAGAAATTGTGCTGGCAGTCAAAGATCCTAGTAAGAGGTCAGGGATGGGGCACATATTATAATTTCGGCTTCTGGAGTGACAGGTCTTTTCCTGTAAGTGCTGTGATTACAAATTATGATTTCTTGCGATCTACAGCCCAGATTTTAACGTGAGAAACGTCTTGAAGTAGTGGTATCTTGCTGTAAAGGTGCATTTTTTTAAAAAAGAGGAAAAGATACCATTCAACCCATTCTGCATCGTCTGCACAGAGCTATTTCCAAAAAGTTTTAGAAATGGTGCTGCCACCGTGGAATTGGTTTAAATCCCGCACTTACCTGATAATACATTGTGTAGCATGGGGTTTATACTAATTTGGCCAAATAGCGCCGATAAAGCATTGCCCCCTGAGATAGAAAAATGTAGCTACAGCTATTTATTTTTACATTAAAGCAACAAATACTTTGATTATTATAAATCAGCCTTAAGTGTTATTATATAAGGTTTGGTATTGGTCCACATTTTGATTCTTTTCCTGATGAAGATGAACTCATTGTGTCATTGAAACTTTGAAATAAAGTATACATTTTTAAACTGAGGATAATGCCCTGGAATTACCTATATACTATTAGCTGATTAGGTGTAATTGATGGAGTTGCACCACCTGGTGGCACCTGTACAAATAATTACTGGATGAGTGCAGGAGTTCTACATGATACATTGAGTTTTATTTCTTTTAATGGAAAAATTGCAAATCATGGCAATTAACTGTTAAAGTGTATGTCTACTCCTTGTAATGAAGATAGATTACCAAAGAGTCATTTGAAAGAGGGGACTGAAAATTTTGCTTATAATGGTGCACATGGGGAAAATGAAAGGGCGGGACATTTGAAGGGGGAAAGGCATTAACAAAAAACCCACCCTCAAAAAGTCTAGAACACCCCTGAGAGTTTGATAACTTAGTTGTTGGTTTACGTGGCAGTAAATAATTTTCCCTTTTCCTTCTCAGTCTGTGTTCAGCCAGCCAAAATACACTATACTCTTGGGGCAGCCTGATGTATTACAGACATGCTGTGACATGCTGAATTGTCACCTAGGGTGAGAACTGGGGAGAACAAATGCCCTAAACTGTCATTGTCTAGTATTGTCTAGCACGCACTGTTGACTTTTAATACTTTGTAAATTGTTCTGGTGTTTACTGGGAGTTTCAGTAACAAATGATAGATCTAGCAGCATAATCTTTTTAAATTTTAATGCATGTATCTTGTACATATGCTTTTGCAGAGTAATAGCAAGCAACATACAGTATGCCATTAAAAGAGGACTATACTCACCTCCCCTTGCTTCTCTTCTTCCTGCCGTAATAAGTATTAGCAGAATGACTTTTAGGTTAGCACTGTAAAGCTTCGTACACACATTGGATAATTGTCGTACTATGCAGCCGACAAACGAGCAATCACACAATATTTGTAAGAAAATATAGCATCGACGATCGTCAAAGACCAACGACCGCCGACTATTGTCGGCTTTTTCCGACGATCACCCTTGGCGGATTTGTTCTGCCGATTATCGGATATTTGTACATGGTCGGCAGATTATCGTTAACGTTCTATGGAAAAATATATAAAAGGCGCATTCTCTGCTTTCATAATTGCGCGAAGATACGAACGTTACTTTACGTACAAATGTCTATATCTAATGACTATCATGGTGATTATTGTTGCTGTGTGTACAGATGTCGTTTCAGTTATGAGGATTAATGATAATGTTGTTGAACGTTCGTCGGCTGCATCGTACGAAAATTATCCAACGTGTGTACGAGGCTTAAGTACTGTGCTATGTCGTTTTAAAGGTGATTTAAGGGTCAGACTGTCCCACCAGGATACCAGTGAAATTCCTGATGGGCCCTCAGTCTATTTATTAATGAAATAAGAGAAAACTGTTAAAATTTAAATGTAAAGGTAATTTAGAGTGAGAAATATCATGTTAATAAACATAGGGGACAATGCACTCGGAGAGCTCTCAGTGCATTGCAAAGTGCGGTTACCTATTTTGTTGTTCATTTCCACGTTGGTCAAGCAGCCGCCGTAATATTTAACCGGTTAGTGTGACATTAGCTCCACAGCAGGAACGTTGCACCTTTTCTTTTCTTATAGTTATTTAGATTTAAACTCTCACGTATTTTTACTTAACATATTTAATATGAAGTAGTGAATTCTGGCTTCTGTGTTTGCTGTGTAATATGCAGATCCTATTTCTTGCACTGAATTGAAGATGTTTGGAGGAGAATTATAGGTTTGAAGAAAATTTGTTTCTTGTGTTGTCAGTATTTTCTAGATGTGGAGGAAGTTGCCAACATCATAACAATATCTATTTCACCATCCTGCGTTCTGCAGCGGATCCGTTGGTAATGAGAGGTAGAGTGGGGTATGTTGACTTTTTTTAGGGATGAGATGCAACTGAATACATCATTACATTACTGACCATTACCCAAGGTTTTTCTTGTGGTGCCCAAGCATATATTTTGATCCAACCAACCAAAGAGCAGTTGATCAGTTTATCTTGCTGTGTTTTTCAGCCCTAAAGCTCTAGAAGTTTTCCTTTAAATAGTTTATTACCTAGATGGCAGAGAATCAAAATCACTCAGTTTTGGGAAAGGAGGGGAAAGTAGTATAATTTACATTTTACTTTTAACCTTTGTCCTTTGATTTTATTATTATCTTTTTCATTTTGTTATGCCATGGGACCCATTGAAGAATTCATTATGCTCTGCAAGGAAATATGTATTGATTTTCCAGCTATTCATTTGATATATGAGTGTATTTACTCAAGATGAAGGACAGTGAATCGAGGGAGGTAGGGTTTTTTCAAGTTGCAATTCTGGGAATGCTTTTCAAGCAGTCACCACAGCGGTCTCTGCTAGCAAAACGCTACATGTAGTCTTTCTCTACGTTTGTGTGCTTGGCCTAGAAATAAGTCATGGCAAGAAAACTGCCATGAACAAACAATACTGATATTTTTCTAACATTAAATGTATTCACTCTTTAATCTTTTTATCAGGAACCCTCAAAACTATTTGAATGTCTCGGAACTGTTACATAAAAAATATTTTTTATTTATCTTTTTCTTTCTGTCATCAATTCATCAAATTAACCAACTTGTGAAAATATAACAACAACAACAAATAACATTTGTAAAGTGCTTTTCTACCGTAGGACACTGTACGTAGGACACAGGAGCGCTGTAAGCATGGCTCAGACCAGTAATTGGTTGATTAGTAAATTGAGTTATAGAGGAAGAACTCTATAAATCCAGAAATGCCAGGCTAAACTTTTTAGTCTGGATTTGAGTAACTCCAGGGAAGAGTCTTTACTGGGTGTGGTAAGGAGTTCCAAAGGGTAGAGGCAGCATGACAGAAAGCTCGTTCCTAAAAGGTTTTGGGAGTGACCAAGTGTATGGAACCTGCTGATCTGAGGTTGTGAGAGGTGTGGTGCAACTTCAGAAAGTCCTTCATGTATCCAGGGCCCAGATTGCAGTGATTTGAAAGTCAACAGTCTAATCTTGAAGAGTATTCTGCATTGTACTGGTAGCCAGTGTAGTGAGCGAAGAAGTAATGTGACAGTGGCGAGGCTGGTTTGTTAGCAGTCTGGCAGCAGCATTCTGCACTAATTGTAGGCGGTGCAGGTCTTTTTGTGGGAGACCTGCATAAAGGGCATTTCAGTAGTCAAGCCGTGATGCGATGAAGGCATGAACTAGGGTTGGAAGATCCTCTGGGGGGATCAGATGTTTGATTTTTGCAATGTTCTTCAGATGAAAGTAGGCAGATTTGGCTACAGCCGAAATTTGGTTTCTGAAGCTTAATTCCCCATCAATTAGCACACCGAGGCAGCGCACAAGGTCGGAGCTGTTTATGTCTGAAATCCCAATCCTGATTGGTGTCGATTTAGGGTAGGGCTTTTTTGGTGCCAAGCGCTGGCTTTTGTCAACAAGGACCTCAGTTTTGTCAGCATTCAGTTTTAACCAGTTGTCATTCATCCACGCCTGTGTAGATTGCCATGTAGATTGCAAACAGAAGAGGGGATAGGATTGATCCTTGTGGCACTCCAAATTTTAGAGGTGCGGGGTTGGACATGACAGGTCCTAGTGATTCTCTCTGTGTTCTGTAAGTCAGGAATGATCTGAACCACAGGAGGACTGAACCATTGATGCCACAGTACTCCTGCAGTCTGTTGAGCAAGATTTCATGGTCAACTGTATCAAAAGCTGCTGAGAGATCCTACAGGATTAGGATGGAGTATTCCCCTCTGTCCCTTGCCATGAGCAGATCGTTGCAGACTTGGATGAGGGCTGTTTCGCAGCTGTGGTGTTTCTTAAAGCCAGATTTTAGAGGGTCCAGGATGTTGTTTGCTGAGAGTCTGGCTTAAAGTAGCAGATAGACAGCCTTTTCAATTACTTTACCTAAGAATGGGAGGTTGGAGACAGGTCTGTAGCTGCTCATTGCATCTGGATCCATGGAATGTTTTTTAAGAAGGGGCTTGAGAGAGAGGTAGGAAACCTCCCTGCTTGCAGAGAGCAATTGACTTTCAGTATGTGCTTAGTTGGTCCAGGATCCAGGTCGTAGGTTTTCTAGCGGAGGTGTTGGAAGATGTATGAGATCTCTTCCTTACTAATGCCTTTAAAATCAGTCCAGGGTGTTAGGATTGTTTTTAACAACTATTAACAGGCATATAAGTCTTAGGTGCTGTGGACTGAATGAGAGACCTTATAAAGGACACTTTGTCAGAAAAGTAGCAAGTAAATTTCTCACATAGCTCCTTTGAGGGATTTATACTGGGGTTTTGGCAGGATGGGTTACAGATGCTATCAACTGTGTGGAATAATTGGGCTGGCCTGTTGGTGGCCTTTGCGATCTCCTGTGATAGGTAGGAGGATTTTTTCTTGGTGATCACATTTTGGTAGAGTAGGAGACAAGGATGTGTTTGTCTTCTGAATTCTGAGATTTGCACTATTTTCTTTCTAATCTGCTTTTTTAAAGTCCTTTAGTGAGCTATCAAACCACCGTGCATGGTGAAGTGTTGTAGACCGTTTGATGCGTACTGGAGCAAAGACGTCGAAAGCAAATGACACAGCATGGTTGTAGGTTGAGACCATGGAGTCCAGGTCTGAGCTATGACTTGTCAGTCCGTCGAAATTGAGGATATTCTGAATGTGCTAGGGTGAGATATCTTTCAAAGAGCGGTATTTTGTGAGTTCTTTCCCTCTGTGTTTTATCGCTTGTGCTGTCAGAGAGAAGTGGATGGAGTGTTGGTCTGACCATACCACTAGCTTTATTTCCATGTGTGATATTAAAAGTCCAGAATGGAATATAACATCTAGAGTGTGCCCTTTCTCGTGAGTGGGGAGACAGCCTGAGAGAAACACAGTTTATTCATTGTGAGAAGTAGTTCTCTTCCTAGGTGTGAGTCGTGATCATCCACCCATACATTAAAATCTCCCAGGATGTTCCATCTAGGGTGTTCCACTGTTAGGCAGGATATGAGTTCAGAGATTTCGTCAAGGAAGGCTGAGCCATTACCTGGGGGGCGGTATATGAGCAATAAGTTGATGTTTTTCTCAGCTGAGAATTGGGCTGCCAAAGGATTTAGTGGGGCCTATGGCCTTATGTTCAAAGAGGATCTGAAACATATAGCAACCCCCCCCTCCTTTGCTTTCTTGCCCCTCACGGAGCAAGACTGAGTAGCTAAGTGGCACAACAGCTTCCAGAGTGGGGCCTGCATGTTCCCCAAGCCTGGTCTCCGTCAAAAAGGTCAGATCAGAGAGCTCTATTAGGTCATGTATGCTGTTTTATTATTTATTGATCTGGCATTACAAAATGCCGCTGTGATGTTTTTTAGGCTTCATTGTCAAAGCTGTTACCCTTTCCCTAGTGTTGTTTCTCAGGTGTTTGTTTTTGGACCCACTGCCTCTACTCCCCCATTTGGTTTTCTTGAGAATCCCAAAGGATTTTAACTGGAGAGCTAATGAGGTGTTAATTTGTAGTTGTTTCTTAGTTGCCTTCTTGTTGCCTTCTGTGAGAGGTGTTTCTCCATTATTATGCTCAGTGAAGGGCTTTTTGCTCCTTTTGGCTCCCTAAGCTTTCTAGCTGCCTTTTCTACTGTACGCCCAAGTCCTACACCATAGAGCCATGAATCTGTATCTTGCACTGACGAGATCTAACAAGATTGAAACATGTCGTGTCTGCAGGTCAGATGATTGGCTCTACATATTAAGCTATATTGCATGTTATTAGCCAGCGGTTCTGGACACATGCATAAGGGACATAAAGGAGTATTTTGCATATCTCCGCCCCTTACTCTGCGGAACATGGGAGTAAGAAATGACTTCTGTTTCTTCGGTTTTGTGGGCAATGCTATTCATATGGCATGAGACTGCAAGATGCCTTCTGTTATAAGAAGGTGTTTCTCCATCCTTAGTTGTTTCTTGGTAGTGCAGACAGCGAAAAGATCCTTTGATGAGTATTTGTACGTTGACATTTGAGACAATAGACTTGTTTAGATAGCTTTTACATTGGAATCATGCTGAGATCAAAGGAGATCTGTGTAAATTGTTTTCTTCCTACACAGATATACAGTTCCTTGTTTTAGAGTTAGATGATAAACTTAAAAATATATATGGATATGCCTTGGATAATGGATAAAGGATTACTCACAGGGTGGAGAGAGGGCAATTGCAGAGAGGCTGAAGGTCTTATTTCAGGTCAGCTATTAGAAGGCTTGGTGTGTTCAGCAATGGTCAGCTATTAGAGGGCTTGCTTGGTGTGTTCAGCAATGGTGGGCTTCATGGAAGATTTCAATCCAGTTTAAATCTCTGCCATCCAAAGTAATCCGAGTGTTCTGGTGGGTTGCGGTTGTAGCCTTAGTTGTGGTGGATGGAATTCCTCTGTATTTTGGGTCCAGTTTCAGCGTAAATAGGTTTAAAGGTGTAGAAATCTGAGACTAGGTCTGGAGCAGTTTTGGAGAGCTGCAGCTCCGCTGGGCACGCTCAGTACAGTAAGATCAGTAACTCAAATATATACATTTTTAAAAGTTAAAAATGTCCTAAAGGATAATTATAAAGTTTTTTTTAAATACAGTTAAAATAAAAAGTATTTGGGACAGGGATATAGGATTGGTAATTCCTACCTCCCAACACTGTTTCTGTGAGGAGCACCAGCCCAAAGAAAACTGATTCTGCCAGTCTTCCTTCTGCTTTCAGCACTATCTTTAAAGGGGAACTGTGGTCCAAAAATGACTTTAGGTAAATTGATAAGAATTACTCTCCTGAGAATTATTTTCATAGTTTTGAAGATATTTACATTTTTGTGTGTGATATGGCAGCACCATCACTAAGTCCCCTGCACTTCCTGCTTCCTGCTCTGAAACCATGTCAGTGGATGACAGTCAATCTGCCCTGTGTCACCTCCTCCCCTTGCAGCCCCCCTGATCCCTCCCACTCATGGACCCCATGGACCCTCCATTTGCAGGCCCCCCTTGCCCCATTCCCTTATAGCCCCATGTGGCTCCGCTCCCACTCATGGGAGCCTTAGCCCAGCCCACTCACGGGTGCTGTGGGCCACTTAGACCCCCCCCTACCTACAGAAAACTGTGTAAAAACAGCCTTTTCTGGCAGAGTGAGAAATCTGCCTGAAAAGGCTGTTTTCACATAGTGGGAGAGTAGGGCTGTAGATTCCCTTACCTTCTCTGTGGGGATCTTTACACAGCAGGGAGGGGGAGGGACTTCCTGTCTTCCTCACACACTGAAGTCTGAGGCTTTGCTCGCCGGCGACAAGGTGGAGGAGCAGCCTTTGGGATGTCACATGTCAGCCTCTCACACAATAACTTTCTAGTCAGTAGTTTCTTTATATCTTAGGCTGTGGAACACCTAGACAGATGGTTTGAGACCACAGTTCCCTTTAAATAAAAGGATTAGTCCAGGACTTACCTAGCAAATGAAAACTGTTAGTACTTAAGCTCCATAACTAAAACAATATTGTGAGGTAGGAATAATCAATCCTACCTCCCTTCCCCAGGTACTTTCCATTTTTAAAAAGTTACATTTTAGAGTTTAGTTATCCTTTAAGAATCCCCCAGCAACCTCTCAGGGAATCTAAGGGTCCCTATGCCTGGTTGAGAATCATTGTTCTAATTTTCTTCCAGCAATATTAAATTAAATAACAGTGGGGTAATGCAGCTCGTATCAGATGCAGTAATCACATGTATAGAATATTATCATTGTCATATAAAAGTGCTATAAGTTGTAAGGTTACAAATGATATCTGCCCATTAATGTATATTCAAGTGAGATGCTCTGATAAAGTTTGTCACTAGTTTACAGTTGGACAGCAGGAGGGCGTATAGTAAGAGAGTCATCTAGATGAAGAGGTAAGAAAGTGTAAAGGGCAACTATACTGTAAAATAACTTTTTAAAAATATAAAGTACCTGGGGCAGGGAGATAGGATTGATTATTCCTACCTCCCAATATTGTTTCGTTGAAAAGCTACAACACATACAGTTTTCATTTGCCAGGTTAGTGTCCTAGGCCTTTCTGTTATAAAGATAGTGCTGAAGTAATGTCAAAAGCAAATTTTGTGCTACAACTCCTCATAGAAATATTTTTGGGAGGTAGAAAGTACAAATTCTACCCCCCTGCCCCAGGTACTTTTCATTTTAACTGTTTTTAAAAAAATTCAATGCTCACTATAATTCTCCTTTAAAGGAATATTTCACACAAAAAAGTGAACTATTCCTTTAAAGTAGTGATTGAAGACCTGGAGGTCTTCAGGACCTATTCCTTACTTTAGGAGCCAGGAACGAAGGTGAGTATATTTACCTCATGCACGATCCACCGCAGGCTCCATTGTCAAGTCCAAACCACTTGTTGGTTTAGTTTAACTATAGCGCACATAAAGTGCTATAGTTAAACTATGCCCAGAAGCGGTCTGCAATTTTCAGTGGAGCTGGCGGTGGATGGTGCGTGAGATAAATATACTAACCTTTGTTCCTGGCTCCTGATCAAGTGATTGAAGAACAGAAGGTAAGGAATAGCTCCTTTACCTTCCAGTCTTCACTTGTGATCTGGATTCCTAAGCCCCAAACCCATCGCTGGTATCCAATCCCCAATAAAAAGATAATCACTCCACATTAGATATATAGTCATACTAACATTTTGTAGTCTTTAACCTGGGTGCAGCTTCCCGTGGTCCGTCGCCTCGGCAGCCATAATCAAACACATACAAATAAAGAGGGCGTGCTCCTCCAGGTCTCGGTTACTCGTGGTATGAATGGAACTTTGTTGCAAAGTAACCTTAATTAAAACGTAATTTTATTAATACATTAAAACATAAGCAGAACACCTGACGCATTACTATCTTAAATACCAGGAATCGGAAACACCTTCCTTGACATCACACACTTTTCCCCCTCCCCTAGGTTAAAAACACAGTGTAACATGATCTAAACACCAAGACAGTAAATTATTAATTATATATATTATGGTATTGTGTTGTAAGTAACAGTTGTATAATTCTGTTAAATGTTATCCTGTTCTAAACGGTGTTAAATGTAAGGTAAATGTGTGTCTGTATTGTTCTGATGATAGCCCCTTTAAGAGATCAGCTGAAGTGACACGCCCCCAGGTGTGCTCCGTGTGGGTGGGGGGATGTAGAGGAAGGAGAGAGAGACAGGGGCCATTGTTGTTTTTGCAGAATCAGGAAAGGTTTTATGTGCTGTGTATGAACTCTATGGATTGCCAATAAAGGAGAAAGCAGAGTAGAGTTAAAAAGTGACTGTGTATTCAGGAAGAGCCAAGCTAAAAAGGGACTGTGTGTAGTAGCTGATTGGAAGAGAACTGTGTGGATTGCTGCTAATAGTAAGAGACTCACAGTGTTGTCGAGGTACCGGACAGTAACTGTAAAATCCTGAAGTATATCATACCCCAACATATACATTCCACAGGAGGACTAGAATATCAAAGGATATCTGCCATTGAACTTCTTCATCACCCATCCGGTTCCCAACCTGCTGATTAAGGTTTCACGGTTACAGGCCGTGTGGTCACCGAAGAAGGAGACGTCAACGGGCCCCACCGCACGCTGCTACAAATTGTAAGTGGTCCACTTGGATTGCTGGGAAATGAGGGGGGTGCGCACCCAATTGTTAAGATAGGGTCAGTTAGGGTAATTTTGTTCTGTTGATTATCGAGTGGCCGCATTGCAAATACGGACAAAAGAAAAAGGAAAACAATGTTGTAAAACCGGTCTTGTACTGTTTGTGTTATATTTAAATTTTTGACTATCTTTGTCACTGTTATACCACCATTAACCTGCCTTTTTCATTTCTGAGTAAATGCAATTTTCTTGAATTTGAGTATTGTGTGCGCATTCTTTTCTGGTAACGGAATCAAACCACCTGCCTTGCCCTCGGTTTACAGTGTCAAATTACATCATGCGATTTAGGTGATGGTCACTGTCTTGGTGTTTAGATCATGTTACACTGTGTTTTTAACCTAGTAGGGAGGGGGAATAGTGTGTCAAGGTGCGACTTGAATGTCAGTCAAGGCGGGATGTGATGTCATGCCCAATTACCTGACAACCACCTCACTGCTGCTGTTCTTGCTCTAAGCAAGCTGGCAATAGCAGCATGGAGCGGTACCCAGGCTGCTAGGGACTAGGTCAGGTAAGTCCTTTCAGGGGCATCTTTATAAGTTTTTAATAATGCGAAACTGGGGTTTGGGGGGTAGCTGGACATACAGTACAAAGTTTATATATAAAACCTTTTTTAAGGCTGGACATGCCCTTTACTTCAGGACAATAAGGGGATTTATTTATTCAGTGATAAACCCATGCTACCTAATGTAATATTGGGGCGTAGCTACCAGGGGTGCAGGGAATGCGACTGCACCAGGGCACTTGGCCAAGAAGGGGCCCCATTTAGTGCTAAGGTTCCAAAACTACCAGTCTGCGTGCCAACTGTTTTACCAGTGGTCTATGTACAAAGCTATTTTACCATTTTCTGTTTGCCAAGCATTTAACCAGTGCCTGGCTGTGTGCAGTGCCAGTTTCCCAACCAGTTTATTAGTGTCTACATGCCAAGCATTTAACCAGTCTTTGTGGTTATATACAAAGTATTATACCACTGTCTGTGTGCCAAGCATTTTACCAGCGTCAGTTGATTAGTTATTTTAGAAGGTTTGAGGATCTAAGTTTAGAAATACTGTTGGAATCTGATTGAATAGTTTTGCTATGTGTATGGGTATAGTATGTTTGTCTGTTTTAAAATGTGTGCCTTTTAAAAAAATGGTAATGATGAATTTGGATGTTTTTTATGGAAATGATTATTTGGTTTGCGGTGCCGATTTGTGTTTGCAGCAGTGTTGGGGGGCCCATGCCCAAATTTTGCATCAGGGCCCATAAGTCTTTAGCTACGCCACGAATATTGTGTTAGCGTGGGTTTTTCACTTGTTGGGGGGGGGGGCATGCGCTGTTTCTAAAAAAAAAAAATTCCCAATTCAATTAAAGGTAAAATTAGGTTATGCACATCTATGTATCTATGTAGTTAAAATGTTTCTGGTCAGAAAGGCGCATAAGAGGGCACCATAACTTCCACACTCCCACATAGCATTAAAGGGTATGTCTACCCCTAAATTAAATTTTTCACTATCGGTAGTCTATCTCATCCCACCCCCAACCGCCAAATTATATTTGGGAAAAAATCATTGATTGACTTTTCAGAGCACCGGGGGGATCGAAGGTCCGTAAGTAACTTAACAGTTATTTTATTCCAAACATAACTCGGCGGTTGGGGATGGGATGGGATGGGATAGACTTCCCATAGTTAATTGCATTTAATGCTAGGGGGATGCAGAGAGATGGGATCAGGAGGGAGGGAGGGGAAGAGGGCTCTCCTGTGCATGTCACAGACCTTGTTGAGGTTAGGGAGTCAGCAGGGATCGGATGACTCACTGACAGCTTCTACTCTTCCCATTCCTGGACTTTGAAAACTACATAGTGGGGCCAGTATGGGGTTAAATTTTAGTTTTGGGGGTGGACATGCCCTTTTAAAAATGATCACTGTCTCACAGAAATGTTGATGGTTAGATGAGCGGTGCAATAGCAAAAATATAGAGAAATGTACATCAAAAATAATTAAAATCAGTCATAGAAATAGTCGTCAGGACTATTTATATAAAGAAAAGACATGAAAAGGAACTAAAACATAACAGCTTACAATGATGTCATTGGAACATACGTTTTTACAGAAATGATTTCACTCTATCCAAAAGTAGGAAAATAACACACATTACTGTGTCTAAGTGTTTGTATAGAAAATTTGCTTTTATTTTCTCCTTCCATTTGTATAAACAGTAATGCTAGCTTGAGTTTATTTTGATATTTCAAATCACATTTGGTATTTGTAAATGTAAACACATTTATCACCAGCTGCCAGATTAACTGCAGAACTCTGACTGAGTAAGAAATGTACAGTATGTGACAGCTATTGTTGGGAAAGGTTTTGTGGGAACAAACAACACTTACATTTTCTGCAAAAACCTTGGGATAGGAGAAAACCATGTGTTTTATTAATAATAACAATAATAACAATAAATGTGAAGTATGGACAGAATGACAAATAGCAAAACTGTAGATTGGGCTCATTAGCTATGTTTGATTTTTTCATTGGTACAAATATAATGAAGAAAAAAATGCATTAGTAATTCCCAAATAGAAATAGGCAGTGATTCTGATTTATTGGGGAGTAGCATACTGAACACTAGTACTGTTATGGTGGTGCTAAACTGTACAGCAAACTGTGTCAGGAATGTTCTGGGAGTGTCCTCAGGAGAGATTGGTAATTGCATTCTGCAGCAGGATGTTGCAAGAGAGCTACTGGTATATTTTATTTTTTGCATTTTTTTTGCACGGATTGTAATAGATAATGTACTTCTACTATAAATTATATGGATATGTATATGGAGTTCTATGAGTTTTATAAAAGTACAAAGCTGTATGGTCATGAAACTTCTTAGTGGTTTCTAATAGTGGCTACATTGAATTGTTGTCTGTTTGTAGCGCAGTCACAGGGTTGGACGCTGTAGAACGTCTGTAGAAGCTTAATAGTCAAACATGGATACATTGCAATCTAGTGATCTGGCAGCAAGATTGTTCATTGAGTCTACCAATACTGGCTGCTTTAACCTCATTAACTTCTTGCTCTTCCTTATATGGAAAATAAAACACAGCCGTTCCAAGTCCTCACACTCCAAAATAATGGCATTCGCTTTCACACAAAAAAAAAAGAATAGAAAATAATATATATATGTATACGTTGTTTCCGGATCTAATGCATTAAAGGGCAAGTCCCAAGTCCACCCCCGGTCCACAAAGCAGGCTTTCTATAACCTGACAGAAATACAGCAGATTATAAGGAACAAGATATTCCACTACAAAAAGAATACAATTACCGTACTCTCACAATGGACATTAGACATTAAGATCATATTTCCAATAGTTTAATTGAGAAATGCTGGTGGTTTGGTGTTTGTACTTGTATTGAAGTTTTTCTTTTGTTCAGTTGTTCATCCCTCCTGTGGTTCAAAAATAAGGAAACATGTTAATACCCCAAGATTAACTCATAATCCATGCATACAGACACACTCATAAAAACAGTCAGACACACATGCATACAACAAGTCACGTCACTATTAAGTGTTTTTGTCACTTGTTAACCGCTAAAACACTGACATCATTGTGCTCCCACTCTAATTCAAAACAACATATTTCAGGGAGATTGTATATTATTTCAGGGATCTGCCATTAAAATCAGGGAGACTCCCTGAACTTCAGGGAGTGGTGAGATTCCTGCATATTTTGTGTAATATGCAATTGGATCAACCCACTCACAATCTGTGGTGACACACACCATCCAGTGCTGCAACGTACAAGAGACTACAAACACAATCCGTCATTTGTTAAAGGATACAATGCAGTTGTTTAGCATGGAAATATAACATTAGTGTGTATGTAATATTAGATACAACCAATATACTGTATCGTTCATTGGTTTGTTATCCAATGTTTATTTTGACATGTTCAAGTGGTAGCCATAAAGTGGTTAAAATTGTTATGTATGGGAAAAGTTTATAAAAACACCCATTACTTAAGGATGTCATTGACTAAAACAACTCTATATAGAAAAAAAGGACATACGGTAGCATAGGAACTGTAGTGTATATTACCAAGAATTATGGCCAACTAGGCACGGCATAGGGCGGCACAGGAGCTAGGGGTGGCATTGAAGTATTCCTTGGCTGTGCGTCTCTTTTGATGCTTCTTGTACCTTTTTCGGGGGCCAGTTCAGAAAGACGTATGGTAGTGTGCAGCCACAGAAGACAAGTTAACTACACTAACCACATTCCAGGTTCCAGGAGAGATGTTCTTTATGGATCATCAGGTGCCCTCCCTGACCCTGTTATGTCCTGACTGCTGTTTGTATAATCTGCAGTACTGAGTTGTATAAGTATGGAAGCAGTAAAATTCCTTCCACGTTCCCATCCCTTGCAGTGCTGCTGTGCTGGTAACCTAGGTCAGTAGGGCCTGAAAGAAGAGTTGGCACACGAAAAGTCAATCAAAAAGAAAAGGATTCTTAAAGGGTATCTCCACTTGTTTTTGGAAGTTTTTGGAATCCAGTTCTATTGAAGAACGGGAGGTAAAGGAGCTGTGCCTTACCTTCCGTTCTTCAATAGAACACACAGGAGCCAGGAGAGAAGGTAAGAACTTACCCGCTCGCTCGCTCCCCCGGCGCGTAGTCTGACAGGTCCCGACGGACCTTGTCTTCTATGCGCATGCGCGATCTATGCGCATAGAAGACAGGGTCCGTCGGGACCTGTCAGACCAAGCGCCGGGGGAGCGAGCGAGAGGGTAAGTTTCTTAGCTTGTCACCAGTCCCCTGTGTGTTCTATTGAAGAACGGAAGGTAAGGCACAGCTCCTTTACCTCCCGTTCTTCAATAGAACTGGATTCCAAAAACTTCCAAAAACGAGTGGAGATACCCTTTAGACTACCTAGTGCTGTGTTGGGAAGTGAAAGAGTTTGTATTTGTGTGAAGTATGTTTGTACGGTAGAGTGTGGTAGTACGGTAGTAAGTATTTGATTGAATGGAACTTTTATAGTGGTTTATAATGGATATGATGCTGGCAATGAAAGTGTGTGGAATGCCAATAGTATCTCTCAAATAGACTATTTAGAGGGTTGCAGTTTAACTGCACCACATAACCAGATTAGAACAAGTTATTTGTACTGCAACCCTCTGTTTCAAACAGGATATACTGATCATGCTTTTTTTAAACTGACGGCACAGTAGTACTGCAACCCTCTGTTTAATCTATTCAAGAGACTATAAGGATCACACAAACCTCTGTTTAATTACTGTTTAGGATTTCACCATCTTTTACTTTACCAGCTTTATATACCTTCTTTTATATATTTATAAATATAAATAAATTAATTGTGTGTAATATTCACTGTAGAAAAAGGTAATAAGCATATGTATATCAATGAACTTTTGTTTTTGGTGGTTACTGTGAAGCACTGTAGGATTTGGATGGTATCATTAACAAGCTGTTAATATTGCCAATTAGATTGTGTATGTGTAATATTGGAATTGGTACGGGGAAGTAGGGAGGCACAAGCTAGCTGGCCAAGGTGGGGGGGGGGGGGTATAAATCCGGATCTTTGTACAGTATCTCACAAAAGTGAGTTTACCCTTACACTTTTGTAAATATTTTATTATATCCTTTCGTGGGACAATACTGAAGATATGAAACTTTGATTTTAATTTTGATTAAAGTAGTTAGTGTTCAGTTTGTATAACAGATTAAAGTAGAAAGGGAAAGTTTAAGTATAAACTTTGAATTTGGCTTGAAGGTCTGCATTTTGGAAGGGAATATGTGTTTGCTTTTGCTGCAGATTTTAAAACTCAATAATGGGAATGATGAGTTTGTATGAACGCTTGTTTGGGACAAAAAAACCTTTTGTGTGTACCCAGCCCAAAGTGGTGCTAATTTTGATCCAATCAATCAGAAAGCTAACATCTGATTGGTTGGGCAAAATTAGCACCATTTTCAATGATAAGAACTTTTATTGAATCTCTCTGATGATGTGATCAAATCGTTTTTTTACTTTAGTTACCCCTTAAGTGTGGCTGCCACAGTAATGGATAGGTAGATCAGTAGGTGTGTGTACCTGTGTCCGGTTGGGGGTTAAAAAAACAAATTTTTTTGATGATTGGTCAAAATTAGTTTTTTGACTTTAGTTACCCTTTAAGTATGGCTGCCACGTATGGATATATAATCAGTAGGTTTGTGTACCTGGGTCTGGTTGAGGGGGTATGTCTTTTTTGTTTTCAAACCATAAACATATATTTTATTGAGGATAAATCTAAATTAGTTTTTTTGACTTTAGTTACCCTTTAAGTATGGCTACCCACCTAATGATTGTAGATTAGTAGGTGTGTGTACCTGGGTCTGGTTGAGGGGGTATGTCTTTTTTGTGTTTACAACCATAAAACTACTATCTTTTATTAGGAAAAAATCTAAATTTGTTTTTTTGACTTTAGTTATCCTTTAAATATGGCTGCCACCGTAATGGATAAGTAGATCAATAGGTGTGTGTACCTGGAATAGGTACAGATGGGACGGCACTTGCTTCGCTAAAATCACTCAAATTTTATTTCATCATAATTTAAAAAAAGAGCCTTTGTTTTAATTATGATGAAATAAAATTTGAGTGATTTTAGCGAAGCAAGTGCCGTCCCATCTGTACCTATTGCTGTGGAGGTGTTACTGTGAGACCTTCGGACGTGCACGGCAAAGATCGGAGGAGATAGTGAGTGCCGGTGTAACCTTTTGGTTTGTTTGGTGTGTGTACCTGGGTCTGGTTGAGGGGGTATGTCTTTTTTGTGTTTATAACCATAAAACTATCTTTTATTGAGGATAAATCTAAATTAGTTTTTTTGACTTTAGTTACCCTTAAAATATGGCTTCCATGGGAATGGAAAGGTAGGTCAGTAGGTGGGTGTACCTGGGTCTGTGTAGGGGGTTGGGGGTATCACCATTTGTATTTATGACCATGAAAAAAACTGATTTGAAATATCCACATTTGAGGATTGTTTCCATTATAGTCTATGGGAAAAAATGTCCGGAAATTTGCCGATAACGGCGTAACACTTCTGCGGATTCTTTAGCTAGAAGATAGCACACTTCTCCGATATGCCCCGCATGTCTGTACCGAATTTCATGTCTCTAGCTCAAAAATTGAGGGAGGAGATACGGTCAAAAAAAGCGGAAGAATAAAACGGAAAAAGAAGAAGAAATAGAAAGAACAGTAATTTGGCTTTTTCAAGCCAAATAAATGAGGTGCCATGTTCAACTTCCAGTGACCAGTATGGAATGTGAGAGACAAATCGAAATTTGGCACACCTGCTCCACATTTACACCTGAGACCTTTGACACACTAATGAGTCACATGACATGGGGAAGCGAAAATGGCTTATTAGGCTCAATATGGACATTTTTCACTTAGGGGTGTACTCACTTTTGTTGCCAGCAGTCCAGCAGTGTGTTGGGTTATTTTGAGGGGACAGCAAATGTACACTGCTATACAAGCTGTACACTGTCTACTTTACAGTATATCAAAGTGTCATCTTCAGTGATTGTCCCATGAAAAGATATAATAAAATATTTACATACAACACAAGGAATGTGGAAGCACTCCAATTAGGCTAATTTACTACATTTAGCGGAAGTGCTACTGATCTGGTCAAACATTTATACAAACATAGAAAAGATAATCAATGCACATTCCTGGGCCCCATACAATATCATATTATCTGCACACTGGCATACTTTATAAACAAAGGGGTTTTAGTATACATTACTGTGATCACATGAATGAAAAGCCTTCCAACCACGTCAAGGTAACCCCAGTCTGGAAGGTCCTAACTTCTAACCTTTTTAAATTTCTTTTACTTCAATTACGATTAGCAAACTTTTGCATTTCTCATTCTTACACACTGGATCCATATAACAGGCTCTCACTTCATATATTTACATATATGTGAGGGTGTACTTACTTTTGGGACATATTGTATATTGAAATCATAAACATTTGTATGCAGTATCACACACAGGGTGTATATAACTTAACAACATTTTTTTGTCACTATATAGTGTATCTAGCCACCTGTGACTATGGGAAGCAGTATGTGGGCAAGACTAAAATGTTTGCCTATTTCCCCTTTAAAATATAAAATACAGCCATTTCAACGCATCTGATCGATGGACACCAGGATTGTGTGTCAAATAAAGATTGTGAATAGAAGGAGAAGGAACAAAGATTGTGAATAGAAGGAGAAAGGATCCTATATACAGTGGTTGGCAAAAGTATTCAGCCCCCTTGAAGTTTTTCATATTTTGTCACATTACTGCCACAAAAATGAATCAATTTTATTTGAATTTCACGTGAAAGACCAATACAAAGTGGTGTACACGTGAGAAGTGGAACGAAAATCATACATGATTCCAAACATTTTTAACAAATCAATAACTGCAAAATGGGGTGTGCGTAATTATTCAGCCCCTTTGGTCTGAGTGCAGTCAGTTGCCTATAGACATTGCCTGATGAGTGCTAATGACTAAATGATGTGCACCTGTGTGTAATCTAATGTCAGTACAAATACAGCTGCTCTGTGATGGCCTCAGAGGTTTTCTAAGAGAATCTTGGGAGCAACAACACCATGAAGTCCAAAGAACACACCAGACAGGTCAGAAATTTAAAGCCGGCTTAGGCTACAAAAAGATTTCCAAAGCCTTGAACATCCCACGGAGCACTGTTCAAGGGATCATTCAGAAATGGAAGGAGTATGGCACAACTCTAAACCTACCAAGACAAGGCGATCCACCTAAACTCACAGGCCGAACAAGGAGAGCGCTGATCAAAGTCAAGAGGCCCATGGTGATTCTGGACGAGCTGCAGAGATCTATAGCTAAGGTGGGGGAATCTGTCCATAGGACAACTATTAGTCGTGCACTGCACAAAGTTGCCCTTTATGGAAGAGTGGCAAGAAGAAAGCCATTGTTAACAGAAAATCATAAGAAGTCAATTTTGCAGTTTGCCACAAGCCATGTGGGGGACACAGCAAACATGTGGAAGAAGGTTCTCTGGTCAGATGAGACCAAAATGGAACTTTAGTGCCAAAATTATAAACGCTATGTGTGGCAAAAAACACTGCACATCACTCAGAACACACCATCCCCACTGTCAAATATGGTGGTGGAAGCATCATGCTCTGGGGGTTCTTCTCTTCAGCAGGGACAGGGAAGCTGGTCAGAGTTGATGGGAAGATGGATGGAGCCAAATGCAGGGCAACCTTGGAAGAAATCCTCTTGGAGTCAGCAAAAGACTTGAGACTGGGGCGGAGGTTCACCTTCCAGCAGGACAACGACCCTAAACATAAAGCCAGGGCAACAATGGAATGGTTTAAAACAAAACATATTCATGTGTTAGAATGGCCCAGTCAAAGTCCAGATCTAAATCCAATCGAGAATCTGTGGCAAGATCTAAAAAACTGCTGTTCACAAACGCAAATCTGACTGAGCTGGAGCTGTTTTGCAAAGAAGAATGTGCAAGGATTTCAGTCTCTAGATGTGCAAAGCTGGTAGAGACATACCCTAAAAGACTGGCAGCTGTAATTGCAGCAAAAGGTGGTTCTATTGACTCAGCGGGCTGAATAATCACGCACACCCCACTTTGCAGTTATTGATTTGTTAAAAATGTTTGGAATCATGTATGATTTTCATTCCACTTCTCACATGTACACCACATTGTATTGGTCTTTCACATGGAATTCCAATAAAATTGATTCATGTTTGTGACAGTAATGTGACAAAAACTTCAAGGGGGGCAAATTTTGCCAACAACTGTATGCCTTGTACAAGGAGTTAATTTTTGGATTGGTGGAAGTCTCATGTTTTTTTAAATGAAAAAAGAACAACCTACAGTTGTATATCTCAAGTGCTGTCTATTGTTATTAATGTTCAAGGTTGTTTTTTGAAATAATGCATCATGTTATATTACAAATGTTAGCTCCTGTAAGTGGAAACAGTTATAAAGTCCTCAGTCATAAAGGACCATTTTTTTTTTATTAATGACATAAAAAAAGGACATTTAATCATTTGATGGCTGTATGGTTGGTGTGAAAGTTTAAAAATAAGGATTGTTTGTGCTGATTGTGTGCTGTGATAAAGACTGTGTAAGTAGATAAATCTTTCTTTCTTCCAGTTAAAGGGGTGAAGTTGAAAGTAAGTTTTGGCACTGGGATTCTTGATTTCATTGCTGCGTCTGTTTTCAGCGGCACCATCAGACTATTCTGGGCCCAATACTGGGTACATTTCTGGGCCCCCAATAGCACGAACCAACTCAGACATGTCACGCATACTTCCCAACATTTTAAAACGCAAAAGAGGGACTCATGGGTAGAAGAGAAGCGGTGAATGCAGATTTTTTTTTCACACTCACAGTTTCGGCAGTGCGGCGGAGGAAAGAGGGAAGGTAAGTAATGTTTGGGGAAATTTCTGGCAATAAAAATATTGGGTTGGGGGCTGGGGGACGAAGCAGAACATTATATTAAAAGTTGTTGGGTGGACATACTCTTTAAGCCTGTTACCGGTAAATATAAAATGTACCCGTGCCCAGTACACACACTTAAGATGCCCTCATGCCCAGAGGGCACAGACTGGTAAATATAGTATACTTTTAAGCCCACACAGACTGAATCCCATATTAGACCCCATGTTATATTCTGCATCAGTGTCGCTTAAAACGGATTTTATTCGTATTGACTATTGATATATTCACCCCATTCTCCATGCTCAAATCCTTACACCTACCCATTTGTGCACTGGAAAAAGGCTGCCACTATTGCCACACAGCATGGCAGTTCCACACTCTGTCCTACCTATATCCATATTTCTATCTCTGTGTCAGATTGCACCTCCACACCATCTTTATCCTGTCTGTATCCTGAAAAAAGAGATGGTGTGGAGCTGACATGCTGCAGTGTGACACAAAGATAGAAATTTGCATATAGGCAGGATAGGGATGGTGTGAAGTTGCCATACTACTATGTGACACAATCTCTATCCTGCTTATATCCATATCTCCACCTCCGTGTGGAGCTGCCATACTGCTATGTGACAGAGATGGAGATGTGTATATAGGCAGGATAGAGATGGTGTGGAGCTGTCATACTGTCCCCATGGAGTAGGTAATAGCCCAGTAGCCCTATTAGGCTATTACCTACCCTATGTGCAGTGCATGCCCTGGTAGCAGAATGCAGTGAAGGCATGGTGGGAGTTGTAGTTAAACATGTGAAGTGACAAGGTTTCCCATCACTGCTATGCAGGTACTGGCCCCAGCAGCCCCCCAAGAGCAGTCACTGAACACAGCAGTGAGTCAGAGGGTAACAATGTCCCCCATGGACTCTCACAAGTAGAAATAGATTCAGTATAGCTTACAGTTACTCCTTCCTGCTCTCTATGGAGGATCACAGCACAGAAGAGCTACAAGTTCAGGGAAGGGACGGGATACAGTAAAGCCACCTACTGGCTTTGGGGCATGGGGCCATGCAGCTGACACGCCCCCTGTTTGTCTTCTCTATCTAGGAATGGAGTTCGCCTAGTGGCTGAATGCAGTATTACAAGAAAAAGAAAATTTTCCCTCTCACTCTCTGGGCCCCTTCCAAGTCCGGGCCCCATACTGGAGTACCCCCTTTCCCCCCGATTGCGCCCCTGTCTTTTTTAAATGCAAGCAGGTTGTTTAAGGGTTAAAAGGTGTTGTTTTTTTATTTTTTCTCTCTGTCACCTTGCACTGATTGGTGTGGGGGCTGGGGCCAATTAGTTAAATAGCATTCACATTGCTTGGATCAGTGGTTTGTACCTGATTAAAGTCAGCTCCTGTGAGTAGAAACGGATATAAATGAAACGGTTATAAAGTCCTTAGTTATAAAATACCTTTTTATTAAGGACATAAAAAAAGGACATTGAATCAGGAAAGGAAATTAAGCAAGGTTGGCATCTTGGTGTTGTGTATTAAAAGGGACAGCTGTGTTGATACCATGCAATCCTGCCACATGTATAACCTGGGGCAGTCATTCCAAGGGACCTATGTCTGTGTCAGGTGCAAGTGGGTTGCCCATTTGGAATCTGAGGTGGAGAGTCTAAGGGGGCAGCTTGCAGCATTGCAGGCTGGGCCAGATTTCCCACTAGGCCACCTAGGCCGCGGCCTAGGGTGGCACAACCACCAGGGGCGGCAAAATAAAACCCAAAAATTTTTTTTTCAAGTTAGGCCGTATTGCATCCCCATATTAAATTTACACAACACACATTATTTGGCACACAACAGAGCCTTACCGGTCTCTGTTAAATGTGCAGCGATTGCTGATTTGCTATGGGCAGCAGATCCCTCTCCCACACACAAAGCTCCGCTTCAGCCAATGAATTACCGCATACGGGGGAGGGGGAGGGGAACAGGAAGTACAAGTTAGCTGGCCTAGGGGAGAAAAAAGTATAAATCCGTCCCTGATTGCAGGGATTGGAAAAACTGGGGGGACAGCAGGCAATGGCTGGGGCCAGTATAGAGGGGGGTGGAAGTGGGACGGGGAAGGTTGAGGGGGGAGGTAGTTTTGTAAGGGTTACTAGGGGAAGTGGGAGACAGAAGGGAAGGCTTGCTTCTTCTCAACTTGGCCATCACAACAGATTTGCCGCCTTAGGTGATGAATTGTAGGACAGCTCAGAATTGGCATGTATGAAGCGGGCTAATCCCTTGAGCACCAAGGGGACTGCCATCTCTATTACAAGGGAGGATCAGGAAGCCTAGGCATGTGGTTGTGGTAGGGCACTCCATTATTAGAAAGGTAGATAGGGTCATCTGCCGACAAGACTCTACATGCCAAACTGTGTGTTGCCTGCCAGGTGCAAGGTTCGGCATGTGGTAGATCGTGCACACAGTTTATTTGGTGGGGCTGGGTGTGACCTGGTGGTCTTAGTGCCCATAGGTGCCAATGACAGAGTTAGAGGAGGAGGAGAGCTCCTTAAGAATGATTTCTGAGAGCTAGGGGCCAAGATAAAAGCAAGGACCTCCAGGGCAGTGTTTTCGTAAATACTGCCACAGCCACGTATTAGGCACGAGGCAGCTGGGCTTAGGAGTATTAATGCGTGGCTAAGAGGGTGGTGTAAGGAAGAAGGGTTTAGGTTTTTAGAGAACTGGGCAGACTTTTCTGTCGATTACAGGCTCTTTTGTAGTGATGGTTTTCACCTTACTGATGGTGGTGCAGCTGTTTTGGGGTAGAAGATGGCTAGAGGGTTGGAGGAGATTTTTAACTAGGGTCGGGGTAATATCAGTCTCACTGGGATAGATAGTCCAGGGTGTAGATTGCCTCTTGGTCAGTGGTCCATTATGGGAGCAGCAGAATGTAGCTGCCAGCCCAAATATCATAATGGAGGTTTAAATATATAGAATTTAACTTTCTTTGCCTCCTCTTTTCTTCTGAAAGGTTTAGCCATGAAGGCTTTTTTTTCTCTTTTAAAGTTAAAACAAATACTGTGGATATATATATATGGTCAATTTTAGGTTACAGTGCCATAGATCAGAGGTGCCCAAAACGTGTGTGGTGATGGTTTTCTTTCTGTAGTGGGTTATGCTAAATAAGGGGGCACTGGAGAGAGACAGTGAGGGTATGGGGGAAATCAACAGTGGCATTATGGGCAGGAATAGCTCACTTACTGTTTGCATGGCACTCTGCCATGCTGTTGTTCTGTTGGAATGTGCTGAGGTGATTTTACCTGAATTCTGTATTTTTTTTTGGAAAATATGTAACAAATCAGCCTGTTCCAACTAAAGGCTTGATTTGTGGTAAACGTAATGAATACAATAAACATTTATACAAAGGTAAAAAGACAATTACTGCTTCTAAATATTGAATCAAACGATAAGTAGAGTTCTATTAAGAAACCGTAATGGGACATATTATAGTGAAAGGGAAAAGCAATAAAAATGTAATTAAGAAATAATTGTATTCTCAAGCCAGTGACTTAAAATAGATCATACAAACAAAAGGGATATATTTTCCATTTGCAGACTTTACCCAAAGTAACATTAATATTTACTTTTACTTTGTATATAAAGTTTTGCAGGTGTGTCTACATTAGTCGAATGCTGTCTCACTACCAAGCCGTCTGTCAGTTTCATATACTGCATAGTTTATTGCAAAAGAATGGTATAAATAAAATGCTAACATAGAAATGGCTAGAATGGTTTAGTGATATATATGGATCCAGTGACGTAACTAGGAATCACTGGGTCCCCCCGAAAAACTATGGGGCCTCTCTACCTGATTCATCTACAGTGGTTTTATGGAAGGAGGCTGTATCTGTCATAGGCAAAAAAAGAAGTTGGGGCCCTCCTGCTCCCGGGCCCTACTGTGGTTGAAGGATCTGCTCCTCTGGTAGTTAACGCCCCTGTGAGGTACAAAACTTTCTTTAAAAGCTTGGTGTAGACACATTACATAATGGCTTAGACTAGAGCATCCTAAGCATTTAACCCACCCTTCTTTATAACCTAGGCAATGTATTTGCCTACCCATCACAGATGTAAATGGCACCAAACATTTTTTTTGTTTATATTTTGTACACATTATAAATGTTTTTCTGTGTGTTTTTTGAAAAATGAGACAAAGAGAGAACAAAATCTTAAAAAGTCCAAAGTTCCTATTAGACAAATGTTATAGATGTTGTGGGGAAAATATGGATAACAATGGATGATTTTGTTTCTCATTAAAGGGGAACTGTGGTCGCCAAACATGTTGATTTTAAATGAAAGGCCAGATTCCTACCTCTTAAAAAATGAGCAATCAACCACTTCTCTACATGCTGGACAGCCCAAGATATGAAGAAATCACTAATCAGAAAGTTAGGGGGTCAGAGGTTCTGGTGGTCAAATACTAGTTCCTTCTTCTAATCTGTGGTTGGCACATGCTCAGTGCAGGAGAAAGCAGAAGAAAACAGGAAGAGATCGAGTTACAGTTACTAAAGCAGGACTTAAGAGGAGGGGGGAGGAGAACAGCACAGTACAGCCCACAGCAGGGAGAATGAATCTTAAGTCTGTAAATTTAACTTTAATGTCACATGGTTTCCGAGCAGGAAGTAGCGGGGAACTGGTAATGCTGCTACTATATCACACATAAAAATGTAAAAATCTAAGTAAACTATGTAAAACAAATAATGAAAGTAAATAGCAAAAATACTCAGGAAAGCAATTCCTGTCAATTTACCTAAAGTCATTACACTTTAAGCACCTTTTTGTTTGTTTTTTTACATGTAAATGAATAAAAACAAAGAAATATTAGATTGCCTGTGCATCTACAGTACACGGAGTACAACTAAAAGTGCCAAAAATCAGTATAGTAGAATTTTGGCCCTTTTGATCCTACTTCATAAATTGTAATATATATCTCTTCATTGTGTACATTGTTTGATATTTTGGAGGTTTATGGGACTTTGTATCTACCTAGACCAGGAAGAAATTAAAAACCAGACAGACTTTATGGTACAAATCACAATTCATAGGATTCAGCAGAAAAAAATCAACTTTTGCTTCTTCAGTGTTGTTTTAGTTATAAATCTGTCATTTCAGTCACATCTTCTGCAGTAATCTGAAAGCCACTGCAATGATATTTCAGAATATTCTGTGTGGATGCTACACTTTATTGTGTCATATTAAGTAACAATTGTGTGCTGCTCCTTCAGTTCGCAAGCTCCTCTGCTGATGGTAAAACCAGGGCCAGTTAAATATAGTAGTTCAGGTCAAGGCTATTACATTATTATTTTCATGCATTATAAAGGTGTCTTCTAAAACACCATATCCTGTTTAAAATGTTACCAGGGCTGCAAACAACTTTTTCCTGTGTATTGCCAAAATTTTTATTTAAAGAGAGACAAGCTGTCAAAGTCAGAAAAATCAACTAGCAGAAGGAGCAGATGACATCCATGCAGTTAAATGTAAATTCCTTACCCAGAGGGTTAATATATTTGTATATACAACCTCACTTTGATACAGGAACAGTTTTCATCAGCAATGATTTTTCTAAATTTGACAGACTGTATTACCAGGTTTAACTGAATGAAATAGTGTTTAACCTCTATATTACATCTGGTTTTCTGAGATACAAACAGCGGCTTTTACATCTTGTTTAAAGGAATAGTTCACTTCCAAATATATACTAGTAAAAGTGTGCCAGTTGGTGCACAGTGGAAATTGTGTGTATGATTTGCTATGTGTAGATACAGTGTCTATAAAACCTTGATACAGGCATATTTCAAACTGTTATTTTGTCATCAGCTTCTAGGGTAACCAAATGGGATAAACCTGCAAGTCTGAGAATGAACCCCGGCAATCTTGCCACAATGTGCAGTTCAACCTAAACAGCATCATTATTTTTTTTTTTTTATTGAAAGCTTGAGGTTGTGATTTCTGTGAAACCAACACAAAGTGCACAAACATGCAAGTGGTTCGGGATCCATCTGCCTCTCCATCTCACAGCTGTTAAGCAGTAGGGCTAGAGAGAGGCTAGTTAGGTCCCTTTAGCCAGTAGGCATTAGGAACCTTTCCAAACCTGTCCTTCCTTTCTGCTCTCAGGAACCACCAGGAAGCATCCAGGGGCCCAAATTAGATGAGCCCAAAGATCCTAAAAAAGGCCCAAGCAATCCCACCACATTACATGAACAAACACACACATATACACTCCCTTACCTATTTAACCTGACAGCTAGAATTTGGGAACAGACCCAGGCAATCCTTCCACAATGTGCAGCTCAACCTAAACAGCACCTTTGAGCAACATACAGTATCAAGATTTACATGCTAGGTTCAAACTTATTAGTATTTACAACAGCAAGTTCCAGATACAGTCACTATATAGTAAGGGCTTGGTAGCACAAAATACTGATTGGCTTTATAGGTTAGGGAGAGGTGTGGTATAATAGCTAAATAGCTAAATAATGTAACAATGTTTAATATCTTAAATAGCACATATATAAAGTAACACTTTTATGAGTCAATATATAGCTGGCCAGCCACAGTAGATATAATATACAATGTAACAACCTATACACAAAATATATAAATGAATAACTGTGGATATCCCACAGATAGGTAATAAAAACAAGGATAAAAATGTATAATAGCCATGCATAAAAACCACAGATATAAAAGCTAAAACAAGCAAATGTCTGTGTCCAATAAATAGTCACTCTTTGCTGTGAATGTGGAAAAATCAGTATATGGATACAGAGATTACTGAAGTCCCGAAGGTGTGCGCACACCGAATCATATACAACTAGTAATGGAGAGGCTGGAGGTAAGTATAGTAATGATTATACTTCACCGTAATTCCTGTAGTGACTGGATAGTAAACGGCCTCGTCAGGATGGTCCCCCGGACTTTACCATATAGCAGGTCCGTGGCTCAAAAGGCAACTTGGGATCCACATGCACAAGCTGATAGATAGGCCAATCTACCGGTGTCCTCCCAAAAAAAAATATCGCAGTCGTCTGGGTTCACTCAGGACGCTCCAAATCTATTCCGGTCACCAGGGCACGCAAGTTGCAGATAGCAACATTCCCCTTAGTGATGGGATTTCTTTGAGAAGTAATCACTGTAAGAATAGTTTTGTCTGAAGAAGGTACTATGTACCGAAACGTCACATTGATGTACCTGTGTATAACCAAATAAAGTGCACAGCATCACGCAAGTCTGGTGTGCATGGCTTAAATCTTATTTTCTATAGTATTCATGACTATTGTGCCTTAGTCTGCCATTTGGCACCCAGCATATGATACCTTATACTAATTAGGTGTGTGCAGGATTACTCTTTTCAATACAGATTATTATAGATATAAAGGTAACTGGAGGCTTAGGGAATAGTGACCATGAAATAGTGTTGTTTGGTGTATTTTATCAAACAAAGATATTAATTTCAGGAAAGCAAATTTTCCCAGGTTAAAAGTAGCGGTAACCTATGGGTTGAACTGGATGGACGTCTTTATTCAACCTCAAATACTATACTATACTAAAAACTTGTGCAAACCACAAGTAAGAGAAGCAGATTGACAGTGTGATATCACATGTTCCGCTGCTCCTCAGAAAATGATTGACAGCTCCATCCTCCTATTGTAAATTGAGACTTTGTAGCAAATTGAGCAGCTGGATGTTGTCTTAAAATCGGTATTGTCCTGGACAATTGGCCAAAAATTACCAACATGTCCATTCCAATTTTTGCCCAATTTCATTGTTGACAAAATTGGGAGAAAATTGTTTGCTGCAGAAAAAACGTATTCCAATATTTCAGCTCAGCTAACAGTAGCTAATACCTATCCTAAAGATCCTAAAAATATTATCAATTTAGGGTGATTTTGATATTTTGCTAATTGCCTAAATGCTAATTATTTTTTTATTACACATTTTAATAATTTAAAAAATGTATTTAAAATGTTATTACACATTCTTACATTTGTTTTATCTTCTATTTTTCAGCTGGAATTCATTATTGCTCATTCCCTAAATTGTAAGACTTGCAGAAGCAGACTTGGACGATGCCTTCTGAGATTTGCCTTAGGTAAATATGCTACACATTTCATGTCTTACTTGTTTAGATTTCAATGAATGCAGGTACTGTACTTTAAGGTTATTCAGGCTAATGTGAAATGAAGGCATCTACAGCTATGCTTGAGTAGGCATAAACAATTCATCTTTGCTAACTTGATGTGTGTAATGTATGCCGTAATGTTTCAGGATTCTCTTTTTTATAGGAATGATCCCTTTTCGTGTTGTTTAAGGAAAGGGAAATAGAGGAGTGAGGATGTGCCATTTTGTAATAAGAATATACAGTACCTGACCTCTGTGGAATAGAGCAGGTAGGTAGACTTGGAAAAATCTTATTTAGGAAAGGTCATTTACCTTCACTCTCCTCCTAAGTCCCGTATTATGGATAGAACGTTTTAATAAAGATATTTTTTCCTGTAGGTGCAGAAAAAATGTTTAGCCAGAGGCCTGGTACACATGGGTCAGACCAACAGAATGACATTCAATAAGCTGGTCTAAAAAAAGACCACTTGATCAGTCTAAATTTACAAATATGCCCGATCAAATATTTGTAGGAAATATTGCAGCAGCTGGGCGATCAAGCCATAATATTGGCCTTGCTTAAGTTTTGTTAGAGAGGTGGTTTTAAATTTCTAATTAAAATGTGATGTAGTGGTGTTTAACTCTTGGAAGATGGATTGATTGATTACTTTACTTTTATTGGTTTATTGTGTGTTTAAATTCATATTTAATGTTAAATTGAGAATTGAGAAATGAGCCAAAAAACAACCTAGGACATTAACGAGGCAAGGCTGATAAACTAACATATTGGGCAGTTATTTTTTTCACAATCTAAAATATAAAATTTGCCCCAATGCTGGCCCCTCTGTATAGTTTAAAAAATACCTTACCTTACATGACCGAGGTAGGGTCAAATCCTTTGGCCTAACGTATTTACCATTCTAACCTCCGCCTTCCCCCTCCCTACCCCTCCACTCTCTTTTCCCCTTACCTTTCTTTCCTTTTCTAATAACGACAGCCACCGTTATTTTGGATAAAGGTCACAGCTTTTATTGTACATTTCATACATATTTTCTTTTAAAGGGCATGTCCACCCCCAAAACTAAAATTTAACCCCTTACTGGCCACATCAAGTAGTTTAAAACAATCCTTACCTTACATTCCTGCTCAAAATAGTTCCCCCGCTGTGCCCCTCCAAAGTCCAGGAAACTGCTGTGTAGGAGCAGTATGTGACTCATGCTGTGCCTGAGACTTCCTCAACCTCATCAAGGTTGAGGCATGCTCAGTGCAGCCCTCCCTGCCTCTCAGCCAATCACGGACGCAGCTGCCGGTCCCGCCCCCTGCTTTCAATTCCATGCAAGCAGAGGGCCTGAACACTGCAGCAGGGGAGAGAGGGCAGGTAAGTAAGAATCGGGGGACTTTCTAACAATTATATTAATGCGGTTGGGGCTGGGGGAGCATGCCCTACCACATATCAAAAGTTAAATTTTGGGGTGGACATGCCCTTTAATAATTCAAACAAGAACACATATCGTTAATATCAAAACATAACTGTATAACTTACATAACATTGTTAGCATCATTCATTTTAAGATCCGTGCCAGTCCGCCCTTCCATTTTAGTACGATGCCAGCCAGCCAGACAACCTGGCTCGGCAGGCAATAACTCCACAACTCTGCCACATGAACTCCCCTCACCGTGACTAATTAACAAAACAGACCAAAACCACTGGCCACCCACCTTAGGAGTTAGACCAGGACTGCACCCAGTGTTTTCCAATTGCCTTCTAACTGTTTGGCAGACTGGCAAGGTTCCCACCACACCGTCAGGGGCTGACAACTCACCCCCGCACGGTATGCCATACACCCAACGCCCTTTCCAGAGCCTCCTGTAACTTAAGGTTGAAAAGATCTAAACCCACCTAGTTTAAATGTATACCGTCGGGGCCGAAAAGAGAGCTGTCGTGTTCTAAGTCATTGTGCCTAAGCGCAATCCCACCGTTCAGTTGGACAAACTTTGATATAGACCTGTTAATTTTTATTCTGACTTTTTCTATTGCCTGTGTGGACCTTGCCCCCCGCCATATTTGTCTTGGGATAATTTCCGACCAGATCAAAATTAGGCCCTTAAAAACTGACCAGAGACGCAAGCAGTCTCTGCGTATATTTTTTATCAGAACCCTCATCGGGCAGCGCCCCACATCATTGTCCCCTGCGTGTAATAATAAATTTTAGGCTGGCCCCTAAGCTTGGCTTGTTTAATGGCGAGAGGCACAACCTCCTCCCATGTGAGTCCCCTGCTACCCAGCCAGGTGACGGTTACGTCCTTCTGCTGGCAACCTAATTGTGTCCCATTGCGTCGCACCCTAGCTCTCCTTTCGGCCCAGTATACAAATGAATGCCCTAGTACCCAGGCAGCAATTGGCGGCGTATCTGTAATGGGAAATAAATGTACATCACTAACTATATTTGCTCAATTTGCAGCGGTCTTACATAAGACCTGAACCTGTTAGATTCCCACCTTCCTATCTTCCTGATTGTCTCTTCACTCAATCCCCATCTTGCTGCCTCTGCCGCTGCCCCTATCCGAACTGAGTGACTGCCGTATTCCTCCCGTGTAAGTCCTAAACGCTTTATGGCTGTTCTAAGGACTGCTATAAATTGGTATCAGGATAGTGCCGACCCATCCTCGTGTATTAGGTACGAGCCATTGAGTTATGTGCAGCTCGCTCCCGACTGCTATGACATCCCGTGCTTGTATGCCTCCTTGTAAGGTCCTATTGTTGCTAACTAACTCTGAGATTCTGAACGCTCCGTAGAAGGCCAATGAAAAGGCTAATCGGAACAGCGCGCCTTCGAATTGGGACTTTGCTATTGTGTTTAATTGGTCAAATAAGCCTTCCAATATAGCTAAAGTTATGCGTCTTCTGCTATTCGATGTGTGTTTTCCCCTTCTAAAACCTTTTACCGCCTGCCGCACTAAGAAGTTCTTTGTGTGATCTATCCAATTCATTGCTTTAAACATGAAGCTTAGGGCCGCTAATGTCTTGTCTACCTGACTAACCGATACTCTCTTATTGAACATTGTAACTATAAACATAATGGTCAGCTCTAATCTATCTTTGTCACTACTTATCCTCCTACCTCCAGTTCTAACCCTACCCAATCCTTCCATTCCTATTGTAACTATTCCACGTTGCCGGTGCTAGTGAGCCTTGATCCACTCTCGCATACCTTTTAGTGAGCCGCCACATTCGTTGTGGACAGATTTCTCCGTATTCCTGCGCTGCTGGTACCAGCTGACGGAATTTGTCCAACTGTAACCGAGACAAAGCATCGCAATTACATTCTAATCCTGGTACGTGCTTTGCCTTAAATAATATGTTCACCGTAAGCAACTTAACACAACCTAACCAATAGATCTATACTGGGGGCGAAGATGAGGTCACACTATTATCGCCTGCACCACTGACATGTTATCTGATTTAAATATGACTGCTTTATTTTTTAGGTCGCTTCCCTGGAAACAGCTCCAGGAAGGCTAGGTTTTTTACCAGTGTTGACGACCGCCATTCAGCCAGCCATGGGGCTGCACACCATCGTCCTTGAAAATATGCCCCAAAGCTGACCGAACCCGCAGCATCAGTAAAGAGCTGAAGCTCTTCCAGACTCGCTACGTTTTCCTGCCAGTAGGTTTTGCCATTGATTATGTTAAGAACTGTATCCAGATATCAAGTCTGCTTGGATGCTCTGGGAACTCATAAAGTGATGGGGTCTTTTTATTCCTGACGTTGCGATGGCCAGTCTTCGCACAAAAACCCTGCCCATTGGCATTACTCGACATGCAAAATTTAGCTTGCCCAGTAACACCTGAATGTGCTGCAATGTGACTTTCCTGGAAGCCAGCACTTCATTAATTGTGACAATTAGGTCGGCCACCTTTTCTTTGGGGAGCCTACATACTTGATCAATGGTGTCTATTTCTATTCCTAGAAAACTAATGCAAGTGGTGGGGGCGACAGTTTTTTCGGGAGATAGGGGAATGCCGAATTGAGATGTCAGTCGGAATATGGCTTCTAGTAAAACTCTGCACCGATTCGAGTTGGGTGGTTCCACCACTAGGAAATCGTCCAGGTAGTGTATGACCGCCCTACCCCCTGTCTCCTGCCTGATCTCCCATTCCAAGAAACTGCTAAACAGCTCAAACAAACATGATATGGAACAACCCATCGGTAGTGCTCTATCGATGTAAAAACCGCCGTTGAAGTAACAGCCCAGCAGGTGTTGTGACTCTGGGTGAAACGGCAGGAGCCGAAACGCTACCTCGATATTGTTTTTGCCATAAGTGCGCCTCGGCCTGCTGTCCTAACTAACTTGATTGCTTCGTCGAAAGAGGTGTACGAAACCGCTGTTAGCTGGCTGTCTATCTCGTCATTCACCGACTTACCATGGGGATTAGACAAGTGGTGAATCATTCGGTATTTCCAGTTTCTTTTTTGGGTACCAAGCCTAGTGGGGAGACTATTAAGTTTTTAATGGGTGGCGTTTTGAATGGGCCTGCCATGCGCCCTAGGCGCACTTCTTTTTCTAATTTTTCTTGAATCAGTGTGGGTTGTTCGTTTGCTGACCTTAGATTAGTGTAAGCTATCCTGGGCCCGACTGCCTTAGAAGGAATGTGAAAGCCGTGAAGGAAACCGTCGCCTAATAACTTGGCTTTTTCCGGGTACGGATACCTACTCAGCCAAGGGCGCATCGCCTCTATTTTCACTGGCGTCCGGCCCTTTTCCAAAGTCCCTTCCCCTGTTGTTGTTGAAGCTACCTCGCTTGAAGCATCTGTTTGCGGAATGTGGGCCGGAGCAGAAGGAGCATTCGTGTCTAAAACGACACGATGCCCCCCACTTATATTGGCTGTCGTTGAATGGCCAGCAAAAACCCTTTCTTTGACCTGTGCTTCTTGTTTCCATGGGTGCCTTGCTCCCTCGAAAGGACTGGTTGGAGACCATGCCATAGCTTTGGAGATTCTTAATCGAAACAATAACAGGGAGGCGCACTCAGGCAAGATATATTTCAATATTATTGTGATATACCGGTGCACAATGTTTCGGGGCTTCCCCTTTGGAAGGGGGAAGCCCCGAAACGTTGTGCACCAGTATCACAATAAATATTGAAATATATCTTGCCTGAGTGCGCCTCCCTGATATTATTGTTTCGATTACGAATGAACTGCCTATGGTTGAGAGGTGAGGGAAGCAGCACCTGGGAAGATTAAAAGAAAGTGGGAGTGCGAGAAGATATATATTATATGTGGACTTTGGAGATTCTTGTTGTTCATCGTTCTCATCCAAAGGCTTATGTCTCTGTGTTCCCAACTAACCTCTTTTCTAACTGCCATGCGCTGACGGAACGCTTCGTCGTAGCGAGCCAAGCCTGTCCACTGTATACCCTATGTGCTTCCCATGTTCCGTCTAGGTAACAAAACAGGGAAGAGCAGTTGTTTGGGTGTTTTTCCCCAATTACGCTGGCCAGTATTGTGAAAGCCTGCAGCCAATTACCAAAAGTTCTTGGTATGAGCCTGCTGCGGCGTTTTTCTTCATCTTCTTCTTTCTTGGCTTCTCCGAGCGCTCAATTTTTTCTAGATTAAACCTGTCTAGGGGAAGTAGTGAGAAGATGTCTATGTAATCTTTTCTCCATATTTTTTCCCTTACCTCCTGTTTTAAATGCGCTCCTAAAGGTCCTTCGAAGCATTGGTAGGTATGCCCCTTTGCTGAGTCTGCTATCGCGCCCGCGCTGGCTTGATTCTTGGGGGGGGGGGGGGTTTGGTTGCTACAGCCTGATTAGTGTTATCTACAGTGTGGCGGATTGGCTTCTGTTCCGGACTGTGTAGCCGTCCCCTTGCGTTCCTACTGAACCTTCCTGAGGGACGCCCCTAGAGTTGCTATTCCTTGCCGCTAGTTGTGGTCGTTACCCTTTGATTTTCCCTCCTTATATGTCCTGTGCTGCTACCTTCTAGCTGAAAAATCATTTGCCTAAGAGTTGACACTAAAGAGCCGGTTGCTCCCCCTGTTTCTGGCGCCGTTGCGTTTTGTTGGCCATGTAGTGCAAGTGTATGTGTGTGGGTACCTGTCTCCGATGAATGAGCTGTCTCCGTGGTTGCTTGTTCCCTGGGAACGTGTTGCGATGGTTTTCGCTGTAGTTCGACGTCCTGACCCCTGAGGTCGGTGGTGTCCCTTGGCTTGCTGCTCCTGACTCGCTCTGTAGAGAGAAAGACAGAGAAGGGGCATACCTAGCGCTGACAGCCGCTGGTGCGCTTGGTCGGGCTTGCCCATCCTTGCCGTGCTTCTATCGGCCCTGTCTGGTCCACCCAGGTAGTTCCTGCCTGTTCCCTGCCCTCCGGTCCAGTGTCGGCTCTACTTGTGGGGGGAGTAGTACTCACCGCTGTGCTGTGTGTGTCACGTGATGCCGGGCCCGTCCTCTCTGCATACTCGGTTCCCCGTCGCGGCTGCCATGTGTGTTGATTTCCTGGGGGCCTTCCCTCCCGGCCGTTTGTGTTTTCGGGCCCTGAAGGAGGAGGCCGCCGCATCCAATGGACCTTCCCCTGCACGACCTCTCGCTGCAGCTGTCTGGCTTGTGCTCCGCTCTCTCCGCCTCTGTCTCGCCGGTGGGGATGGGCTCAGCCTTTCCGGGGGGATGCTTCTCCTTGCTCTGGCCGGTCGTGTGGAGTTGGTTACGGTCGATCCTTGGAGCACAGCACGGATCCATTCTTCTCCTTGGTTCTCTGCCTCTGTCCTCAGCGATGCCAGGAGTCCTTCCAGTGCAGACATGGCGGGTGGTCCGTTCTTTTCTGACCAATCCCTAACTAGCTACCTACGAACTAACCAACCCCCTTAGTCCTGCCCCACCTGGTCATGTTACCCCTCCCCTAGCTGGCTTAGTCCGGGGTTTTTCTTTCCTGGTCCTTATGGTTCTCCTGCATTCCATGTCCAAAGTCCAGGAAACTGAAGAGTAGTGGCTGTCTTCCTGTCCAAAGGTCTCTGCCTCCTGTCTTGCCTCCGGGAGGGTTTCTGACATGCGCAGGGAAGCCCTCTCTCCGGATGCCATCTGGCGGTTTCTGACATGAGCAGGGAAGCCCTCTCTCCGGATGCCATCTGGCGTTTTGTTGGCCATGTAGTGCAAGTGTATGTGTGTGGGTACCTGTCTCCGATGAATGAGCTGTCTCCGTGGTTGCTTGTTCCCTGGGAACGTGTTGCGATGGGTTTTCGCTGTTGTTCGACGTCCTGACCCCTGAGGTCGGTGGTGTCCCTTGGCTTGCTGCTCCTGACTCGCTCTGTAGAGAGAAAGACAGAGAAGGGGCATACCTAGCGCTGACAGCCGCTGGTGCGCTTGGTGGGGCTTGCCCATCCCTTGCCGTGCTTCTATCGGCCCTGTCTGGTCCACCCCAGGTAGTTCCTGCCTGTTCCCTGCCCTCCGGTCCAGTGTCGGCTCTACTTGTGGGGGGAGTAGTACTCACCGCTGTGCTGTGCTGTGTCACGTGATGCCGGGCCCGTCCTCTCTGCATACTCGGTTCTCCAGTCGCGGCTGCCATGTGTGTTGATTTCCTGGGGGCCTTCCCTCCCGGCCGTTTGTGTTTTCCGGGCCCTGAAGGAGGAGGCCGCCGCATCCAATGGACCTTCCCCTGCACGACCTCTCGCTGCAGCTGTCGGGCTTGTGCTCCGCTCTCTCCGCCTCTGTCTCGCCGGTGGGGATGGGCTCAGCCTTTCCAGGGGGGATGCTTCTCCTTGCTCTAGCCGGTCGTGTGGAGTTGGTTACGGTCGATCCTTGGAGCACAGCACGGATCCATTCTTCTCCTTGGTTCTCTGCCTCCGTCCTCAGCGATGCCAGGAGTCCTTCCAGTGCAGACATGGCGGGTGGTCCGTTCTTTTCTGACCAATCCCTAACTAGCTACCTACGAACTAACCAACCCCCTTAGTCCTGCCCCACCTGGTCATGTTACCCCTCCCCTAGCTGGCTTAGTCCGGGGTTTTTCTTTCCTGGTCCTTATGGTTCTCCTGCATTCCATGTCCAAAGTCCAGGAAACTGAAGAGTAGTGGCTGTCTTCCTGTCCAAAGGTCTCTGCCTCCTGTCTTGCCTCCCCGGAGGGTTTTCTCTTTCTGGACATGCGCAGGGAAGCCCTCTCTCCGGATGCCATCTGGCTGCCCTTCAACCTAGCGTAAAACCCTTGTAATTTAATGTTCCTCAGGCTTGCCCATCCCCAACCACCTTGTTAATACTAAAAGCAATGTTTACAATTCATACTTACAGTCCTTCGTTCCTGGGCCTAGCTTCACAGCGGGCACCCTCTTGCTATTTCCAGTTAGCAGAGAGGGGAGAAGATAGCAGTGGAAGCGAAGGGACTGTGAGTAACTATCGGAAAGTTTTTTTTTAGTATTATCATGGCGGTTGGGAGTGGGCAAGCCTTGAGGAACATTATATTAAAAGAGTTTATTTGGGGTAGACATGCCCTTTAAGATTTTTACAGGGTTTATCTTAGGAATCGAAAGTTATTTTATTGCACGTTTAGCATTCTGGGAACCTTACTGACAAAACAGTCATATTCATAGTTTTTAGAATGTTACACTCACCAGGGAGTAAAATGCTAAGGGGCATATTTATAAATGAGCGGTAACTTTTCGCCGAGTTTCCCGCCATTCTTGCAAAAATCGGTAATAACGCGATTTACAAATGGGTGAAACCCGGCCGCGAAAAGTAAACGCCTCGTTAACTTCGCATCAGTTACCGTGCGGTTCTATTTATAAAGCGGCATTAATCTCGGCCGTTTTTGCCACCCTCAAGGTGGCAAAATGAAACAGCCGAGATTACAGGGGGCTGGGAGGAGATGCCGGGAAAGGATCACCACGGGTATTCCCACCCCGCCCTTGCCCCCCGCGGTGAATGCGACGACCCTCTGCGACCCCTTCCCAGCAGCCATTCCCACTACTCTTACAGGGAGGGGAGGGAAGGGCATGCTGGGGGGTGGAAGGACCCCTACAGCGGGGGCACTGAAAAGTGCCTTTTGGGGCTTAAGGGGTCCCGCAGCCTGAGCCAGGACCCCCCTGCCCGGCTCTATCAGGGCCCTTGCAGCACTTACAAGTGCCTTGCTTACCTGAGAAGGGCCTTTGGGGCTTAAGGGGTCCCGTTTCGAGCTGCAGGACCCCTAAGCCCCAAAGGGCTCTTGTTAGAGCCGCAAGGGCTCTTGTAAGTGCCGCAAAGGCCCTGATAGGCTCGAGCTGTGGGACCCCTTTAGCCCCAAAAGGCACTTTTTAGTGCCCCCCGCTGGAGGATCCCTCCACCCCCCCAGCGAGCCCTTCCCTCCCACTCCCTGCGAGAGTACGGGGTGGGGGGCTGGGAGGGGCTGCTGGGAAGGGGTCGCACAGTTGTTCGAATCCACCGCGGGGGGCAGGGTGGGCATACCACCCCTCTGCGCTCCTTAAATTTTTTGCTTTTCATCCAAAAAAACTAAAGTAATCATAAGTAAGTCTGGGGAGTTGAACCTATAAGCTCATGGGCTGCGTTTTTCTAAAATTAAAACATTAGTCAACTAAAGGCAAAAGCCGCTGACTATTATTTCTTGTTCCTGGTAGTCATGCTGGCTGGAAACAATTACAAGGTAACAAGCATCTTACCAGGGACTTCCATATTTATGTGGAAAATATGCCCATAGAGACAATGAATAGTGGGGTCAGGGAGAGGGTTGGGGTCTGGGGACAAAAACGTTCACATTACGATTTAAAAAAAAACTATTTTAGTCCTTCTTTATTTCATAGGTGTTCAACCTGCAGCCCATAGTGCTGCTTTTATTACTAATGTTCAGTGTTGTGTTGCCTGCAGAAGAAAGATATATTCATAAGATAAAAAAAGATTTTTCCAGTTTAGTTTAGCCCTCTGACTATAAAAATTGCTGTTACAGCTTCCATGTAGCCATTTGTTAATGTGTTTGTGTTAGGAAAGAGCTGTCAGTTGAACTATGGAGAGCACTAAATTATCACAGTACTTGATCGTATAAAGTTAACCATTTTCTTTATTGTAACATCAGCCCCTGTAATGAACCTACACTAGTCCTGCCATAGATAATACCTGTAGATGGTGATCTAAAACAAAATGTCTCAATAGGTTGTCTGTAAGCTGCGTATGTATATCCAATGTGGTGGTCCTAGTACTTTTTAGATCAGTTAGTACACACAATTGCAGGTAAGTATTTATTACAGGACAATGAACAAATAATACATTTACAAAATAGCTTTTATTGTGAGCACATGTTATAGATATACTGTCCTTTATCAAGTGTCTCGGCCATTGTTAAAGGACCAAAACATCCAGAATATGTTGTGCTGTGTCTGTCTATTCTAATGTCCCATCTGTTCAAAGCTTTAGCAATAGGGCATTGTGTGGTGGAGAACAACCATGTTAAAACCACATACCCACTTCGCTCAAGTACCTTACCAATCTTCTACTAGAGAGAATGCTCAAGGCCTGATGTTGCCACTCTCTCCACTCTAGCTCCACTCTAAATATGTCAGTTTCCATTCTTCCATCACTGAACCTTACCAAAATTGAACCCTATGCTATTATCCTTTAAAATAATGCATGTTAATTGTGAACTTTAGGTTTTGTGAGACCACCAATAAAACAAAACAGATTAGCTTCATCTATGTGTAAATGAGGCCTGTTCCAACTATGACCTTTTAATAAGCTTCCCTTAACTTTAAAGTGATATTACATAAGTCCTTCCTATTTTGGGACCATGAGCCAGTTATTCTGTCAGGGGTTCATTGATGACATCAGTGTTATCCTTTTGCTCTTCATGGTCACACACTAGAGGAAGGGCCAGCATAAAATCGCAGTCAGACAGAAACTTCTTTTCTTTTTAATTGCACTTGCAATAAGATTCTTTTCTACCAAACTACAGGTAAAAATGCACAAAATGTTTAACAATTGTCTAATGCCTTTATCTCTTTGGAACTTTTTATCTTGTTATTCTTTATATAAAAAAGGTAATTGGGACAGGGAGGTAGGATTTTATCTGCCAAGTTAGTGCCTTTGGCCTTTCATGTATTAAAGGACAACTAAAGCCTCAGAACAACATTCTTTCAGAAGGGAGAGCACCTATAAAAGCATTAATCAGCGTCTAACCTCTCATTTTGATATGGTTGTTGGGAAATTTAGCTTTCTAACATGGGGTTGAATGTTTTATTTCCCAATATCCCAATATCACACAGTCTGGTCACTGACCATTGTGTTTTTTACATATGCTCATTCCTAATATTATAAGAACTTGGTACAGTTTGTCACACCCACCAGTGGCCTCTAGCCAATCCTTTACAGGACAGATTAGGCAAGGGAGCATGTGATTGATATCAGGGGTATGGCCAGTCACTGTACATACACACAGTTATTTCATCCAGTTCTTCAAGGGGTTACATTTACTTAAATGCTATATACTGTAGTGGGATTTTACAGTTTATTGGTATTTTTAGAGGGAAAATTTTCAGATTCTGGATTGTAAAAATGTGGGTTTAGTTCTCCTTTAAAGATAGTGCCGAAGCCAGGAGGAAGCCTGGTATTTAGATTGATTTGAATTTTAACATGATTTGATCTAATATAAGAATATATGGTTATGGTCTGCCAATAATGTAGAGAGACAGATATCTAACAGACTGCATATCTAACAAGACAATCTGTATCCTTTTTACTTACTATAAATAAAATAAAAAACCTATGGAAGAATAAAAGGAGATAATATATACATATATTATAACCACTTCTTCCCATCCTTCTCCATGGTGAAAACATTTTTCTGACCTTTTCCTTTTAGAATGAAGTCTACAGGCAGCAGGGGAATTATCCTGGCCATACAATTTTAGATTCGACATTTGATTGTCTAACCTGTGTAATATGTAAAAACGCCAGAATTTTGAATTTTACAAAACATAAATGTCAAACTTTAGCAGCTGTTCCCAGCAACTTAACTATTATTCAGTGATCTCTTTCTTGCCAATGGTTTTGTGTTAAACAGAAATATGTTCTTCCATATTTTATTTATAAAGAACCAGCAGTAGACTATTTAGTATGAATGCAAAATATCAACAGCTCATACATTTACTATTTCTGTTTACAGTGTTAAAGAAATGCTAACAGGTCAAAGGCACTGCCAATCAAAATCACACAAGGATGCTGTTCTCTCTGCTCTGAATCAGCAAAGGAATGATGGGATTTTATGTGATGTTACACTTGTTGCTGAAGAACAAAAATTCCATGCTCACAAGGCAGTATTGGCAGCATGCAGCGATTACTTCCGTGTAAGTAACACTGTACCCACTGTTCTACAGAATCATGCAAAAAAAAGCTTTCAGAGTAATCAAAAAAGTTGCTTTCCACTCCTTGTTGAAATAGAAGACCCAGGATCTTCAAGTCATGTCATCTGTCATTATGAAGCCAATGCCCTCACTTTACTTTACAGAAGCAGAACATCCATCTCCTTGGATGCAGATATACTATAAAGCACAACTATATTGTGAAGCTGATCTCCGTATTTGGTACCAAGGAGGATTTTTAAATATAGGGGCTGCATATTATTTTTATTATTTGGGGAAACCGCAAACATATAAATTTGTTGCAGACGTGTCCAAGGGTGTATTTAAACTCAGGACTTCAGTGCTGCAAGGCATCAGTGCTAGGAGTAGGAATAACAACCTTAACTAGGGTTATAGTTTAATTCTGCCTGTGGTTGTTTTTTTTAGTATAGTCACACTGTACAGTATGTCCACACCCCATAAAAAATCTAATCTTACCTTTCCCAACCCCATGAAAACCCTAAGACCACAAAGGTTACTTATCTGTCCAACATTCCTGAAGGAAGATAATCAGTCTGTTATTTGCCATACCCTTTTTTAGCCCCGTATCTTCTCCATCTTTCCCTGGCAGCAGCAGTCAGTTGTGGCTGTGACAGATGACATACAAAGTGATGAAGCTTTAAGAGGCTTTATGTTTTTTATTTTATCTTTACCCCATGCAGCCCTAAAGTTGTCATTAAAAAATGCAGAACAGCTTACCTCAGACAATGATAAGAAAGCACATTGCCATCTTATACAGGAAAATATGTGTGTATGTACTGGCAACATCTTTATGGTAAAAGGATAGTACAGTTTATAAAACCTCCCATATGAACCAGTCACATATACCTGTTGGGCTTTAGGACATTTGCATTTCTATCATCTGCTAATAACCTTATTGTATGTATAAACCCTGAACAACAAGTTGATATTTGAAATTCACGCTGCAGAACACTTGTTTAATTGTAGATCATTATATTACTGGTTATAAGGTTGGTCTTCTTTGCAGAATGTGTCTGTACATTTCAATGCTTTTATTATTTAATATAGAAAGCTGATAGCAATCACTGCTTGTATGCTGATCTATTCTCCCTATACAGAATATTGCAGCTTAACACATCATATTAGATAAGCAGAACCAAAACATTTTATAATGCCAAGTGGATTTTGATAATTGATTGTGATAAAAATAGCTTTTTTTACTTTTTAGAAATAGTAATAATGTTTAGGAATAATTTTTAGTCACTAAGTCAGGTAGCTGCCAGGAATAGTTTATTGCAACTGGATTGGCCAATTTCTCACCATACATCTGGGTTCCTGTGATGCAGTAATCACTAAGTGTGATTTACTGCATCAAGGAAATAAGGCCGGTAAGAAGCATGGAGGGTAACAATAGCATTTAAATGGTGTAGCACAAAAAAACAATGCTATAGATTTTGCATCAGGTGCCTGTGCCCTGATGCAGGCCCCACAAATACTGAGTTAAACAAATGCTAATTAGATTTTAGATCGGGAAGCATGGGTTTAACTCATTTTCAGCTGATTGAGGCCAATTTTACATCTAGGTGTATGTGTGTACCCAGCTGATCTTTGAAAGACATGTGATATATAGAGATGTCCGAACTTCGCAAAATCCGGTCCGCACGAGGATCCGCGAATTTTCGAAAAAATTCGGAAATTCGAAAATCCGCGAGCGGACCCATTAAAATGAAAATTACCCTCCAAATTACGAGATTTTTCGTATTTTCGAAAATTTTCGAAATTACGGGTTTTTGCGTATTTTCGGAAATTTTCGAAGATAGGAGAAAACTAGTATTTTCGAAAATATGTATTTTCGAAAATACGAGTAATCTTCGTAATTTCGAAAATACGTATTTATGGAAATAAGAGAAATCCTTGTATTTTCGAAAAATTTCGAAATTAGGTGTTTTCTCGTATTTTCGAAAATTCGCGAAAGTACGTGAAACTTGTAATTTCGAAAATTTTCGAAAATACTAAAAATCCGCGAATCGAAGGCGGAAAATCCAGAAAAATCCGCCGTTCGCGAACGGGATAAATCCGCGGCGGATCCGGGTTCGGATCCGCGAACCGGCCATCCCTAGTGATATATATTTGTATTACCAGTTTTTTGGCTATAAGTCAGGAAAATATTCTTAATTTCTAATTTCACTCTGAGTGTTTTTTTCCTAAATCTTCTATTTATTTCTATCTACCAAATATTGCCATGTTTTTTTTTAATGAAAAACATGGTTAATTTGTATCTTTGTGTGCCATTGACATAACGCTACCTCTTCTTATTGCAAACAATGCTACACTGTGTACATAATTATTTGAAAAGTGATATTTTAAGGATTTGTTTTAATATGGAACAAATGCAATGCTATCAGTGGATCCAGGGACGTAACTACCAGGGGAGCAGAGGGAACAACTGCAGGGGGCCTAGGTCCTAAGGGGGCCACCATCTTCTTATTTTTTTCTTTAACAGATCTAGCCTCCTGCCAGAAAACCACTGTGGATAAGGCACAGAAAAGGGACCCATCCTAGTTTTGCTGGGGGGCCCATTGATTCCTAGTTATGCCACTGAGTAAATCCAAACTGTAAATAAATCTGAAATTTTTACAAAGGAAATATGAGTGTGAACATTCTCTGGGGAATATACATGAGCACAATTATTATGCAACTATTAGTTTGCAAGATTATTATGCAACTAAATGAAAATCTGGGATTTTCCCATCTCGCTTGTTTACTTTCATCTGTTAAAGTTAGAATAAACAGACTGGCTTTGGCTTTATTAAACGGCATCTATAGTGGAAAAATATAATCTTTTTTTCTTTCTATATGTTCAATAATCCCCCCCAACCCCCAGAGTACCTTTATTTTCTTCAGTTTTCTCCTCTGTTCCAAGATATATAAGTTAAAAAGTCAAGATTTCAAAACGCCTGCTTGAGCTGTCAATCAAATCCCCTAACAGCATGCCGGTGTAGGAATGCGTCTGCTCCTCCTTATCTACATCGTAACTCAATCAATGAAAAGAACGGGATGGGGAGAGAGGGTGAGAGAGACGATGCTCGGTCCTTCCTTTACTTTCCAATGGGAACGGCAATTAACTATTTATATACTAAAACCTTTCCAAAACCTTCCCAGGTTTGCCTTGTCTTACAGTACATATTCTTTTATATATTATGTGATCGTCCAGTGTACGGACGATCACTGCTCTCTTAGACCATCTGCCCAGGTGCTATTCCACCGCTAAAAGGTAATCCAAGAGGTCATAAAATCTGCAGAGCACTCCAGGGTCTTATTAACAAATATTCTTTAATTAGTGTTCACAACTAACTTCAATGCATTTTGGCCATTACTTATGCCGTCATCCTGACTGCATTAAAGTTTGTTGTGAACACTAATTAAAGAATATTTGTAAATTGACCCTGGAGTGCTCTGTGGATTTTATTACCTTTTATATATTATGTCATTAAGCCTAGTAATTATTGTTTGTAGAGATAGTCGGCTGATCTCCCAGGACACATATATGTATTGTAGCAGCCAGCATAAAATATTGAACACTAATCTAGAATGTGGATTTCAAAATCATGTCTGAAAGCATGTCAGTATGTATATATATTGTTTGTAAATAAAAATGTCTCCTTTCTTTCATAGGCTATGTTTAGTTTGTGCATGGTTGAAAGTGAAGCAGATGAGGTTAACCTGCATGGTGTCACCAGCATTGGTTTAAAACAGGCCTTGGATTTTGCATACACAGGACAGGTATAGTTGTTTTCTTATTATGTAATTCCATTTTATGGTAAAGAATTGCATTTTTGGAACATTTAAATTCTTTGAGTTTAATCTGTTCCCTATTTAAGCATTAAGGATGCATTACAGTTCTTAAATGGTTATAAAATGCCATCTCTAAGTAACCATTGGTTGTACACAGAGGGTATTTACACACTAGAAGGTGATATTATATTTCCAAAAATAATTACACTTAAAGGACACCACTACCCCTCCCGTCCACCCCATTAAAGTACCCAGGTTGAGGACCTGAACCTGGACCTTAAATGGAATGTCCACCTCAAAATCATCATTTAATATGTTATTGGCCATTATTTTAGCTTTAAAACAAGCCAAACTGCATTAAAATCTGTTTAGTCAATTTTAAGGTACATCCGTTTTTACTACCTTCTTTTTGCAGACCAGGAACATATCAGTGTAAATCCAAATTCTCTTATGTCACCTCATGTGCCTTTTGCGTTCCCGTGCAGCCTGCATAGGAGCTCCATAATAGTGAGGTTCCCCCACCCACCATCTGGATCCATCCTTGCTTGTGGTTCTACCTAGAGTTAAATCCTTTTAGTATAAGGTAGATATCCCCTGCCCACCCCCATCTGCCGAGTTATTTTTTAAAAAAAACAATTAGAAGTTTTTTTTTATTCTAAGGCAGTTAGCGGTGGGCAAGGTGTAGCTATCATATATTAAACTATTATTTTTAGGGTGGACATGCCCTTTGCTACATAACTAAAGTCATGCTTCATGAGTCCAGTCTAATCCACCTCCTGGTAATGTCTGTAGTGTGGCCTACAGGAAGACACACACTGCAATGAGCGTATATTTTTAAATTTAGATAAAGGCATAACTTTGCGAGTGTGACTTAAAGGACAACTGTATTTTCTAAGCTCTGCCCCCTCAGTCTGGGATCTATCCAATGGCAAAAAGTGCTTCTTGCAGAATGTATCTTCCCATTGGTTAGGTTCTGGGCCAGAAGGGGTTGGGGAAAAAACACTACACTTGTTCTTTAAGGAAAGAATTAGTCTTTAACTATTGCAGCCCCAGGGGTGAGGACCAAGCGGTTCAGTAACATTAATGGGGTGGAAAGGATTTGGACATTGGTGTTGTCCTTTAACTTAGAGACCCAATTACCACACTGTTAAGTTGTTCTGTAGCTTCTGCGGAGCTAAAGGTTAATGCTCGCCTATCCCTTATATGATAAAATTGTTGCTTTCATTATTAATGTTTGAAGCCCTCTAGTGGTTAAAAAGTAAAAAACAGTATAAAGCAAATTTAGTTGTAGAATACAATTGCTTTAAATTAATAAATAAAATTGTATATTAAATCAGTAATTTGCAAACAGGGATTTCTGTTTATGTGCTTAGATAAAGCTGGACTTTCTGAAACATTTGACACACACATCAGAAAGAAAAGGTGTGGCACTTGCAAAATGTATCAGTAAGGCAACCCTGCAACGCACATAATAAATGCGATTTTGACAAAAACAGACCAAAAATTATCGCAAACATTACAATATCGCAACAGATTGCAGCACATACAGTTTCAGACAAAAGTCTTGTGTACAAATAGACCTGAAGTGCAGCTAAACAATAATTCAAACAAACAGTGAATTCCCAAAAGATTATTGGAACCACACATACAACGTTTTGGGACGCCCTGTCCCTTCCTCAGGTATGGTTCATTTTACCCCAAACAGCTTTTGTAATAATGTTTCAATGCAAAACGAAACTAACAAAACGTGTTCTAATATTCACAGCTTGGTAAAGCCCATTGAGTTAATTTTTGCAAAAACATAAGTGTTGTCGCCTTGTCATATGGGCTTCACCTGTGACTAATAATGGATCAATTAGGTGTCAGGTGTGTATAAAAAGAACCCCAGTACACGAGACCTACTGGAACCCACATGGAGCCGATATTTAGCCAGAAAACAGTGAAGTTTGGTGGAGGCAAAATCATGGTCTCGGGTTACATCCAGTATGGGGGTGTGCGAGGGCTCTGCAGGGTGGAAGGCAACATCAATAGTGTAAAATACCAAGAAATCTTAGCTACCTCATATATTCCCAACCATAAAAAAGGCCAAATTCTGCAGCAGGATGGTGCTCCATCGCATACTTCCATCTCCACATCAAAGTTCCTTAAGGCGAAGAACATCAAGATGCTCCAGGATTGGCCAGCCCAGTCACCTGACATGAACATCATTGAGCATATGTGGGGTAGGATGAAAGAGGAAGCATGGAAGACGAAACCAAAGAATATTGATGAATTCTGGGAGGCATGCAAGACTGTTTTCTTGGCTATTCCTGATGATTTCATCAATAAATTGTATGAATCCTTGCCAAGCCGCATGGATGCTGTCCTTCAAGCTCATGGAAGATATTAAATTTGGATCTCACAGCACCACTACTTAATTTGCTGATATATTTTTGGATTGGCTGTAAAGTAGATCATTTTCTGTATAGGCGACTACACTTTTGTCTTGCAACATTTTGACCTTTCTGTCTTGATTAAATGATAAATCTTTTTTCAGTGAAACTATTTTTTTACCAGTACATTTAATATTATTTGAGAGGGCTTTAGCTTGTCATATGAGACATTTCCAACACCAATTAATCAATTAAAAATCAGGTTAATAGCAGAAGTTACTGCGAAAGACACAGACGACAAGACTTTTGTCAGAAACTGTACAGTACTTCCCGTAATTGACTTTATATATAAAACGTCATTGCGGATCGAAAATCGCAAACGGATCGAAAAATGCGGTAAAAACTCGCTAGTTTGGCTATGCCCTAAAGGATTGCTTCTCAATATTTTCATTACACTTCCCTTTCCTTCTGTTTTTGTCAGGTACCCCATAATAAATGCATGTATAACAAATCTTTATATGGAAAAAAATGAGATTGAATATTTTATAACCTAATGAGTATAGGGACTGTTGATAATATTTACATTTTACAAAGTAACATGTTACTTAAATAATTAATTTGTATTTGAAATATATATATATGTTTAGTTCTGTTGAGTTCTTTATATAAGGTGTGACAACTAAACTTCTTGCTAAACAGCCTTAATGTCAAAATAAATACAGTGTGTCACAAAAATGAGTACACACTCATATTTATGTAAATAATTTATTATATCTTTTCATGAGACAATACTGAAGATATAACGGTATAACGGTAAATTTGCTGACCATATTACTAGTAACCAGCATGGATTTATGAATAAAAGATCTTGTAAAGCAAACTTGCTTGGCTTTAATGAGTAAGTGAGTAGGAATTTGGACTCTGGCATAGCAGCAGATGTAGTATACTTGGATTTTGGTAGTCCACATAGAGGAGTTATGTATAAACGGTCTGTTGGGCTAGGGTGGCATTTTTGTAAACCGATTGATAGATTGCATGCAGAGATGGTGCTTCGTCAAAGTGGTGTGCCACAGGGTCCTGTGTTGGGGCCACTTCTATTTAACCTGTTTATTAATTTTTTAAAATTAAAAGTAGGTATTGTCAGCAAGTTTTGGTGGATAACATACTTAAATATCGCAACTAGTGCCAGGTGGCAACAGCTAGAACCAGCAAGATATTGTCTTGTATAAAGAGGGGTATGGATTCAAGGGTAAAAAATGTAATCCTCCCTGTCACAATCATGTGATTATTGTATATTTCTATGGAGAAATTTATGTCATAATCCGTGTTATTGTGTATGATTTCAAAAGGCATGCTATTTATGAACCTCATTCTAATTTCCACATATTGTAACAACTGTGACACTCACTTGATGTTACTGCAGGCACAGGTGTAACAAATCCTGTGCCTTTCGCTGGAGATTCTTCCCGATAATATAGACCACAATTATTCACAGGACTCAAAGTAAACCGTACTCACCCCTTCCCTTTGGTGGTCCGGGTGCTGCCTGCCCCGAACCCTTCGCCTTAGTTCCAGTCAGTACGTACTTGATGATGGAGAGCTTTAGAAAAACGGCGCCCACCGGAATAGCACGAGTCCAGACTCACTTCTTGGATAAAAGCAGTTACTTTATTCAGGCGTCTTGCGCCATATCACTACAAACGTGTAAAAGAAAATCCCGCCTTACGCGTTTCGAGCCTGCTCTCCATCATCAAGTACGTATTGTGTATGATTCTCCAATTTCTTGTGTTTTTAACTGTATAATTGTATATGATTTTTCAGTTCCCCGGTATTTTGTGTAAGGCCTTGTAACACTAACCAATCACATGACAGGGAAAATGGCTAATTGGGCACAATGTGGACATTTTTCACTTAGGGGTGTACTCACTTTTGTTACCAGCAGTTTAAACATTAATGGATGTGTGTTGAGTTATTTTGAGGGGACAGAAAATTTACCGTACACTGTCATACAAGCTGTACATTGTCTACTTTACATTGTATCAAAGTGTCATATCTTCAGTATTGTCACATAAAACGATGACAAAAAATATATACAAAATGTGAGGGTGAAGTTCATTCCAAATAAAAAGTGCAAAAGTACTCTCCAAAGTTTTGAAAAATTGTAAAAAAGTGTATTCACTTATTTGTGAGATAACTCTCAAGAAATGTTTCGGGGTGGACTTTAATAAAGGGTGGAGTTCCACCCAAAACATTGCCCAAGCGTTATCTCACAAATGGGTAAATACATTTTTTAAAATTTTTTAAATCTTTGGAGAGTCCTTTTGCACTTTTAATGGAATATATTTTTTGGAATATATTTGTATAGTATTTGAGGTTGAATAAAGACATACGTCCATCCAGTCCAACCCATCTAGCAATATCCTCATTTCCTGCCTAACTGTTGATCCAGAGGAAGGCAAAAAAAACCCACCAAATTTATGAAGGGGGAAAAAAAGTGGCAATCGGAAATTTCCCTGGATCAACTCTACTTTATGTATCAATACCAGTAACTTGCAACATTCCTTGTTTGCAGAAACTCATCCAGCTTTTTTTTGAAACTGACCAATGAACCTGCCATTACAACGTCCACTGGAAGACAGTTCCATAGCTTTACCGTTCTCACAGTAAAAAACCCTTTCCGAGCTTGAAGCCTAAACCTTTTTTCTTCAAGTCTTAAGGGATGTCCTCGTGCCCTTTGACATGTTCTATTGGTGAACAATGCCCCAGATAGTTTATTGTATGGCCCGTTAATGTATTTATACACAGTAATCATATCCCCACGCAAGCGCCTTTTCTCCAGCGTACATAATTGTAACTTTTCCAGTCTCTCTTCATATTCAAGCTCCCCCAATCCCCTTATTAATTTAGTTGCCCTTCTCTGAACCCTTTCCATTTCAAAGATGTCCTTTTTGTACACAGGATTCCAAAATTGCACTGCATATTCCAAATGAGGCCTTACCAATGCTTTGTAAAGAGGGAGAATTACATTTTCCTCCCTTGAATCCATACCTCTCTTTATACAAGACAATAGCATGCTGGCTCTGGCTGTTGCCGCCTGGCACTGCTTGCTACCTTTAAGTTTGTTATCCACCAAAACTCCAAGATCCATTTCCAACAGGGATTCACTTAACACAGAGCCATTTATAGTATAAGTAGCACAAGTATTTTTAAGTCCAAAATGCATCACCTTACATTTATTTATCAACCCTTGCAACGATTGCACATCTGAGGAATATATTGCATGGACTGAGGAATATATTGCATGGACTGAGGAGCTGTACAATCTGCAGCAGGAAAATCCCAGGAGGAGTGTGGTGTTCAACCATTGTGAGCATATCAGTAGTTTATGACATCACTGGTATGTTCCATTTGATCATGTCAAAGATGAGGCAAAGAAAGTTGTGTCCCCTGTGCTGTAAGACATATTTGCCAAAACATTGCAATTGTGGAGCATGGTGTTCAGTAACCACAACATTTTGTCAAAAAATATGTTTCTGCTATAAATACAGTATAACCGGTAAATATTTACAAATATATTTCCTACCTTGTAGATTCTTCTGGAGCCAGGAGCAATTCAGGATGTTTTGGCTGCTGGGAGTCACCTTCAGTTGCTGGAACTTTTAAATCTGTGTTCCCAGTATCTTATCCAGGTAAGTGTTTAAGAAACAGGACCAAATGCTCTTCTAACAAAACACTTCTATCTGCACATACCATTGCTACAACATTTCCAGTAAGGCAAACGTAATCCATAAATTCCTTATTAGGCCAGCTGTATCCAGAAAGACTTTATATCACAATACTACATTAGTGTTTGGATTATTCCTATTGGGATTATTCTAATTTGTGATTCTTTTCTTTTAGCAGTTTTTGGTCCACATTAGCTAAAATGTTAGTTGACATTTTTGTGTTTATTGTTTTTATTTTTACATATAATTTATTCATTTTTCCTTATTCTTAAAGCAACACAAGCATTATTCACCAATAGATCACTTTAAGAGGACAAACAGGCAGAAAGAAGTTTCATCTTTAGGGTAGGAAAAGTTTCTTAAAGGAGAACTAAACTTAAATTTTGCAATCCCCACGTGAAAGCTTTTCTTTCCAGAACACCTAAACATTTTAAGATTTTTCTCCAGTAAGTTGCATTTAGTACATGTAATTAATAGATTCTGTAACAAAGAAAATTATTGTTTTGCCGTATTAGTCCAATATATAGTATAGTATTATATTTGTGGTTGTATAAAAGGCAGGGGAAAACAAGAGAATTGTAAGGGGGAAAAAATTCCTTCCTGATATCCCTGGATCAACTCTACTTTATGTATCAATACCAGTAACCTGCAACATTCCTTGTTTTCAGAAACTCATCCAGCTTCCTTTTGAAACTGACCAATGAACCTGTTATCACAACTTCCGTACGACAGTTCCATAGCTTTACCATTCTCACAGTGAAAAACCCTTTCCGAACTTGAAGACTACTTTTCTTCAAGTCTTGAAGGATGTCCATGTGTCCTCTTACATGTTCTTTTGGTAAACAATTCCCCAGTAAAATTGTATTAAAATGTAGTAAAGATTAGAGTACTGTGATACTTTTTATGGACCTTCATACATATCGTGTGTCGCGGGTCGGCACCCATGATCGTACGTGTGTACGAACTTTAACAGTTTATTTTAGTTGAGAAGTTTTCGAGGGATCTACCCTCTCCATCATATCATAGCAGTACTGATTGAAACAAAGGTTGTTTTTTTTGTGGTTTGTTAATGTAATTAGCTTTTAATTTCTGTTAAACCTTTGTTTCAATCAGTACTGCTATGACCTGTGGGAATGTCGGAATAAAGGTAAACATTGAATTGAGCTTTTTTTTTACCCTATTAATAAAATTCTGCACTACTGATGAGAAATGGCTCACTAGCAAAGGGAAGCGCAGGAATGTCAACACTTTATAAACGCAGCAGTACATTTTTAAATATTGTAGTAATGTTGCTGCATATTTGGGCGGTATAGTTGTTGAAGCACGACAGTAAAAAATAGAGCTTGCTTTATTGACATGGCACCAGGTTTCTGACAATGATACTGGTTGACAGTTTTTCTGTCCAGCAACTGTAATTTTTATTAAAATAATATTTCTACTGTTTTTATGCAAGTTTCTTGTTTTAAAACAAGAAATTTGCTTTATGTTTTTCATGTTCATGTTATTGGGGAGGGGGGGGAATTAAAATTTTCAAGTAAAATGTGGAATCTATGGCCCACTTTCCCTGTAGCTGAAAAATGATATTTTTAGCTGTTTGATGTGCTGACACTTAGTTGGATTTGTTGGACCACAGCCATCATACTTATTTAGAGATGTGATTACTGCGTTACTTGACACACTGGCAAGCTAGCAGATTAATGCATGGCAAAGTGTTGCTCCCCTCCTTTATCCCCTCATTACAGTGAAATAATGATAGGATTGCTAAGCAATTGGAAAGTATGACCTGAAAATAGCTGAGGAGAATGTCAGTTCACTTAACTGCAGGTTAAACTAAACACTAACGCTATGATTTGCTGTAGCCTGTTACACAGCATCATGTCTTAGCATGACTTATATTGCAGATTATACCCAATGGGCATGTAATGACAAGACTTACTAAATCTCTGTAAAAACATTTCTTATGATTTAAATGTAATTTTGCATTTGTTTTTGAAAGATCATATGTGGAATTTTCTATGACTTTTCATGTGTTAAATCATGCTTTCCTGATTCCGTGCATATCATGGAAATTTATGTGCCACAAATAATTTAGTGTGTAAATAGTGCACTTAGGTTTGCTTCAGAAAAGGGCATCATTTGAGCAATCCAAAATAAGTATACTGAGTAGATTTCATTTCAATTAACCTGACAGGTCCTGCTTCTTATCGTGTAATCTCATCACTGGGCTCTAGTATCCAATCAATTTAGCTATCCATGTATGAATAAGCCCAAGATCATCTAGTCTTCTAGATTTGTGGTTCTTGTTATGTCTGTTGGATCTAAATAGGGATCATGGTAAATAATTTGCTATGGAGGCTCACAATTCTGTTCTGCATTCACTTATATGCAATCTTAAAATGCCACCTCTCTGTATCTTTCTCTGGGAACTTTTTATGGATTTAGTTTTCATTAAAAGCTATTCTAAATTGTATCTCTATTTTTTTTCCCTTCTGGGTTTATTTCATTTTTGATCACTTGCATGGGTAGAACAATGTATTTTATGGTTTTCCATATTTTTGTGGAAATTATGAAAATTGACAACAGCATGTGTGTTAATGTGCTTTTAAGTTGCTAATATTCAGAAAATGACACTGATTTTCACATTTGCACTTGTCTAGCATATGCAGTGAATAAAAGTGCTGCTAAAGGACTTAAATGATCACTGGGTAGAACAAATGATTTTATTAAAAGACAATTTATGTTAATAATATAAATGAGCCTTTTGTTACCAACAGAAATCTGTATCTCACATCTCTGAAATTCGAATGGGACTAGATGATGCTTCAATAGGCTCTGTCACTGTTCATTTACCCCTGGGTTGAGAGATATGCTATGGCCAGTAAATATTAAGGTCATTAGAATGAAGGTGCTTTTCTGGTGGTATTTTATAACCATTGTATTCAAACCTTAGTATATAACAATTGCAGAAAATACAAATGATTTATAAAAATGTCTCAATGACTTAACTATTTATTTTTTATTATTTTTGAATGAACTTTAGAATTCAGGACTAAGGCATTAGTTAAATTTTTTAGTCCTGTACAAGTTAGAGTTTTAAAGTATTATTTTTACAGGCAATATCCAGGTTTATAACGTCCAACTGTATGGTAAAGAAAATACAATTCCAATTTATGTACATATTCAACCCGAAGGCTCAAGGCTGGTTTAAAACAAATATCATTCATAACATAGATAACATAGATATAGCATCCATATCTGATTGACAATAAAGTAAGTTTTTTTTATTGATGAACAGATACTGTTGTCAGACACATTTCATTGAAAAATATATACAGTACATATATACAATTCTACTTACATCAGTTTACACTTAGCTATGTAGCTAAGGATAATGCTAGGATACACAATTTTTTAAACTTTATCTGTTTAAAAACTAAAGTTCCCAACATACATAACATAAAATTTTAACATCTATAATAGCTGTAGCGCCAAAGGTTGCTTTTATTTACTGAAGTACTTTTAACAGGTACCCTGAAAATACATTTTATTATTGTTCCACCAGGTGGCAGTATAGATCTATTTCTTCTGTCTGATAAGCAGATACTGCAGAATGTATTTATTTTTCTTCTTTTTAATGTTAAGAACTGTTAAGGAGAAAGCAGTCATTATTTGCACATTGGCTAAAATGAATTGTAAAATTTAACAAATACCTGGAATACTTTAATGTTTTAACAGTGGAAATTGCCATATTTACGGATAGAAGGCCATTGATCATTACACTTGGTGAAATCATTCATTTGTTCTAATTTGAATGTAAATGACTCCAAGGTTTTACAAATAAGGTGACAGACTCACATAAATGTAATTGCAGGGTTCATCTCCCTCTTTTTATCTATCACTCATTAGGTTATGAATTAAATACATCTTATTAAACTAGGGGCATGTCCAAAGATGATATTGTAATGGCAAATTACTGTGTGCTATTAGAGGTGTATTTTTTATTCATGGACATTAATTTGTCATTAAAGCAGCATTAGTATAGCACTTTTATGGGAATTACGTGACCTGAAAGAAGAGTCGACTCCTGGAATGTGAGAGAATAGGATGCAAGTGCCAGACGTATTAAGCATTTGTATCAGGCTCACAGACACACTGAATAATATATCGGTGCACAGATTTTTTTCTGCTCCCTAAATCTTAGCTGAAAACCACACTTTTCGGAGCATGAAAATAAATGTCCATAGCATTAAATGCGCAATTCTCTTAAATCATGTTAGAGAAAATGTGTACTGTAGGTAAATCAACAGCCATAGCATGACATTTAGGATAATATCTATTGATGTTCTGCAATATTATCATGGGAAATAAAACAGGTAAATGATGTTCAGCAGCATCTCTAGTTGAAATAGGTACTGTAGAATTTTACAATTTTGGGGAGAGCTAAATGAGCTGCAGTGTACTTATGTGTTCTGTTATCTTTATTGGTTCCGGAATAGTATTTGTCATGTGATTCTGCTTTAGTCACATGAATAATTTCAACATTAAAACTACACTGAAGAACATCACTGATCTATTATAACACTCCTTGTATGTATAGAATAAAATAAGTACACAATCAAGAGACTAGCACATAGGGAAATCGAAGCGCTTGATAAGAAATGTGCTGCACTTAAACTTGGTTGAGGGAAACCTATGTTTCAATACCTAGTGACTGTGGGTATATTTAAGGGTATATAAGGCTTTCTTTGTTTTATAGTACTTTACATATAAAATGTGTCAAGCTGCAGCCAACTCCTAGTAAACAGGCTAGCGCACCAAGGTATGTTTATAGAACAAAATTGTGGGGAAATAAAATACTCAGATGACAGAGGTTTTTCCACAAAAGTTAAGGTTAAGGTCAGGGCCACTTCTCTAATGAGGCAGAGTGAGACATTTGTCTCAGGCGGCGCCTCTGGGCGAATTGTCACCATTTAAGTGTTTTCCCTGCAGAGCCACAGTGGTGACATCAGAGGACTTCCTCTGATGCTGAGGACCTCCCTTATTCTTCCCCCAAACATCGCTGGTAGTCTAGTGAAGTAAGTTTACTTCCTGCAATAGCAAGCCAGTGTTGAACTAAACACTGGCTTATTTTAGTACTTGTGAATGGATCAAAGAGATCCACAACCAAAAGCAACATATACAACCAGAAGCCATGCCCACAATAAGAAGCCACACACCCCTCATTGCCTGTTGCAGATTGTGAGAGTCTTTTTACAACTTTGACTCAGGTGCCAAAAACCCTAGAAGCTCCAATGCATATGTTTTAAAAGAAAGGGGTCCACTGTAAGATTATCATTTACCTACCTAAGAAGCTTTGTTTACTCTACTTAGGAAGCTTGAGCCCCTAAATGGACAGCAAATCATTGAGTATTGATTTATTTGTAACTTGTACGCTTGGTTGTTCAATATGATTAGACAGTTACATAGGGCTAGGCAGTAAGTGGTTCAAAAATGCTATGCTTAAAACTTTTTTTATGCCCAGTGGGAGTAGAAATCAGAAAATTGGTGGCATTTTTGCTCCTTCCATTTTGATTTTAATGCTTACTGTAGGCGATTACATTTTTTTTCCTTTCTATGGCTTTTATAACTCCCCCCAACCCCCAGAGTACATTTACTTTCCTTAGGTTTATCCCCTGTCCCGAGATATACAAACTGTAATTACAATACACTTGTGCAGACTCTGCCCCCTCAGCACTTACGCACATTACAAGTGTCTCCAGGACACTTGATTCCTATTAATCTAATGTGCTGAGGGTGTGTCCTGCTAGTAAGATTAGCCTTGTGTCGGCTTGTAAAGACATAAATCAGTACGCATGAGAAGCTTGCTTCACAGCCGGATTTCAGGCACAGGGGAGAGGACAGAGAAGGGAGGGGGAGTGTTCAGCCCTGTAGTAAAGTCTGCCTTTCTGGGAAAATGGAGCCACAGGTAAAGGTAGGAGAAAGGCAGTGTGTATTAAATTAATTTAGTGTTGCATTGAAGGAATTTAATATTTTCACTATAATATGCCCTTAATATCTGATCAAAAAGAGCCCTCTAAGGCTAGGTACATATGGGATGAGATTTGTCCAGGCCAAGCGTTTGGCCTGGACAAATCACTGTTGGTTACCAACATACCCATTAGTCCGGATCAGATGAACGGGTGACTGAGTCGGTCAGTCAGGTGGAAGTATTGTATGGTGTGTACCCAGCCTTACACATTTTTCTGTCATTCCTTTCAAGAGATATCTGCAGTCAAAGGTTTTTTAGCTCCTGAGTGTCCTGAGTTAGCTCCTGACTGGTCCCAAGAGGTGGGGACTTGACAAACCTCTTAGTTCAGGCCAACCAAACTATTGTGGCAACAATTGGGCTAAAATATGGGACCGTGTGTTCCCAGCCTTAGTTTGCCTGCCTGCCTGTATCTCCACAATGAAATGATTGAGAGAGCTGGAAGATGTTACTCAATTCACACTTAGGGATTTATATTAGGGTACTTTTTATTATAAAAAATCCTAGCATGAAATAAATATATATTTCTTACTACAATGAACTTGTTGAATAATTTTAAAAAATTATTAGCAAAAGTAACAAATCCATATTTTCCCATTCAGCCCTGCTTCTGGTTCATCCACATGACATATAAACTAAACCTGAAATATTACCCACCCATACACTGGAACTTGCCATATGCACACTTCATACATATTCTATTCTCCTTTTTCTGCTTTTGCTTTGAAATGTTCACTCTGATTAACTATTTATTTTTTTTTTTTTCAGTGAAGTCCATTTTCATCTTTTCTCTTTTTCCCCTCCTATGCCATTTGCTGTGCTCCAGATCTTGCATTCCCAGCACGACTCCCCTGTACACACTGTTCTCTCCTAGGGTACTGTCTTTCTCTCCTTTCACACTCCTGTGGCTGTGATAAGCAAGAATACCTTTTTCTTCATGTTACAAGAATTCCTCTCTTAGCCTTTAGTTTATTCATGTTTTACACATGTATTTGAGTTTATGCTAGGAAGGTTCTCCTTCAGCACTTAATAAGTAGAAAAAAGATTGTGTCATGATTCTGCCCATACTAATGATATAAATAATATTTATAAAAGAGTCAGACACTGGCAGTCAATGAACATTCAACGGCTAACAGGGAGATATTTAATTGTTAAAGTAAGTGTCAAACATACGCACCTAATGCAATTCAGGAAACGTATTGTGTAATGCATCGGGATGTTAACCTGTCACAAGCCACACTGCTTACCTGATTGTGATCCCGTGATGTACTAAACCTTGCAAAGGGTTTAGCATATCGCAGGATCTCGGACAGATAAGGTTTTGATCACACTATGCTGCGTTTTGGTGCAATAAAATGCATCTGCAATCTTTTCAAAAATGCACTGCATGCAGCAGTTTGGTGTGTTAACGTACTGTGTTACCATTGAAAATAATGGCCACCGCCGTGCATTAACGCAGCGGAACATTGCACTGAATCGCAAAACGCTGTGCTCCGCTTCATTACTGTGAACAAAGCTTTAGTAAAGCAGCTAAAACTGCTGTAGTATTCCCCACTGAGCACTTCAGCCAAACAAAAAATATTTTGAGTGTGACGCGTAGCTTTGACTTTTTTCTAAAAAGGAGATCACATCAGTTGTCTTTCACTGACTGAATTTGCAATTTATATGGACACCATTTTCAAGAGCATTGTTTCCATGTAGGGGTAAACAGCAGGAAATATTAAAGGGATTATTAAAGTAAGCTGGCCCCTCCCTCCATGCAATCAATCAAGGCTGTGACAACCAACATCACAGGTAATAAACGACTGCTGTTTTACCTGCTGCCTCCACTGCACATGCTTATAAAAAGCTCATTGAGCAGAGGGAAGAGGCAGATACAGCCTACCCTGTAATTCTTGGCTAATTAGTACCTGCTAATCACTCTCAGGGAGGGCTTTAAAGGAGAATTATACTCATACCCCCTCCTGTTCTTTTTTCTCCCAGTGAGGACTAAAGTGCTAGGTCTGTTGTTAGATCAGCTGATTGAGGGCTAGGTCACACTACAGTGATTTAACATGTGATCCGATCGCATGTTAAAAAGTGTAACATTGTGCAGATCGTAGCGCAAGCGGACTGTAACACATGTGTGCATTTTCACATGCACTTTCTGCTCCTTGTTGCCGATTAAGTGGACTGGAGCAGCAAAGTAAGTTAATCTGCTTATTTTAAAAGAACTCGGGTAAGGACCAAGCAGTTACGGTTTTCAACCTTTGTTCTTTTAATAAGGAGTGAGGTGCGAAGGGGATATAGTTCCCCATTAAGGGTTAAAATTAGTTTGTTATAGCTACAAATATATGATATTCTAGAAAAACAATGAAACTATAGAGGAGTAGGCTTCACTCTTGTGGCTTGTACAGATATGCACAACCGGTTAAAACAAATGTCCGAATAATCACACGTGTGGCCACTTGGTCGGTCGTCGTTGTTGGTCCATCCTGATAGATCAAGAAAAGACCAAGCGCAAGCGGCCACAAACATGTGATGAATGGCTGTTTGCTGGCCTTTTGTTTGTCTGTGCAATGCAAACGCTTATCGCACAAGACAATATTTTACCTCATAGCCTGCTCCTTGGTTTTGTTGAGTACGAGTATTTGCTATATATTTTCTGAACAATGTTGTGGAAATTGAGGCAGCATTAATTTCAATTGAATTACACATTAAAATGTTTATTTTTACCTCCAGTTTCTATGTGTAGAAACATATCTTCTGTCACAGATAATATATCAGTTCTTGAGGATAAATAATGAATTTCTGCATTTAGACACACATTTCTGCTCTGGGAATGCATTGTTTTTGCAGATGTATCATAAACTGATTCATAATTAGCGTGTTTAATGCAAAGACAAAACAGCTGGAGTCACAACCGATTCTGGATCTGGAGTTATTGATGGCTAAGCACGGCAGTCAAATTTCTAAAGCTATGTACACTTTTTCGGTCTTAATTATGCATTCATTAAAAGCTTTTGTGCTCAACTGTATAAAGTAAATATTTTCTTGATCTCTGTAGTGTGCTCCCAGACTGTAGATTTGCACAGCAGGGTCCCAGTAATATGAATAAATTCTCTTTCCCAAAGGAGATTATCTTTCAAAGGCAGTTTTATAGAAGTGTGGTTATTTCATTTGGTTCTTCTTGTGTATGTTTGCTGTAGGTAACACAGTTATGATGATGGTCACATTAGTTTATTGATTTATTTTGACTGTTTAGAGATTATCCATATTGATCATTTATGCACACAAGAATCATAATTTCTATATTTCCATTGGTAAAAAGAGATATGCAAATTTACAACAGGAACTGGATATATACTATCAGGGAGATTTAATAAAAGTTCTTCAGGGTTATTCAATAAAAGTTCAAATAAGATCTGATTGGTTGGGGCAAAATTAGCACCACTTCAAACAATAAGAACTTTTATTGAATCCCCCTGCTTATCTTTAAAAATGGTGCTAATTTTGCCCCAACCAATCAGAACTTTTGTAACATTTGATTGGTTAGGGCAAAATTAGCACCATTTTAAACGATAAGAACTTTTATTGAATAACCCCTATATATGGCATGTGTACCTATTACAACTAGTCAGCAATAAGCTGTGATCTGCTTAGTAAATATTGACTATAAATCTCTAATTAAATTTCTACCCAATAATGTAAACACATAAATACATTGAGTGGAAAGTAGGACCTGTCTTACTGCATTTCTAATCTTTACACCATTGATTGCAATGGTTGTTCCTCACATATATCTGATATTGGGTTAGCAGTAGGACGGGGCATTCTTCTCTATACCCGTCCCTCATTCTTTTATCATGTTCAAGCAGTGGTGTAGCTAGAGATCACAGGGCCCCAAAGCAATATTTTAGGTGGGGCCCTACCAACCTTCATAAAAAACAGTTTGGATATTTGAAGGGCATGTACACCCTCCTAAGAAAAATGTTACCTTACATAGTTCAGCCACACAAATCCCGTTTTCGTTTTACTTAAACCTTTCAAAGATGCTCCCAGGCCCAGATATTCTACATACTAAACCCCTATCTCTTGCTGACACAGAATACCATATATACCCGAATATAAGCCGAGGTTTTCAGGCTTTAAAATTAGCTTGAAAACCCGACCTCGGCTTATACTCGGGTCACAGTGAATTCTCCGGCTGCTGATTGCTATGTACAAGCTAACTTACATTAGAAGCAAGTGTTCCGCCTGGCACTCCGCACTGATCTGCAGGATGACGTCCATACGTCAAGTGAGACAGGCGTTGCGTATGAACGTCATCCTGCAGATCAGCGTGGTGTGCCAGGCGGAACACTTCTAATGTAAGCTAGCTTGTGCATGGCGATCGGCAGCCGTATTGGTGGGAAAGAATTCACAATTATTTACTGTGACCCTCTCTTACTTACCTCTTACTTACCTCACTGAACTTGGGGGCCTTTCCTGGGGGGTGTTGTCCATTAAAAAGCCTCATTCCTTGGCACTGAAGTGTTTGGAAACTACAACTCCCAGCTACTAAAGCTTGCTGGGAGTTGTAGTTTCCAAAACATCTGGAGTGACAAAGAATGAGGCTTTTTTATGGATAGCCATACTGGATTTGGCTATTACTGTATAAGACTACTGCTGTCTATTTAAAGGGCAAATAAATACAGTATTAAAAGGCAGTATTGGTCATAATTACAACCCTCGTCTTAAACTCAATACCTTGGCGTATACTCGAGTATATACGGTATCTGAGCCTAGGAGCACCTTTGAAAGGTTTAAGGAAAACGGGGTTTGTGGGGCTGAACTACTCAAGGTAAAAGTTTTTTAGGAAGGTTGACATGTCTGCAGGGGACCAGGTTGGGCCCCCTTTGGCTCCAGGTCCCATAGTAACTGCTATGGTTGCTATAGTGATCCCTAGTCCCCTGTATTGAAGGTTATGAATATACTTTAGGCCAATTCACTGATTCAAAAATCATCTGACACAATATGTATAGCACAACAACTGATCGATGTTGTAATCGATCATTGAGTACCATACTGTATATACTACATTTTCATTTGAAATACAATACAATACAATTTATGTAAAGCGCTTTTCTCCTATAGGACTCAAAGCACATAGATATGTCTCAGATCAATACAGTCTGTGTTACAGAGGAAATAGTCAGGTGTTGATAAATGCCAGACTAAACAGGTGGCTTTTCAGTTTGGATTTAAATGTTTCCAGGGATGGGGATGTCCTGATTGGGTGTGGCAGGGAGTTCCAAAGTGTATGTGCAGCATGACAGAAGGCTCTGTCTCCAAACGTTTTGAGGTGGACTTTGGGGGTGACCAAGTTATTGGATCCTTTTGATCTAAGATTATGGGGGGGCGTGATGCAGTTGCAGCAAGTCCTTCAGGTATCCAGGGCCCAGATTGTGCAAGGATTTGAATGTCAATAAGCCGATCTTAAACAGAATCCTCCATTTTATTGTTAGCCAGTGGAGGGAGCGATGGGTTGGTGTTATGTGGCAATGGTGGGGCTGGTTTGTTAAAAGCCTCACAGCGGCATTTTGCACTAGTTGCAGGCAGTGCAGGTCTTTTTTTGGAAGAAGTAATTTTTCACAACAGCTGAGTTGGTCTAAGCTTACTATTCTTAATGGTACTGGCTAGAACTTCAGTTTGTAAGCATTTAGTTTTAGCCAGTTATCATTAATCCATTCCTGAAGTTCAGCTTAGCATTCGTTATTTGCGCCAGGTTTGAATGATAAATACAGTTGGGTGTACAGGAATGGAGAGGAAGAGCCCCAAGGACAGTATTCTTGTATCATGATTATCAAGATTTAATAATCAACTGTGCCAAAAGCTGCTGAGAGATCATGCAAAATTAGGATGAAACATTGGCCTCTGTCTCTTGCCATGAGCAGATCGTTGCAGACCTGGATGAGGACTGTTTCAAAGCTGTGATGTTTTCTGAAGCCAGATTGGAGAGGGTCAAGGATGCTGTTTCCTGAGAGCTTGGCTTCAAGTTGGAGATAGACAGCCTTTCCAATAACTTTCCCCAGAAAGGGGAGGTTGGAGACAGGTCTGTAGTTGTTTACAGCGTCTGGGTCTAAGGATAGTTTCTTGAGTAGAGGTCTGACGATTGCCTCTTTCAGACTGGTGGGAAACCTTCCCTCTTGTTAGGAAAAGCAACAGCAACAGCATTTGAAAGCAACTAGCTGCTTGATATTTTTTATTTCTCTTTCTCTGCTTACAGCTGGCCATACAATGCAAACATGCTTTCCAAAGTTCCAACAAACACCTTATCATTTTGCGATCAATATTACAATCATAATATTGATGGTTATCACAATCACCATCATGAGCTGCATTGGTGTGAGGTCTAGTGTGGTGTGATGTCTAGGTAGTGTATTGCCAGCTTTAGCCATACACTGAAGTTTTAAGAAAACACCCTTTCCAATCTGTTGTACTCAGGATGGCAATCAAAAACACTAGGTCGTCACCCCTAGGATTTCAGCAGATCAGGGGAACTCTTCCTCAAAGTGTGTGCTCTGGCATAGCTCTGTCCTCACTAGTCTCGGTCTGTAAAAATAACTTGATTATGGTTCAGGAAGGACTGAGTTCATTTCCTGTGTGGTTGCACGTCTGAATCTAGGTACAGATACTTCTGTATCTAGATTTAGATTTCCAGCATCTCAGGCATCTTGCATTGTAGTATTATGGAGCTTTGAATAATTAGTTTTGCTGTTGAAAAATAAGGATCTCATTTTTGCCTTATCTCCTTTTGAAAACAGCCATGGGTGTTACACGCTGCTGATTACATAAACCAGACTATATACTTTTTGGTGCTGAAACATAACTCAGATTCAATTCCAAATTTTCTAATCGAGAGTTCTGCTAATGATGTCATCATCCAGTGCTAATCCCATGTCATCATCCAGTGCTAATCCCACCAAGCTCCACAAATGAACAGAAAGCACTTGCAATAAAATTGTCCACAATAAACTATATTGTTTTGTTTGTCAGTTTCTATCCATGAAAAAAGAGTTAACTTGCTGGAGGATTTGCATTTAGTTTACATGTGCAAAAAAATATCTGGGTCACATAGACAGAATAAAAGAATACCGTAGGTATATTCTTATATGCAATTTTTTGTATTAGAAAACACAATACATATACAAGGAGATTCAATAAAAGTTCTTATCATTAAAAATGGTGCTAATTTTGCACCAACCAATCAGATGTTAGTTTTTAAATGTTAAAGGGCAAGTCCAGCCTAAAAATAACACAGCTTTAAAGGATAACTGGATAACTGTATTGCCTCAATGCATTTTTGTTTTAAAAAATGCTTTCAAAAGAGTAAAGGTATGTAGCCCTCCCCATACATATTTTTCCCTGATTTCGAGCCTCTCTCTGCCTTCAATTAGCCATGCTGTGAAGGGGGCGTAACAATTCTGTCTGCCTCTAACTGTCATTCAAAGCTAGCATGGGAGAAAACACTCCTCCACCCACCCTGGATCAGCTGGATTATGTAGGCTGTATCCTAGCAACCGAACAGTTCAAGTTTGTTTGACTGGCAGAGAGAGATTGTAACAGACATTCCCACCAGCCAATGACAAGTGATATATTAATCACTGCCCTCTAGGCGGTGGGCTTTAAGCACTCATCTTTGCTGTGGGAGGGAGGGCAGCATGGCTGTAAATGTGAGTAAGTGATTTCAGCTGCTGGAAGTGTGGACATGTAATGGGGGTGATGTTATTTTTTTTTATATTGTTCGCCTTTAAAATGATTATTACCCCCCCAAACCCCACTTTTGCTAGCTTTACAGATTTCAAAGATCCCCCAGAACTTACTTACCTGGCCCGGTTCCTCGCCGTCTAGGCGCCGCCCCCTGCTGCTATCGTTCTGGGTAAACCTCCCTTCCAGGATTCAATACACGTTTGTGCATGTGGGTAAATCCCGAAAGGAATTCACCCACTGCATGACTTTAATGCCATCTATCAGCTGGCGTTTAACAATCTCGCTCAAACTAGCGCAAACTGTGTATTGAATAGGTTGCACCAGCTGCGCTGGCGTCCTTTTGGATATCCCTTCAGCTGGCACAATGAAGAAGTTAAGTCACGCTAACCAGTATTAGATCGGATAGAGCAACTTTAACATCATTAAAGAGCCCAGTGTCTCTTCTCCCTGTATGTTTCTCTCTTTGTAATGTATAATGTGTAATAATAATAATATATAGTATATGATTTTCTCTATGTAATGCTTCTCTCTAAATTTTACTTATAATACTCCATCAGGGCAATTTACCCAGAGCTGCTATCGCTCTGGGTAAATCCCCCGAACGTGATACAATATTACGTTTGCGCAAATGGGTAAATCCCAAAAGGGATTTACCTACAGTGTGATTATAATGCTGGCTATAAGCTGGCATTAAAATCATGTGCTAAAATGATTGTAAACACAATATTGAATCGCAAGTGATGGATGCTCAGGTCTTTTTTACGTAACCCGCAGTCCAAGATTTTAACTCCATATAATTGTCCAGTGCCACAGGGTAAATCGCCCTGCAACAAACTTCTAATGTATGGACCTAAGATAGGTGAATATGTATGCTCTTCAGAATGTATTTCAGAAAATATTTTGTCAGTGAACAATCAGTAATCAAAGTAATAACTGCCCCATGTTATTTTGGTGATACTATATTCTTCAAAAGAATAATAAAAACATGTTCCTTTTTTAGCTGTCAAGTATACATTAACCCATGCTATACATTAATGCTAGTTTATATTCCACTGTGCAAATTGTATAGGAATTCTGAAAGTATCAAATGAATTGTGTTACTACAAATTATTTTTACTTTTTTCTATTCATCTTTATGTGCAGGAGCTGAATAGCTTTAACTATCTGGACCTGTATAAGCTCGCAGACTTATTTAATCTAACGTTACTGGAGGGTGCAGTGGTGGAATTTCTGGTAAAACACTTGTCTGAACTCCTGAAAAATCATCCAGAAGAAGTTCTTGCTTTGCCCTTCCGTCTTCTCAGAGAAGTATTAAAAAGTGATTATTTAACTTCAATAAGTGAAGAACAAATATGGCAGGTAGGTAAAACAAACTGATCTTATTAATAGTAGTCAGCATGGATTTATGAGAAATAGATTGTGCCAAACAAATTTCCTTGTTTTTTATGAAGAAGTGAGTAAGAATTTAAATTCAGGCACAGCAGTGGGTGTGGTGCAGTTTTGGAATCCCATATACAAAAGGGACATCTTGGTAATGGAAGCAGTTCAGAGAAGAGCAACTAAAATAATAAAAAGAATTGAGGGGCTTGACTATGCAGGCAGATTAGACACGTGAGAGCTGTTTACATAAGAATAAGAGAAGCGATGTTTGCATGGGGACATGATCAGTTTATACAAATATATTAATGAGCCATACAGTAAACTTTCTGGTGCAATATTTACTAACAGGTCATATCAGAGGGCACATGGACATCCTTTAATATTGTAAGAAAAGAAGTTTCATCTTCAGGTTAGGAAAGGGTTCTTTACAGTGAGAACGGTGAAACTGGAACTGTCTTCCAGCAGATGTGGCAATGGCAAGTTCATTAAATAGCTTCAAAATTGGGCTAGATTTGTTTCTAAAACTAAAAAATATTGAGAATTGCTGGTATTGAGAATTTCTGGTTGATCCAGGGATACTTTCCGATTGCCATTTGGAGTCGGGAAGGAAATTTCCCCCCTTTTTTAGCTGTTTAGCTTCCTCTGGAACTGTTAGGTAGGGTTTAAAAGGAGGGTGAAAAGGTTAGACTTGATGGACGTGTGTCTTTATACAAACTCAATTACTATGTTACTAAGATGCACAGAAGAAGTAGGCTGCACACATTGAGGACTCCACTGAAACGCGTGTCTAGTCCTGTTGCTAAGCACTTTAGCACATGTAATAATGATATATGTTTCATATTATAATTATATAAGTCCAAGCAGGCCTAACACCAAAAAATTAGGCAATTGAGAAAGAACTCCCAACTGAAGCCAAATGAATATTTTTGATAAAACAGATGCATTTCTCTCAGGTTTATAAAAATGTTACTTACTGTATGTTTCATGTTTTTTTTTTTACTTGTGTTTTCCTATTTCTTTCTTTCATATACTATTCATTCATTTATTTATTATGCTGCCTTTGTCTTTCATTTTGTCCATCAATGTTTTCTGCTTTAATTTAAAAGTAATTTGTTTTAGAAGTTTTCTCACTGAGAGCTTGCATCCTGCAGTCTCTCTGGCTGAGTTGAATGAAAATGATTGTTGCAAATGTTATTACTAAGTCAGGTAAGCTATTTCCCTGCCTGAATCCTGACTTCTGACAATATTTTTTCATAGAACTCAGCCAGGGAGACTGAAAGCTGCAGGCACTGCTAAACTTTTTGGCCTCGTTCACACTACAAATGACAAAAATGGAACAAGACAGTCTGGGTTATCCCCCCCCCCTTTTTAGGTCCTTGTGTAGCAATCCATTTTACTCATCTTTTTCATGAAAACAGATCAGTTTACAGAAATGCTCTCAGCAGTGAGTTTTTTTTTAATGGACTGGGTCAATCCGATCCATTAAATAAATGTATTGCAAATCTGGAAAAGGAGAAAACCGCTTCAAATGTAAATGAAGCCTTAAAGCTAATGATTTTAAAATTAAAGCAAAATGGAAGGTAGGAGTACCTCCTAAAGAATTATAGATTTATGGAGGGTAGTTGCCCTTTAAACCTGATGAATAGCCCTCCCACCTTATGCCTATGACTAAAGGCTCTCATACACCTGCAATGTACATTACAAAATCAACACAGACCCAACCAATCAGATATTATTTAACATTTGAAAGCTAACATCTGATTAGTTGCAAAATTAGCACAATTTTTAACGATAAGAAATTTTATTGCATTACCCTATGTATTTTTTTTATAGAAAGCCATTATTGTTTGCCACACAAATACCAAATGGTACCTGATAACAACCGAAAATGTTTTTCCATCCATATCATGAGATCAATGCCAACAGTGTGTGGAAGTTTAGTTTTTGAAGACGTTTTGCTAGTCACCCGACTGGCTTTCTCAATTCAGAATATGTTGGCAATAAGTACCCTGGCAAGTCCCAATTAGCATATAACAGCAAGGTTTTAGGGACCTTCTGAATGCAAGGTGAGATTGCATTCTGGCTAAGATATCGAAACTGTCCAGGGTAAGGCATTAAAATAGCATTGTACATGGCAGACAGTTGGTGTCGAACCCCCCACCTCTATTCAGGCTTGGTTTCTTTATTTTCACATAAATGGCCTCCTTGACACCTCTCTTGAACCAACCCTGTTCCTTTGCCAAGATGTTGAAATTACAATCTTCCAAAGTATGTCCTTTTTCCTTAAGATGCAGGTACACAGCTGAGTGCTGACCCAAGGAATTGGCTCTTCTGTGCTGGGCCATACGTTGGTGCTGTTGCTGTTTGGTCTCCCTAACATACAAATCAGAGCATTCTTCACTGCACTGCACTGCGTATATGATGTCGCTCTTGTTATGTTTCGGTAGTGGGTCTTTCGGATTTACCATTTGCTTCCTAAGTGTGTTGTTTGGTTTAAAGCAGACAGGGATACGGTGCTTATTGAAAATTCTTCTTAATTTCTTGGAGACCCCTGCTGCTTATGGGATGGCCATATTCTTTCTCTTGTCTTGCTTTTCCCCTTCACTGTTGGTATTTGTGTTCTTTTCTTTCCTTCTACTTCTTTTGACAAAGGATTAGTCCAGATATCCACAAGTTTTAAAGGCTCCTCTGAGAAGTTTAATTGCTTTAGCCTTTGCCTCTGTGCTAGTGGGGATGTTCTCAGCTCTGTGTTGCAGGGTTCTGATGACCCCCAGCTTGTAATCTAAAGGGTGGTGGGAGTCAAACATCAAATACTGGTCACTGTGAGTTGGTATTGTATAACCATTGTAATGGTGTTTCATTTATTTTGGAAGCTAATAAGCTTTCCAGATTTAATGTACACAATAAAGATGTAATCAGATGTAGTAAATTTAAAATACATTTACTGGATTGAAGATAATCATATCAGAAGTTTTGTTTGGCTTTTTGTTTAAATCTTAATCTGATTTTTATTTAGTTAAGGGATTCTACAGCTTCCTAGTCATAATACTCTTACTCTATCAGGGTTATTCAATAAAAGGGCTTATCGTTTAAAATGGTGCTAATTTTGCCCAATTAGATGTTAGCTTTCAAATGTTAAATAAGATCTGATTGGTTGGGGCAAAATTTGCACCATTTTAAACGATAAGAACTTTTATTGAATAACCCTGTAAGTTTCTTGTTGTAGGTGTATATTCTTTATCAATGAAAATGAATTAACAATGACCATATATCAATTTCCTTAATACACTTATTCAGCGAGCAATAAGGATATATTTTGTTTTACCTTAGTAAATTTTCTGCAGTGAACGCAATAGAGGGAAATAAAATTCAGACCAACTGTATCGCCTGAAGTGCACATAAGTTCATCATTTTTGCAAAGGTTATCATGGTAATGCAATATACCATATAAAAATCTAATATTCATGTGATAAGAAGATTGGGGGATGTGAGGATTAATGTCAGGTTATTTTATACAAGTAAAGCTTGATGGGCAGACTGGAGACAAATCTACAGAATCTCATTAAATAGCTGAATTGTTCATTACTGACTACTCAGTCCGAAAATAAAGTGTTCATTGACTTTGACAAATTCTCATCCATTGCCAGTATTTTCAAGGAAACAAAACAAAACAAGAGAACCCTTTGAAACTCCTATAAAGTAAGCAACTCAAACAATAAATCTATATTTGCTGCTATGAAACATTGACTTTTCGAGGTATATTGCCATGAAATTTCCTATTTGTTTAAGTCTATAAAATGATTTAAGAAGTCTTAGGTATGGCACAACAAATCACCTGGCCGATGTTCAAGTGATTATATATGAGTTTTCACTTTGGTAGTTTCTTTTTTAAGATCCTTTAGTTTTATACTGGTTGTATCTCATCAGTCCATGCAACTGTTTTTCAAAATAAATGTAGAGGCTTTTTGCTGGGTGAGAATATAGTAGGCTAATTTGCAGTGGGGCAGTTTGTCAGATAAGTCATTTGTACAGAAAAACAAAATGGATTCAGAATTTAAACTTATTAACGATCTAATAATTTCAATGATAGATAGACAATGATAGATTTCAATGATAGAGAAACAAGAAAATAAATAGAAGAAGTTACTGTACCTTCCTATGCTTTTCCAGTGGCTATTTCTATAGGTTGTTGTATTAGTGTTTCAACCTCATCAGATAATTTACTGGTCACTATAGGCACATAAAGGTTATGGTTACCACTAGAGATGGGATCCGGGTTCGACATAAACCCAGATCCAACACGGAACCCCACGGTTACGAATTCTGAAAGATCCATCTGACAGATCCTCCGGTTCAAGGCTATTTTCAAAAATTATTTTTTTTTCCGAAAATGGTCTCCGATCGAATTTTTGATAATTTTCAAATGTTTGGGGGTATTTTCAAAAATTATCGAAAATAGCCCCATATATTCGAAAATTTTAGAAAACTTGTTCCGGTTTCAGATATTTGAATCTTTGGGATTTTCCCCATATCCGGGAATCCGAAAACGGAACGAAACTAGTGATTTTCGGCCATCTCTAGTCACCACTCAAATTAAAAATATTTTAAAAGCTGGTGGTTATAGGACTATCCTGTTATGAAGTGAAATCCCCCTTCACGCTCGCAAAAGGTTTCCATCACGTCTCCAAGCTCGCTAAACTCTTGCACATTTTAAAAGGAGGCAACTAGGTTAATAACATTCAGTTATTGACTGTTACATCCATGACTGACAGCTGTTAACTAGAAAGCAGAAAGAGGGGTAAATTACCACCGGGCAGCATTTTAGGTTAGTCTTACATCTCAAAATGTTATTACTATTGCAGTTTGGAGTTTAGAATGTCATATGTCCAGCCGTCAGGCTTCATCCACGCTATTGTACTTGTGTATGAAGCTTTACAGACCATAAACTATGTAATCAGCTTTACTCCCCAAAGGAAAGCATTTGGGAATAAAGCTGGGTACACACAGTAAGATTAACAGGCCAATCCCATCACGTCCAATAGGATTAGCCTATTATTGGCCATATGTGTGCTGAGAAATTAGCTGATCATACAGTCAACGAAGTGTTGTTGTTGGGCTTGTGGCGGACGCTTCTGATAAAAAAATTCCATTGTTCACATCTCTATACATCCAATATATATGGAATCTGTTTGTGATCTGCTAAAGATTGGTACTATGTGTTCCCATCTTAAAGGACAATTATACTCACCTCCCCCCTCATTCCTTTCACCCCACCCCTGCAAAGTACTCAGTGTGAGGACCTAAAACGCTAAGTCCTCACCTCTGGGTACTTTACAAAGCTCCTGCACTTACTTGTAATCTTTTTGCGCCGCTGTGGTCCGATCCTCCACTCTGGCGCTTTGAATGACAGGAGACAGTCAATGGGAAGATGCGCTCTGCAAGGAGGTGTGTCTTCCCATTGGTTGTGTCCCGGACTGTCACTGACAGTGCCAGTGGGGAGGATGCAACCGCAGCACCGAAGGAGTTTTGTAAAGTACCCAGAGGTAAGGATTTAAAAATTTAGGGTACTGGGTACTTTGCAGGAATGGATCGGGGAAATGGTAAGTATAATTGACCTTTAAGCAACTTAGCGAAACAGGGGAATCTGAATATCTTGTTCATCTGGGGAGCAACTAGGGAAATTGGAATATCGTGTTCATCTGGGGAGAAGCTAGGGGAATTGGAATATCATGTTCATCTTGGGGGAAGCAGCTAGAGGAATCAGAATATCTTGTTCATCTTGGGGGAGCAGCTAGAGGGATTGGAATATATTGTTCATCATGGGGGAGCATCTAGAGGAATCGGAATATCTTGTTCAACTTGGGGGAGAAGCTAGAGGAATCAGAATATCTTGTTCATCTTGGGGGAGCATCTAGAGGAATCAGAATATCTTGTTCAACTTGTGGGAGCAGCTAGAGGAATTGGAATATCTTGTTCATCTTGGGGGAGGAGCTAGAGGAACCGGAATATCTTGTTCATCTTAGGGGAGCATCTAGGGGAATCGGAATATCTTGTTCATCTGGGGAGCAGCTATGGGAATAAGAATATCATGTATATCTCGGGGGGGGGGCAGCTAAACATAAGCAGAGGGGAAAAGATGGTAAATAACAGTGGTATCACCATTTATGTTAAAATAAATTGCCAATAGGCACATGTCCACTTACCTTACTCATTCCTGTGAAGGAAAACAGAAATATCACTACCATAAAAGTAATGCATTTCATCTTAACATTCACATTTTCTACATTGTGAACACAGTACAGTAAGTATAAGTTGTTGGTTTTATTCACCTGTAGAGGGGTCAGGGGACAGTAAATTCCTTGTAGTAGTAATACCTTTTTGAATACCTTGCAAATTGGACACATGTATGGACTTGGTCTTAATTTTAGAGCAGTAGGACATGAGTACCATCTTGTACAAAAGTGTGCTTCCTAAAATATGAGTCTTTAGCAGTGTATCCAGAGAATCAAAGTAAGTATGAGTGCAAAAAATAGAAAAGGAACAGACATATAAATGTTCATGGGATTGATAATACAGTGCCTGACATCTTCTTTATCAGCACCTGCAGTGAATTCTCGTATCCCGCCAGCCTCTTATTGCTAAAATATGCTGGGAACCAAGTTTAAATAATCAAAGTCTAGTAGTCAGGATATTGAAGTTTTACTGGTTAGGACATGGATAAGCCCACCTGCAGCATTACTGAAACTGAACTTGGATAAAATGAGTATGGTATCTTTAAATGTTAGTCCAGTTTTTCCTCTGGACTTACTTATGAACAAACAACCCCCTAGGCAGGTCAAAGCACATTTAACATGGTCTGGAAAATCCATCCATCCAACAAAATCTATACTGGTATCTTATATCTCTTATTTATAGATGTCATACTGGAAGCTTTTCTTTAACATGTTGATGTAATTTTGGAGGTCAATTGGTTCTATTATTTCTTTTAAATCTGTGGTTATTCCATCAGTGGAAATATAATGGCTTTTCAAAAAATCTGCTGGCATCTATTGTTTATCTACAGGGTATACCAATGCTTTATAAAGAGGTGGCTTCTATTTTAAAGGTAAAAATCCATTAAAATAAAATAACATCCTATTTTTACTCTCCTAGCTTTATTGTTGTTGCTCTCATAGCTTGGGGGAAAAGGTTGGTACAAAGCTTTAACAACACTGAACCAGTATCAAGTAAAAATACAGTATATGTTGTGTCTACTCTTATATAAAGGAAAAATAATCCAACTGATTTTTATGGTTTTACTTCAGTTGGGCACTTTAAGAAGAACATGTCAAAAAAAATCTTTAAACTCAGTTGAGTTTCTCTCATCATTTGTATTGCTGAATTAATGAAGCCTTTATTATAGATACTGTATATTATATAATGTGAATATTGATCTGATATATAGATTAAATATAATGCTCTAGTGGGGGGATGCAATATGCAAGTCAGTGCATTTTACCTTCCTGAGATCCCACAATGTAATAATCCCTTTGCCAGATTTAATACATCACATGCAAGTCACATGCCGACTTGCATCTCCAATTCTCCAATGCTACATAGTTGCACAAAACTTACCTTAGCCAGTTTTGCATTAGATGCACCATGCTATTTCCGAAAATTACATTTAGTAGTGTGGGTTTTACACTTATTTGCGAGCATAGCAGCCAATTTTTTTTCACCCATGAGGTTTTCCTGGGAAAAAGAGTCTTTTTACCGATCTCCCTGGCTATCTGTTTAAGATTTGTAATTGGCGACTGTTAAGCCACTAAAGTAATGATTTGGTTGGGGTGGAGTTAGTTAAAGGGAAAGTTCTATGGAAAATATCGATATTATAAAAATTTTTGGTTGGTATTATGCATACCTAGCTATTCTATATATTCTCTCCTGTTTTGAAAAATCAGTTGATTTCATACCTTTTGCTGTTCTCTGCTGTTAACATTAGTGAGCTGCCTTTTCAGGTTCCAATAGTTCTTCTTCTTCCCAGAATGCACCACTTCTTTGGAATGTTCCTAACTGTAATTTCTACTGATTGGCTGTTGCATGGGTCAAACATGATCAGATCTCTAATGAGCAACTGAATCAACCCAGGCACTGGGTCAAGGGCAAGTCCATAACGCTCTCTATTAGGGGTCCGGCAAACAGGAAGTCAGTATTTCGGTTGCATTTATTTATACACAGACAAAATGCTGAATTGGCAGGTTAAGGTCATTGGGATTGAAAATTACTGTACTTTTCTTAAAAGCATGTATTTGCACTGAACTTCCCCTTTAACATTGGGAAGCCTGATTTACACTTAGTTACACTAATTCACACATTAAGGTCATGTAAATCCAAGCTTTATATTTAAGTAATAACAAATTATAATATCACACGGGAGCCAGGTTCACAGTGCCTTTTATTGGGAATGCTGCACAGCATGCTGCTGTTAAAACCTAGTAGTAGGGAATAAATTCTAAAATAACTGAACTCATATCTGAACTCCTTTCTCTACTTTCCACTTTTACTATATTTACTGTATTCTTTAAATTGTAATTTTGCTTAATTGTAGTAAAACTATTTTGAAATGATAAATCCTTTTATGTATTATGCTGGGAATATAAATAATGCACAGGTCGGCCTATAAATGTTTTTGGCTTGGAATTGAAATATTATTTATAGTATATACAATGTCATGCGGTTATTCACCAGCCAAAACAATAATTATGCAAAGTATGACTTTTATGTGTATTAGGGCCTAAATTTTAAACCAAAACATGTGGTGTAGCGAACTGGCACCCTGAGTAAAACCAATCAAAGTGTGTGCGCTTAACAAACTGATGTGAATGAATAACCATATCTTATGGAACACCTAATTAGCAAAGGAAAATAATTATTATATTAAATCGTTTTTAGAATTGGCCTGACATTTTCACTTGCATAAGTCTTTTTTCCTTAGGTGTAAAGAATAAATTAAATTTGCTTTCACAGCTTTTCTCATTTTTCTTGTTTTAATATCCATCTCATCTCAGGTATTCCATAGATCTGTACTTTATTTGAATGAAAACATAAGATATATTTTGCATTCCAATTTGGTTTATCTCATTACACACAAGTGCAGCGTAACAAAATGTTCAGTTAATCAAAGAGCACTAAGAGATTAGTGCTGGAAATCTATATTCATTTTCCAGTTTTCAAAAACAAATCTGTAGGAATTACGGCCCCCGGTTTCTCTACATCTAATGTTTTTAACGATACCTGTGTTTTTTTAAGTCCGATGTGTCAAAACTCATAACACCACGCCAAACATTTTTCTAGTGGCACTCATAAGGGGAGGGCACAGGGGATCCATGATTTTAAGAGTAATTTCAGATTGTAAATGAAAAAAGAGAGGCACGACTGTTCATTTGCACCAATCATGCTTTTCTTTCATCTGCTCTGATTAGGCTTGGTGCGGTTTCATCAAACTACTCTATCACTGAGCTGTCACTCGAGCCTTCTGTTGATTGAAAACAATCAGTGCTCTGATGGCACAATTATTCTGACCCTTTAACTAGAGGCTGCTGTGATAATGAAAGGTTGATTATGATAGTTTGTGCCTCTTTCAGTTTGCCAAGAAGGTTAATTTGGGCATCAGACGGATGTTTAATGGGTGCTTGCTGGCTACACTGAGGTAAATGAGAACGTGCAGTCTCTGATATTGCATGGATATAGTTTGCCTGCCAATCACTGTCATTTAGACTTTATGCCTTACACTCTGGAAATCACATTTTATTTATTTATTTATTTATTCTTGTGGATTTAATTTATTCACTGCCCAGAGGAAGTTCTCCCACTCAATGACCTTCACAGCAGCTCTGTTTTTTTCCTTTTTCTTTTTTGTATTGTGTGTATGGAGGGATTTTTGGAAGCAGATGAAAAACAGCAGATCTTATAATACTCTCTTTATTCTCCAAGAAACTTTGTGACTTCCTATTAATATCATCATTATGGATGTTTTCTACCTGTGCCCCAGCTACTTAGCATGCAGAATGGGAGCTAACACTGTTACATCAATTACATGGCATTAGCCTCTATAAAGCCACTGCTTTCTTCTTTTCTTCATTTGCAGGATTCGTTTTAGATTTTGTTCCTTAGACCTAGAAACATATTTAAATAGAACTGGGTGGTGTGACCATACATTAGGCCGATTTTATATACAATCCTACATTTCCAAAAATTTTACATTTTCCCGATCTTACTGTGCGACATTTGATCGTAATAAAGATCGGGAAAGTCATTTTTTTAAGTCAAGTGGTAAAATGATTGTAGTGTTTTCTGAAGTTCCGATTAAGTGTTAATGTAATGTAACCTTATAATGGATGACATTCGACATTAATCAGGACAACGAATTGAATGCCGAACAAAATGTATGGTACATCTGAGTACAATTAACACTGTACATCTGTCTATCAAAGTATCGGTCGGTTTAAGATCGTAATTATGATCGTAATAGTGTATGGCCACCTTTAGGGTTTTGAAATAATCATACACGTTATAGGCTATGCAGTATCACATTAGCAAGCTTTTCAATCTGCTTATGTATGGCAATGAGCATTGTCTTTCTAATTCAAACTAAAACAAAGGTGTGAAAAGGTGTACAGAGCTCTGTATAGTAAACTGTACTGTCACTGTACTGTCCTGGCTGGCTATCCAGGATCGGTCCAATGATTCCATCTGGTCAGCAGTTCAAGCAATTAGCCTACATGATGTAAGGTTGCTAGCCTTCTCTTAGCCGCTCCCAACATATCCAACACAATGATTAAATAAGATTGTTCTAAATTTGTTGTTAGGTTGGTATCTTATTTATAGAATTATTTGAATTGTTCTATTCTTGTAAGTGATAATATACATAGGTTTTCTTGATAGATCTGTTCTTTTTTATATTAAAAAAAAAGTATATAAAAAAAGAAAGATATATTTGCTTTTGGATCTTTTTTCACTTTAAATTTACCTTGAGAAATAAATTATTAGGGTAGATACCTAATTTGTTATTAGACTGTTTACTATTACCACATATTTTTCTTGTGGAAGCTTCACAAAATCACAAAGTCACAGAGCCACAGTTATGATATCCAAAGCCCTAGTTGGTTGAGATGCACCTTGTCTGATATGCACACATTACACCATACAGAGAAAGCGGATATAAGGCACACTCAAACAAAATATATACAGAAATGTGTATATGTGTGAAAAAATTTTTATTAGAACAAATAAATGGGGATGATGGACAAAAACCATCATAAAAGGTGGGCACTATTTTAAAGTTTTTATAACCTTTTTGACAATCATCCCCTTTTGTTTGTGCTAATAAAAGTGTTTTTTTTTTCATATATAAATTTCTAGAAATGTAGCAAAACTTGGTGTGTCTGCACTCCTGCTAGCTGAAGATTACGTGCCCGGGTGCTTCCAACTTTTCTTATGTACTTAGTGATAAAGAGCACTCCGATGGACTTTAAACAAACTCTGCTTTAATCACTTATCTACGCGTTTCAGCCATGCTGGCCGTCATCAGGATTTCTAGATATATATATTTATTCTTTTTGTGGACATAATTTTTATGTAAATTGACATAAAAGAAAATTAAATGCAAGCAATATTTCTCATTTGTTACAATATAAAAATATCTATGTTTATATATCTATCATAGCCTTAAATACTAGTAAAGAAAAGATAATAAAAACACACTCCTAGGCCCCATACAATATCATATTATCTGCACACTGGCATACATTATAAACAAAGGGGTTTTAGTATTCATTACTGTGATCACATGAATGAAAAGCCTTCCAACCACGTCAAGGTGACCCCAGTCTGGAAGGTCCTAACGCCTAACCTTTTTATATCTGTTGAATTCAATTAGATCAACTGGACTTGAAATGTAGTTCTTGAAGACGTTTCGCTAGTCATCCGACTGGCTTTCTCAATTCAGAATGACTTGTACAAGAATCTGTGGCAATTATGTACCCTGGAAAATCCCAATTAGCATATCACAGCCAGGTGTTAAGGGTGTGATTAGATAGTGGCTAAGAGGTGTTATAGGAACGCCCAGAGTAAGGTGTTAAAACAGCATTGTACATGGCAGACAGTTGGTGTCGAACCCCCCCACCTCTATTTAGGCTTGGTTTCTTTATTTTCACATAAATGGCCTCCTTAACACCTCTCTTGAACCAGTCACGTTCCTTCGCCAGTATGTTAACATTACAATCTTCAAAGGTATGTCCTTTATCCTTAAGATGCAGATACACGGCTGAGTCCTGACCCGAGGAATTGGCTCTTCTGTGCTGGGCCATACGTTGATGCAGTTGCTGTTTGGTCTCCCCCACATACAAATCAGAGCATTCTTCACTGCACTGCACCGCATATATGATGTCGCTTTTCTTGTGTTTTGGTATTGGGTCTTTTGGATGTACCAATTGCTGCCTCAGTGTGTTGTTCGGTTTAAAGCAGACAGGGATACGATGTTTTTTGAAAATTCTTCTAAATTCACAAGGGAAGAGGTACAAAACAACAAACTGGCTTTCTTGGACTGCTTGGTAGAAGTTAAGGAAAATGGTAAACTGGAAGTAGAGGTTTACAGAAAACCAACACACACAGATCAGTATTTGATGTTTGACTCCCACCACCCTTTAGATCACAAGCTGGGTGTCATCAGAACCCTGCAACACACGAGCCGAGAACATCCCACTAGCACAGAGGCGAAGGCTAAAGAAATGAAACATCTCAGAGGAGCCCTAAAACTTGTGGATATCCAGACTGGGCCTTTGTCAAAGAAGTAGAAGGAAAGAAAAAGAACACAAATACCAACAGTGAAGGGGAAAAGCAAGACAGGGGAAGAACATGGTCATCCATATGTAGCAGGGGTCTCCGAGAATTAAGAAGAATTTCAAAAAACATCGTTCCCTGTCTGTTTAAACCGAACAACACACTGAGGCGCAATGGTACATCCAAAAGACCCAATACCAAAACACAAGAAAAGCGACATTTATGCGGTGCAGTGCAGTGAAGAATGCTCTGATTTGTATGTGGGGGAGACCAAACAGCAACTGATCAACGTATGGCCAGCACAGAAGAGCCAATTCCTCGGGTCAGGACTCAGCCGTGTATCTGCATCTTAAGGATAAAGGACATACCTTTGAGATTGTAATGTTAACATACTGGCGAAGGAACGTGACTGGTTCAAGAGAGGTGTTAAGGAGGCATTTATGTGAAAATAAAGAAACCAAGCCTAAATAGAGGTGGGGGGTTCGACACCAACTGTCTGCCATGTACAATGCTGTTTTAACACCTTAATCTGGGCGTTCCTATAACACCTCTTAGCCATTATCTAATCACACCCTTAACACCTGGCTGTGATATGCTTAATTGGGATTTTCCAGGGTACATAATTGCCACAGATTCTTGTACAAGTCATTCTGAATTGAGAAAGCCAGTCGGATGACTAGCGAAACGTCTTCAAGAACTACATTTCAAGTCCAGTTGATCTAATTGAATACAACAGATATACCATGACCTGGATGAATGAGAACCTTCACAAGCATACTAACCTTTTTACTTTAATAACGATTGGCAAACTTTTGCATTTCTCACACTTGTGCACTGGATCAATATAACAAGCTTTCTTACTTCCCCCCAGCCCGTTGGCTTTTTAAAATGAGCCTTAAATACAAGAGCAGAAGTGTGATGTGATCCAGAGTTAGCAAATATTAATAGAATGAAATCTATGTAGCTAGAATCTGGTTAGTTTATATTACTGACTGATAGTTCTTTCACCCCGATAAAGGCCTTAATTATCTACAGCTAAATTCTCATCCCCAAAAACTGAAGTAACATTTAAGGGCATGTCCACCCCCACAACTAAAATATGACCCACTGTTGGCCCCCCTGTGTAGTGTTACAAAATCCTTACCTCTCAGCTCTTTATGGTTGTCCTGCAGTGGCTGCTGAAAGTCCAGAAAAGTGTACAGAAGGAGCCTTCCTGTATGTAATCCGTATCTTCCCCTTCCCTGTTCTCCTGGAGGACTCTGGCACACGCTGTGGATGTCTCCTCCCTCAGGTTCCATTGGTGCTCCTGTAAATGTTTTAAATAAAATAACCATAACTGTCATACTTAAAACTGCAGTGCAGAGAAACATACGTACAGGACCTATCTTGTTTATGTGTCATGTCTTGTTTGTCTATAAATATTTGTAATCTGGGGGATTTTAATTTATTTCTTTGACATGGCAGTTGGTTTATGCAAACATATTCAAAGCTGAGTAAAACCCTTCATGCCTGCTTTACACCCAAATGTAATAGATTTTATCAGAATACAGTAGTATAACTTTAGGCTCAGTGGTGAATTGAGTTCCATGGGCCCACCAGGGATTCTCATGTCAACTGTTCATAAAACTATCAATCAAAATTACTTCATTTGGCTTTAGTTCCAGTTTAATTATACAGTTCCTTATGATTATACAGTAACCAATCATATTTCTGAAATATGATTGGTTTCTGTATAATCATATAATCACAAGCAAACCTATGTAAAGATGTGCAATCCCTGCGGAGCTCAGAAGTCATCGCAGTTGATGGCAAAAGAAAGCAGAGCCCGGCAACATCGCTTCTGTTGATGTTGCCAGTGCCAGTCGTGTCACTGGTGGCCGCAGTGTGCATTGTGCTAAGTACAGTATTGTGGCAAAGAGAGTTCAAATTACAGCCACACATCGCCGCAGTATTGTTCGATGCGATGATGGTCGCCTTTATAAATATGGCGATAATAAGGATTTTTCCGCTGCGATGGTAATTTAAATGCGATAATAACAATCTTTTATAAATATGCCACTTTGACTTTGAATACATTTGCGTCATGGGCCCTCTGGGTGACTTCTTTCCCACCATGAACTGCTTTCTATAATCAAATCCTCCTCAGCTTCCTCCCCTAAAAGGCAAACGCATGACCCATTTAAATCTAACTCTCAGCTTCTCTTGCTCTTTCTACTGGCATCTAGTGATATCCCCCAAATTCAGACCCCTCTCCTATACCCCACATGTACCATTAACCCATCCCCACTTCTTACTTCTTTAATGCCTATTCTTTCTGACAGGGTCTCCACTGGCTGCCCATCACACAAAGGGATCCAGTTCAAGCTGCTTACCTTGTCCTGCAAAGCAATATCCAATACAATACATCTCCTCCATACATCTCAGAGCTAATCCACAGATAGCATCCCAGGTGTTACCTCCACTCTGCAAATCATATCCCCCTCTCATCCAATCTCGTAACCTCTTTCCACGCCCATATTTAGGAGATTGTTTCTGCCGCCCCTTTGCTCTTGACATCCCTTACTCGCTCCATCAGTCACTTAACATACATTCATGCTAATTTTTCCCCAACCAATCAGATCCTATTTAACATTTGAAAGCTAATATCTGATTGGTTGGGGCAAAATTAGCACCATTTTAAACGATTAGAACTTTTATTGAATAACCCTGTTAATATCTTCAAATGTAACCTTAAAACTCACCTTTTCAGGCAAGCATATAGACTGGCATAAGACTCTACCAGGCTCATTTACCCAGACTCGCTGGGCAAATATATGGAATTAAAGTCGCACTAAACCGGTTCTCTACCAGTTAGCATGACTTTAACTCCATATTAGCGTCAGATTATGCAAAAATCACCCCGCGCATCCGACGCTAGCAATTCAATACCGCGTTTGCGCTAGTTTTAGTGCAGGATTTTAACACCAGCAAATAGCTGGCGTTAAAATCCCGCAGTGGGTAAATCCCTTACCGGGATTTACCCACATTCGTAAACATGATATTGAATCGTGGAAGGAGCATTTACCCAGAGTGATAGCGGCTCTGGGTAAATGAGCCCCTACCACTCTTATTAACTCAGCATGATCCTACTCGTTTATCAAACTCTACTGCCAACCTACCAAATTACTTTACCTAATGTCTCACCCCATTTTCTCTAGACTGTAAGCTCACTGGGGCAGGGCCCTCTTTTCTTTTGTATCATGCTATTGCTGTAAATTAAATCATCACTTTGAGTGCTGCATGTACTATATTATATGCATTACCCCTGTATTTAATATGTATGACTTTGTATTATATGTACTACCATTGTATTTGATATGTATGACTATAAAAAGTGGGCAATACACGAACCAATCCCCATTGTAAGATCAGGATTGCTCCAATAAAATGTTTTCTTATTTCCTGATAAGGCTGCTATTGTGCATGGGCCCGTCATTGTAAAGTACCATAAAAGATGTTGGCACTTTATTAATCCATCATAATAATATTATAATACTTAGGCATCTTCTAAATGCCTACTATCAATACACTTGCTAGTAGAAAGTCCAGTAGCTCAGCTAAAAGAGAAGATACTACCACTGCACAGCAAAACTTTATTAATATGAAAAACACAACTATCTTAGCCATTGCAATGTCCTCCGATAGTTAAATGGCGAAAATAGCAATCTTCTATAAATATGCCTCTAGGGGCATATTTATAAACGGCCGTTAACTTTTCGCGGCCGTGTTTCCCACCATTTTCGCCAAAATCAATATTAACGCGTTTTATTAAAGAAAAGTTAGCGCCTCGTTAACATTGCATCAGTTACCGCTCGGTTCTATTTATAAATCGGCGGTAACTAATGGGCGGCGTTAATCTTGGGCATTTCACTTCGCCACCTTCACAGTGGCGAAATCGGCCGAGATTGCCAGGGGGCAGGGTGGGGGGAGTACCCGCCACGGGAGGCACGCCCACCTCGCCGCGGGTGGTCGCATTCACCAGAGGGGCGCGTGACCCCTTCACAGCAGCCCCTCCCAGACCCCTGCCCCATACTCCCTGGAAGGGAGGGACCCGCTGGGAGGGGTGGAGGGACCGTCCAGCGGCGGCTCTGACAAGAGCCCTTTGGGGCTTAAGGGGTCCCGCAGCTCATACCAAGACCCCTCTTCCCTGGCAATATCAGGACCCATGCGGAACTTACAAGTGCCCTTGTGGCCCTGAGAAGGGCCTGTGGGGCTTAAGGGGTCTCTTATTTCAGAAATATGATTGGGTACTGTATAACCATGTGTTACCAAGCATTGAAAAATCGGATTAGGACGTTCTGCAAACCTATATAAAGACATGCAATCCTCCGAGGAGCTCAGAAGTCATCGCAGTAGATAGCAGAAGACAGAAAAAAGAAGAAGCTGGCAACATTGGTTCCGCTGAAGCCGGCGGTGGTGGCCTCAGCGGAGCTGGTGTCGCAGGATGGAAGAAAGAAGGTGCAGTCCAAGGGTTCTTTTAAGAACTGACGGGGGTCCTGGTTCGAGCTGCAGGACCCCCAACAAAGGCACTTATCAGTGCCGCAAGGGCCCTTACAAGGGGAGGGGAGTCCCGGTACGGGTTGCGAGACCCCCTAAGCCACAAAGGCCCTTCTCAGGGCCGCAAGAGCACTTGTAAGTGCCGCAAGGGCCCTGATAGGGCTGGGGAAGAGGGGAAGAGTGCCCCAAAAGGCACTTATCAGTGCCCCTGCTGGAGGGTCCCTCCACCCCACCAGCGGGCCCTTCCCCTCCCCGTGAATGAATGCCGCAAAAGGATTTCAAACTACCACCACACATCACCGTGGTAATGCTTTTCACGGCGGTGTGCTTCGTCTTTATAAATATGGTGAAAGTGTTATTTTCGACGCGGAAATGTGCAGCGGTAATAACGGCCGTTTATAAATACGGCCCATAATCTGTCATTTCTTGAAAACCTTATGTAATGCACTAAATCTGCCAAAAGAAATCAGAAGAAAGCAGAGACAGCCTGAGCGACTCCTTGCGCGGAAGTATGTTAGCTGTTATGAAATAATTAAGCAAGGGTGAGATCTCTCAGCTTGTTCATTAATAATAAAATGTATTATTTTATTTTTTTAAGAAATAAAAAAAACAGTTTTTTGTAGTTTCTCTGGGTGCAAAATATGAATTTTTTAAAAAATGAAATGAAGTACTCCTGTTAGTTTAGCATTTTTCTGCAGTATGTGCTAGTTTAATTTTATCTCAAAATATCTGCAAACATATTTCATCTAAGAAAGGTTAAAGTTATATAGACATTTCCTTAAGTATAGCTTGCAGAGTTAAGTGTTCCTGTTCGAAATCTTTAAATGTCATTTGCTAAAGCAATTTCAGTATTCAGTTGCTTGTTTTTGAACATTCTGTACTAGCTATTGACATTTTTGATAATCAGAAGCACCGTATATGTTTTGTTTAGAATTTTTTGTGTGTATTGCATTTGTTTATTTTGAGACCAGCACATTTTGAACATATGGATATGGTACTGTGAATGGGGTTGTGTTTCTGTTTTCCTCAGACTGGCAGGATCATTTTAGCTAAACTCTTTAAAGGGCATGTCCACCCCCACCACTAAAAATCTATACTTCTTTACCCATCTCTCCCAATGCTGAGATTGTTTACCGCCTCTTAGCTCCTAAAGCTCCTTATGATTATTTCTCTTTGCCATCGATGATCTCTCTGGTTTGCCATAGTCATGACTGTGGCAGACAGCTGCTACCTTCTCTAAAGTTGTATGCTTAAAGGGCTTGTCCACCCTTAAAAAAAAAACTGGTCACGTCAGTTACCTGCCCCCCAACCACAACTGATATATTCAGCACATTATAAGATGTATTATTTACCAGATATTTAAGTATAATTATTGCATCTATTGTGGCTGAGTAAGCTGACTCCTTCCTCCATGCAGTCAATCAAGGCTGTGCCTACTGACATCACAACCAATGATTGAATTACTGTTGATTTCCCTGCTGCCTCCTCTGCACATTCTAAATTTTTATAAATAGCTCCTTGAGCAGAGGAAGGGGGCAAATATCTTTTCCAGAACAGTAAAGAACATCTGATTAAATATTTGGTTACAAATGCATGTGATACACTGGTAAAAAAAAAAAAAAAAAAAGCAGTTGGGGTTTCCGTGCAGGTAACTGACAAGTTTTTGTTTTAAAGGGACACTGTACTGAAAAAACGACTTTGCTTCATCTTAATCTATAATTGAATACATGTAAGTAGCACTTACACTAATTTGCATGTGTTGCTGCATGCCTTCAATCAAGCACACATTATTTGTTTAGGAGCCAGTATCCCCCCTTTCTCTTTTAACCACTCCCACTTCCAGCCGACTTTTTTCCCCACAAACCAACTGTCAAGCCTGCACACAGCATTCCAGCTGTCAAAACTCTATCACCATTCCAGCTACAGTAAAACTTCTCACAGAAGAATAGTTTTTGAGAGCAAGGAACTTGATTGACAGCTGAAAAGTTTTAGATTGGATATCTAAAGAAATAGGGGACAGATCAACAAAAAATGTTACAGTGGTGGTTGGGAAGAATTATAGTTTCCAGTTATGGTCAATTTAAAATAACCTATTTTTTCGGTATAGATGCCCTTTCAGGTTGGAAATGCCCTTCAAGGTTGATTCTAGCGTGCTTTTTTTCTTGAAATGTGATGATCATAATTGTCCGAGCTGTAGTTTAATTTGAAAAAATTAAGCCGCTTATAATAACTTGAAGTTTAGTTCTTGAAGACGTTTCACTAGTTATCCGACTGGATTTCTCATTTCAGAATGACTTGTACAAGAATGTGGCAATTATGTACCCTGGAAAATCCCAATTAGCATATCACAGCCAAGTGTTAAGGGCATGATTGCATAGTGGCTAAGAGGTGTTATAGGAACTCCCAGAGTAAGGTGTCAAAACAGCATTGCACATGGCAGACAGTTGGTGTCAAACCCCCCCCACCTCTATTTAGGCTTGGTTTCTTTATTTTCACATAAATGGCCTCCTTAACACCTCTCTTGAACCAGTCACATTCCTTTGCCAATATGTTAACATTACAATCTTCAAAGGTATGTCCTTTATCCTTAAGATGCAGGTACACGGCTGAGTCCTGACCCGAGTTATTGGCTCTTCTGTGCTGGGCCATACGTTGATGCAGTTGCTTGTTTGGTCTCCCCCACATACAGATCAGAGCATTCTAAACTGCACTGCATATATGATGTTGCTTTTCCTGTGTTTCGGTATTGGGTCTTTTGGATGTACCAATTGCTGCCTCAGTGTGTTGTTTGGTTTAAAGCAGACAGGGATACGTATGGCCCAGCACAGATTAGCCAATACCTCAGGTCAGGACTCAGCCGTGTACCTGCATCTTAAGGATAAAGGACATACCTTTGAAGATTGTAGTTTTAACATATTTGCAAAGGAATGTGACTGGTTCAAGAGAGGTGTCAAGGAGGCCATTTATGTAAAAATAAAGAAACCAAGCCTAAGTAGAGGTTGGTGTTCCTATAACACCTCTTAGCCACTATGCAATCATGTCCTTAATACCTGGCTGTGATATGCTAATTGAGATTTTCCAGGGTACATAATTGCCACAATTGTTCAAGTTATTCTGAATTGAGAAAGCCAGTCGGATGACTAGCGAAACGTCTTCAAGAACTAAACTTCAATCCAGTTGATCTAATTGAATACACCATGACCTGGATGAATGAGAACCTTCACAAGCAGCTTATAATAACATTTATAAAGGGTTACCATTATGTTTATGGCTAAATTCACCACATTCGCTCAAGTCATTAAGCTATAAAGCCAAAAAAGACAAACAGTTTGGTTAGAAACACATTTTTATTTAAAAAATAAAATAGAGCCATTCTATTTTCTAAAGGAGAACTAAAGGGTTATCCCATCTAAGTTATACCCAGGGTGAGGGACTAAAATGTTACAGACTCTCTGGGAATACATCAGATTTGAAAAAATATTCAATTGTAGGTGCTGTATGTAGGAAGTATATTCAGAGCACATATTTTGATATGTTCAAATGCCTGCCAAATGAAGGGGGGGTTATGGACCAGACCCAAGCTGCACTTATAAATTACAATTACCGCAGGTAAGTCATGGGGAATAACACATTTAAATCAAAATAAGTAATAAATATTTTTTTCTTAGAAAATAGAAAAATATATATTTTCTTTCTTCTTAAAAAGCTTTAAAAAAATAAATAAATAAAATAACTGTCTATGAAGACAAAGTTTTGTACCTTTTCCAGACTTGTTTTAGCAAAAGCATGTGGTATTTAGTCATGTTTTAGCTCAGTCAAATGTCATAAAGCAGTACTGAGCCATGACTGTAAATCTACAGAAACTTTATGCTACATCAGCAAGTTTTTGTAATTTCTCACTGGGCTTGTCTAGGTTTATTAATTTATTATTTTCACGTAACACAGTCTGCAGGTTAAATACTCCATAATTATTTTTAGTGGCCAAAGTTGTCATGCTGTATTATGGAAAAAAATGTAATGGGCAAGTTCATCAATTAAATAAAAAACTTTATATAGGTAAACTACCCCCAAAAACTGTAATATTTAGAAAACAAAGGGTCAATTCATAACAATCGCTATTTTTGCCATTTCACCTATCACAAGACATTGCAATAGGCAAAGAGCACTATTTTCCCGGTATTTTCAAACCGATCATTTTCGTTGCGAAAGGTATTGATATGTGGTGTAAGTATCAGCAATGTGCGCTGACAACTTCACCTTATTCATTGCGTTGTCGGGTATCGCGGTGAAAAGAGAAATTGCATCATCCATTACAAGACCAGGGCTACACCAGGGGGGTCTTTAGCAAAAAAAACACTAATGTATACGTTGAATTTAGAGGCATATTTATTAAGCAAAGAAGGTGAAATTTTAGATCTGTTTTTGACATTTTTTATTTAACGCTATTTATGAATAGGTACAATTTTGCTTTTTTGCCAGCTTTTCTGCCTTTAAAAAGAAATTTTAAGACAGAAAAGCCTGCAGTTTTACTTACTTACTAGAATGTTCCATTAACATGACTATTTCTTATACAGCACTATGGTATGTTCCCATATTAATGTAACTGGTTTGATAATTACCTGCAGTTTGCTGAAAAAAGCAAATTACTAAAAATAGAGAAAATTTGCCTGGGTGTGTTTTACACTATTTATCATATTTTTTGCTGAAAAAAAACACCACATGTGTTATGCTATTTATAAATTACAAAGATAGTGTTCAGTGTTTATTAACCAATTTGATACTACTTTAAAAAACCACCAGGGAATGTTACCTATTTACCATCAAATGCGCTGAACTTAACTTTTTGCTACTGTTTGCCACTTAATTTTCACCTTTGATGAAAATTTGCCTTTTTAATAACTATGACGAAAAGAAAAGTTGAAAGTTGTGGTTAGACCCCCATTTGACTTTATTGGTAAATTAAAGAAGCGATCTTAGGAAAATCGTGAATCGCAGATCGTATGACAGTAAATGCTGAAAAATACTGACACCTTCCATGGACCCATTGGCAGGCTAGATAAATGGTCACTTTTGCGTTTTCGACACCTCAGACTTGGCGATTTTGAATGGCTGAACTTAACAGAATAAAACATTTTTCACCATTTTTTCGAGCGGTTAATGCAGCAATGTATGGCAAAAGCTGGCAGTAATGACTTTTCCCCACTGGTTATAACTGCTTTATAAATTGCGAAAAGTCCAAATTTGGCGAAAAGTTGGCGATAACAATGCAAACATTTTTGCAAACCTTTATAAATATGTATGGGGTGCCATTTGTTCCCAGATCATTTTGGAACAAAAAAACCCACAATGTTTTGGTTAGAAAACTATATTTAATCGACCAAAAATAATTTGGAGGTAACAAAACATACATTTAGTTAACAAAAAACAACTGTAGCACCAAAATAAATATTTTGATGACCAAAATCTTTTTTTGTGAACAAAATGTACAGTGGATTGAAACAAACTATTTTTTGTACACAAAAACTGGTGAAAAGAAACATTATGCTGGCAAAAAGAAAATTTTGTAGACCAAATACATCTTGTAGATAGTGAGGGTTTTAGTACACAAAATGAACTAAGAAAAACAAGCATACTTTTTGTCTTGAAAAAAAAAACCAATTTGCACCAAGATTTATGTTTGGTAATGGTAAATGGCATAAAATGGTAAATGACAAACTTTCCTTTAATCTAAGTTTAATCCCTTCATAATAAAGGCATACACATAATGACTCTCTTGCCCATAAATTTACCTTTAACTCTTTAATAAGGATATCTGGTATATAATACACTTTCCCTTTAAAATGGTAATTGCCATGCACCCCCTTTAATCTCAATAACAATAAAAATATGACACAGGGCTGTTTCTAGCTATCTTGATGCCCTAGCATGATCAGATTGCAATCTCATTGCACTTAAAATCACAGTAATGTGGCCTATCCCTCCAAGAGTATTGGCATAAACACTTTCAGAGCCAGCACTTTCCCAGAGTATTGCCATTAACCCTTCAGTGCCAGCAGATTATTACCATTAACCCTTTCAGCTGCCAGCAATGACATGATATACAGTAAGGTCCGGCTTTCCATGTCTCCTCCATTGAATTGTTCACTTCTCACCTACTCTAAGTTTTAATTGAAGAGTTGGATGGAAGGAAGAAAGAGGCAGGGATAGTAATCTCATGGATTTTAGTCACAGTGGCCACTGTTATAAAGTCTGCAGCAGCTTTAACTAGAGATGGCCGGTTCGCAGATCCGAAACCGGATTTTCCGGAATTCCGCTTTACAAATTTTTTCCGAACTGCATTCGAAAATTATTGTAGCCAATTCTGATAGATTTCAATCAGATTCTTCGATAAAGCATACCAATCAGATTATTTCTGAAAGACTGATTGTAACCAATTCTGATTCTGATACAATCAGTTTCTATCAAAAATAATCTGATTAGCATGCTAACTAGAGATGGACGGGATTGCGGAACCGAACCCGGTTCCACGGCAGATCTCCGAGATCTGTGAATCCACCAAACTCGCAGATTTTCCGGAATATGGCTTTACGGATTTTCCGAACCCATGTTGGAAAATTTTCATGTATCAATTCACCAATCACTATTTTACCTGTGCCAACCCCCTGGGTATAAAAGGCAGCTAGACAGGTGCCACTTTGTCTGTGTGTTAAAGTGCATGTCCACCCCTTTTTCAATTTTTTAATATATAGTAGGGCTAGTTCCCCCAGCCCCAACCGCTATATTATCTTTTCCAGAAACTCCCCCGATCGTTACTTACCTTTCCTCTCTGCTCCACCGCACTGCCCGGCCTTCTGCTTGCGTAGAACTGCAAGCAGAGGGCCGGACCGGCAGCCGTGTCTGTGATTGGCTGAGCGGCAGCTAATCACGGACGCGGCTGGCGGCAGTTCAGAACGCCGGAGGAGGGAGGGAAGGTAAGTAGAGTTCAGGGGAGTCTCTGGAAAAGATAATATTGTGGTTGGGGCTGGGGGAACTAGCCCTACTATATCTACAAGGGGATTTACACTAGGGGGAGGGAGAACAAAATGCGTGGGAGAGGGAGGGAGAGGGAGGGGGGGAGGGAGTGAAGGGCTGCTCTGAGCAAGCCAAAACCTCTGAGAGGACATCTCAGAGGCGGAAACAATTTCCCTGGTGGCCAGGCTCCTGGTGGACAGTTTTCTGGACTTTGGGGTAACTTTACAGGAAAACCATTTGGAGCTGGGATGTAAGGTAAGGATTTTTATGCTCTACAGAGTGGGGCCAGTAGTAGGGGAAATTATAGTTTTGGGGGTGGACATGCCCTTTAAAGTGAGTTTAGTGGAGACCTGACAGTGTAGGAGTTGGAAAGAGTTTTTTTTCTGCTTTTTGAGCTTTCTGTGTGTGAATTTTAGTGTGGTGGATTAGCACTTGTTGTAAACCACTTCTGTATTCACAACCTAGTTCCTGTTTATTGCTGACCCAAGGCCAAGATACTTGTGATAATCCCTTAGATATTTATAAAAGCATTCATTTCAGTGCAGTTATGCCTAAAATTTTATGTGTATTGTTGATATGATTTTTTAATTCCAATCCTCTTGAAACCTTCCAAATTCTTGAAACCTCATCCTGTTTTCAACCTGCCAAAAGGAGCACCCAGAATTTCTGCCTTAAACCTCCCAAAAGTTTATATTTTTTTCTACCTGAGTTACTTCAGTAAATTTAAAACAATTTGGGATTGTTTAAGGCAGTGCTCTTTAACACTGAATTGCTGCCCCGCCTTAAACAAATGGTTATAGTTTTATCTTTAGTTCTCTGTTAAAATAAATGGCTAACAAGGCAAGATTTACAAAATAATGTAAATAATTTCTGTGATGTTGTAAAAGGGTTACATTGTGTGTAAATTCTATTAACGTGTTAAATTTTGGGTATTTCATTATTGTTTCTTTTTATTTAAGCTGGCTGTCCGGTGGTTGGAGCACAATTGCCGTTATCAGTACATGGACGAACTACTGCAGTACGTTCGTTTTGGTCTAATGGATACAAACACACTTCATACAGTTGCTCTCTCTCACCCACTAATCCAAAGCAGTGAAACCACAACAGCACTTATCAATGAAGCCTTGGAATATCACCAAAGTATCTATGCACAGCCAGTTTGGCAGACTATTAGGACAAAACCTCGCTTCCAGTCTAACACACTTTACATTGTTGGAGGCAAAAAGAGAGAGATCTGCAAGGTTCGGGAGCTTAGGTACTTTAATCCAATTGATCAAGACAATGTTCATATAGCAGGAATAGCAAACTGGAGTGAGCTAACCCCTATGCCAGTAGGACGGAGTCATCACAGTGTTGCTATCATGGGCAACTTTCTGTTTGCTGCTGGAGGAGAGGTGGAACATTCAAGTGGTCGAACATGTGCAGTGAGAACTGCCTGTCGCTATGATCCTCGAAGCAACACTTGGGTAGATATTGCTCCAATGAAAAACTGCAGAGAGCACTTTGTGTTGGGCACAGTAGATGATTATCTTTATGCAGTAGGTGGTAGAAATGAACTTCGTCAAGTTTTACCAACTGTAGAGAGATACTGTCCCAAGAAAAATAAGTGGACTTTTGTACAGTCCTTTGACAGGTCCCTTTCATGTCATGCTGGATGTGTGGCTGATGGTCTACTTTGGGTATCAGGTAAGAGAAAATTCCATTTGATAATTGCTACGGTATTGGTAATACAATAACACTGTTCTTTCTAAATGGTTATTTTACCATAAGCCCCTCAGTTTAAAAAAATAGTATATTTTCCTTATAATTAAAGGAGAGGAGGTCTTTTGATAATTTCTTTTGATAAAAAAAAGACAAGAAATCCAATGATTATCAAAACACACAAATTTATATTTAAAATGGATACTGATAACAAATAATAAATTGTTATGCAGTTTTTGCCACCACAAGTTTTAGTACTTCTTGAATTACACACGGGCTGGACTGCCTAAAACTCTGGAGGCACCTGGTCTCAATAATGGATAAGTACATATGGAATAGCTAGCATAATATCAATTCCATAGAGGAACCCATCATAGATAGTATTTTAGTGCTTCACAGAAAGCATTAATATTATTTTGCAGGTTATATAGAAAATGATAGTGCTCCAGAACGATTATATTAAACAATTCATGCATTTAGAAAAAAAAAATGTTTAAAACTGGAATGGAATGATCTTGACTCGTAAAAGCTGGGTTTTTTTTCCGGCTTTTTAGTTGTTTGTTAAGCTTCCAGGCTAGATTTCAACATATTTAATTCAAATGTGGGCAGAATACATTGGAAAATCTCATCTGCGCTGCACTACTTCAAAGTTAAGAGGAAAGTAGATTTTAACTGATGCTTATATGAGATGGCATTTTTTAATGATATATCTATAGAAAACTCCTACAACAGAGATGATTCCCTTGGGGAGGTAGATCAAAACTGCCAATCAATAAAATATACTTGTTAGGGGAAGCCATGAAATCTGTGCAAGCGCTTTGATTGCAAGGGACACAGGAGCAGCATGGGGTATCATAACCCAAGAGCAGGCAGACTGACGACTTTCAAAGCCAAAATTACTGCTGCAGGCAAGGGTACTCCAGACCAGAAAAATGACAACATACAGGAACAGTTAATTCCATATCAATTTTTTTCTTTGTCAAATATGTATGCAAATTCTCCGCATCTCATTTCAGGAGATTAATCTAACAATGAGGAGAGAGAGGTATGTGAAGTGCATATAATTATCAAAGACCTCCAACATAGCACAGAAAAGGGCAAATATTCCTAGCTTTAGCCACATATTGTTATGCATTTTCCATAGGTCTATGGTGTTTTGAAGAAAATTAAGGTAATTTGGATCCAGTAATAACAGGAACTGAATAGGTGCAGGTTTTTATTGGAAAATAGTATATATACCAATTTAAGGTTATTTTCTATTTATTTTCTTTAATTAGACTTTAAATAAGAACTGGTTGAGATTATTTATATTCTTACAATACTGCAGAATAACACAAACACAGCCTTCTTACTCCATGCCTTCTGTGCTCCTTCTTTTGGCATTACTTAATGGGCCCATACATCGGCCTATTTTATTGGTTCAATGATGATCGTATATTCAGCCGAAGGAGTACTCCCTTCCCTATAATCTTTAAAGTTGTGAAGGGTAATGGAGGAATGGGAGAGAAACCTGTGTAGGAACTCCTTGAGTTCCCACTTGTATTGTGAAGTGGTGAATATCTATCTGGAATCTTAGAAACTAAATGCATTTCATGGGAGTTATGAAGGATTTTTCTAGGTTTATTTGGGTGGAATATAGGGAAATCGTCTATTAAGTATATTAATGAGAGAATGCCTGGTTTTATGTGATCTCTCCGTTTGAATTGTAAGGGACACCTGTGATTCTATGATATGTAAATAGTATGAAAGGCGTCTTTTAGATCAATCTTGTGCTTGAAGTATTCCCTATGAAGCAGATACTGCAAGTCTGAGAGGTTCTAGCCTAACCTTTTTGGCTTCATGAACTGATTTAGGGCCTTTATGTTTAAAATTGGGTGTAGTGAGGGGTCTTGTTTCTGTATTGGAAACAGGAGGCTTATCCAGCCCTTCCTTAATGGTTGTAAGTGCGTTATCTTGCCGTGGACGAGGGCTTGGGTGAATACACCATCTAGGTCTGTGCAAACTTGGAGTTTTAAACTGAAAGAAAAATCTTTTAAAGGGTAACAACAGGCCCTTTTTTTATATAGTACCCACAGATCTGAAAATTTTCTCTCCCAAGCTGGGTATAACTGTGCTGTGAGATTGGAGTAAATGGGTACCTACCTGTAAAAAGTCTTTGGCCAGAGGCTGAGTATCCTGGACCGAAGGAGGACTGGCCTGCATATTGGCTTCTGGGTGTATATCTCTTGGTGGTGCCCTGCATGTTACCGAGGGTGCTCTGGGGTAATGTCCCTTCTGTCAATAGGGTCTCCTATTGGCAAAAAAAGGTTTGGGCTTTTTGAACCCTGCAAAGAATTTCTTGGCTTTGTATCTGCCTTTGACCTCCTGAATAAACTTGGATCCAAAAAGGCAACTAAAGTTTGGGAATTCATGAGATTTGGGTGCTATGGGTTCTCCTGGTGTCAGAGATATAATGAAAGGTCTGCCCTATAATTAGAGCAGTATATATATATATATGAGCTCTGCCTGCCACCTCTCTGATATTTAGCATGGCTGCCGCCCTGAGCCTTTTGCTCATATTGCCTCATTAGAGAGACACCCCTGTGTTTATTCTATCCACTATTCAGTGTAGCTTGCAAAATACTGTCTCAATTATCTTAAGTTCTGTGAATCATGTGGTGACACCGTTGAGGGGACTGGGAAACTCTTTGCAGTGAGAAGGTGACATGATAATTCAAATTTACTGCATCATAAGAGAAGGGAGAGGGTCGAGGCATCAAAGGTTATTTCAGTTCGCAGCATTTTTACCATCAGAGTTGGATTCAAATCCAATGCAAGTGTTCATAGGCTTGTATTGTGCTAATGCGACGAATGAGAATAGTTTCCGTCTAACTTTACAGTGTTGGCTGTGAAAAAATGAGTAAAACCTGATTCACTCGAGTATAAGTCGAGGGTAGAAATTATGACCACTACTGCCTTCTGATTCTGTATTGTTTTGAGGCTTTAAGTTGCCCTTTAAATGGACAGCAGAAATCCCATACAGTAACAGCCAAATCCAGTAGCAGTAACCCCCAATTCCTTGGCACTCCAGATGTTTGGAAGCTACAACTCCCAACATGCTTTGGTTGCTGGGAATTGTAGTTTCTAAACATGTGGAGTGGCAAGGTTCAATAAACTTTTAATTAAGCTTACCATCATTTACCCCCCATATAGTAAAGGGCACTCTCACCCCAATAGTTAAGTGTCACCTGAGAGTTGTAGTTTCAAGCTGTTACTTGCACTGAACTAGCAGCCATTTTGCCCCAAACTGAGAAGACCCATCAGATTTACAGCATCCAGTTGAGCAATGACAGCGCTGAGTGAGTCTATTGTTAATACAATAACACTGTTTCTTTCTAATGGTTATTTTACCATAAGCCCCTCAGTTTAAAAAATAGTATATTTTCCTTAATTAAAGGAGAGAGGTCTTTTGATAATTCTTTTGATAAAAAAAAGACAAGAATCCAATGATTATCAAAACACACAAATTATATTTAAAATGGATACTGAAACAAATAATAAATTGTTATGCAGTTTTTCCACCACAAGTTTTAGTACTTCTTGAATTACACACGGGCTGGACTGCCTAAAACTCTGGAGGCACCTTGCCTCAATAATGGATAAGTACTATGGAATAGCTAGCATAATATCAATTCCATAGAGGAACCCATCATAGATAGTATTTTAGGCTTCACAGAAAGCATTAATATTATTTTGCAGGTTATTAGAAAAGGATAGTGCTCCAGAACGATTATTAAACAATTCATGCATTTAGAAAAAAAAAATGTTTAAAAACTGGAATGAAGATGATCTTGACTGTAAAAGCTGGGTTTTTTTTTTCCGGCTTTTTAAGTTGTTTGTTAAGCTTCCAGGCTAGATTTCAACATATTTAATTCAATGTGGGCAGAATACCTGGAAAATCTCATCTGCGCTGCACTACTTCAAAGTTAAGAGGAAAGTAGATTTTAACTGATGCTTATATGAGATGGCATTTTTTAAGATATATCTATAGAAAACTCTCACAGAGATGATCCCTTGGGGAGTAGATCAAAACTGCAATCAATAAATATACTTGTTAGGGGAAGCCTGAAATCTGTGCAAGCGCTTTGATTGCATGGGACACAGGAGCAGCATGGGGTATCATAACCCAAGAGCAGGCAGACTGACGACTTTCAAGCCAAAATTACTGCTGCAGGCAAGGGTACTACCCAGACCAAAATGACAACATACAGGAACAGTTAATTCCATATCAATTTTTTTCTTTGTCAAATATGTATGCAAATCCTCCGCATCTCTCATTTCAGGAGATTAATCTAACATAGGAGAGAGAGGTATGTGAAGTGCATATAATTATCAAAGACCTCCAACATAGCACAAAAAGGGCAAATATTCCTAGCTTTAGCCACATATGTTATGCATTTTCCATAGGTCTATGGTGTTTTGAAGAAAATTAAGGTAATTTGGATCCAGTAATAACAGGAACTGAATAGGTGCAGGTTTTTTATTGGAAATAGTATATATACCCAATTTAAGGTTATTTTCTATTTATTTTCTTTAATTAGACTTTAAATAAGAACTGGTTGAGATTATTTATATTCTTACAATACTGCGAATAACACAAACACAGCCTTCTTACTCCATGCCTTCTGTCTCCTTCTTTTGGCATTACTTATGGGCCCATACATCTGCCTATTTTATTGGGTTCAATGATGATCGTATATTCAGCCGAAGGAGTACTCCCTTCCCTATATCTTTAAATTGTTAAGGGTAATGGAGGAATGGGAGAGAAACCTGTGTAGGAACTCTTGAGTTCCCACTTGTATTGTGAAGTGGTGATATCTATCTGGAATCCTAGAAACTAATGCATTTCATGGGGTTATGAAGGATTTTTCTAGGTTTAGTGAAAACCCTAGCTCTGCCAAATTGGTAGCATTAATCTCTTGTTGAGTAATAATAACTTGTTGGGGGAATATATGGAATCGTCTATTAAGTATATAATGAAGAATGCCTGGTTTTATGTGACCTCTCCGTTTGAATTGTAAGGGCACCTGGTGATTCTATGATATGTAAATAGTATGAAAGGCGTCTTTTAGATCTATCTTGTGCTTGAAGTATTCCCTATGAAGCAGATCCTGCAAGTCTGAGAGGTTCTAGCTAACCTTTTTGGCTCATGAACTGATTTAGGGCCTTTATGTTTAAAAATTGGTGTAGTGAGGGGTCTTGTTTCTGTATTGGAAACAGGAGGCTTATCCAGCCCTTCCTTAATGGTTTGTGAGCGTTATCTTGCCGTGGACGAGGGCTTGGGTGAATACACCATCTAGGTCGTGCAACTTGGAGTTTTAAACTGAAAAGAAAAATCTTTAAAGGGTAACAACAGGCCCTTTTTTTATATATCCTACCACACAGATCTGAAAATTTTCTCTCCCAAGCTGGTATAACTGTGCTGTGAGATTGGAGTAATGGGTACCTACCTGTAAAAGTCTTTGGCCAGAGGCTGAGTATCCTGGACCGAAGGAGGACTGGCCTGCATATTGGCTTCTGGTGTATATCTCTTGGTGTGCCCTGCATGTTACCGAGGTGCTTGGGGTAATGTCCTTCTGTCAATAGGGTCTCCTAGAAGCAAAAAAGGTTTGGGCTTTTTGAAACCCTGCAAAGAATTTCTTGGCTTTGTATCTGCCTTGCCTCCTGAATAAACTTGGATCCAAAAGGCAACTAAGTTTGGGAATTCATGAGATTTGGGTGCTATGGTTCTCCTGGTGTCAGAGATATAATTAAAGTTAGGTCTGCCCTATAATTAGAGCATTATATATATACATTACGAAAAAGAGTAATCCCCAAAACATTCTCAACCCCATAAGTAATAATACAGTTCCTTTATTAAATATATGGGGAATGAAGTGCTTAGACCATTATAATTAAAAACATTAAAAAACACCACATACATCACACTCTACAGCTATAATATCCATTTAAAGTTATTAAAAATATAATGTAAAACTACTCCCATATGATCCTAGGTAAAGACCTATAGTTACACAGAAAACGGTCAGGGTCTCAGTTTCCTGTCTGTGACTGAGACTAGCAGGGAGATTCAATAAAGTTCTTATCGTTAAATTGGTGGTAATTTTGCCCCAACAATGAGATCTTATTTAACATTTGAAAGCTACATCTTATTGGTTGGGGCAACAATTAGCACCATTTTAAAACGATAGAAACTTTTATTGAATAACCCTGTAAGTCCCTGAAAGTTAGTAGACCCTGATTGTTTTCTGTACTATAGGTCTTTACCTAGATCATTATGGGAGTACAGTTTTTACATTATATATTTTGATAACTTTAGTAGGACTATTATAGCTCTAGAGTGTGTATAGTGGAGCTTCAACTTTTAATTTTTTTTTAAAGGGTATGTCCACCCTTCAAAAAATTTTTTACCACTTCCCCTGTCCCCCCAGCCCCACCGCTATATTAGTATTATCAGAAAATGCCCAAAACTTTACTTACCTTCCCTCTTTCTCTGCCGCGCTGCCAGGCCCTCTGCTTGCGAGAAAATGCAAGCAGAGGGGCGGGACCGGCAGTCGCGTCTGTGATTGGCTGAGCGGCAGCCAATCACGGACGCGGCTGCCGGGAGTTCAGTGCAGCGGAGGTAAGAGGGAAGGTAAGTAATGTTTTGTGCATTTTCTGATAATACTAATAGAGCGGTTGGGGCTTGGGGGACAGGGGGAATGTTTGTAAAAAGGGTTTTATGGCAGGGGGAGGAATCCTAATCGGGAGGGAGGGGGAGAAGGGCTGCAGTATGCATGCCAAACTTCTACCGGAAGCCAGGTAGGAGGCAGAGTCCTATATGGACTCTGCTATCCTCCTGGTGGGCAGTTTTGTGGACTTGGGGGGGGACTACAGGAGAACCATATGGAGCTGGGATGTGGTAAGGTTTAAACTACACTACATGATGGGGCCAGTAGTGGGGGATTATAGTTTTTGAGGGTGAAACTGCCTTTAAAGTTATTGATCTAAGCACTTTATTCCCTATATATTTAAGTAGGGAATTGTAAATATGTACTTAAAGAGTGTGCAGAGTTTTGGGATTTCTCTTTTTCTGTGGTGTATATGTACTTTGTATATGTACTTGTAAATGAATTTAATAGTGAACCACAAGCATTAATTTGTCATTGATGTTTGTGGTTCACTATAAATCCACTTAATCTTGGAGTGCGACTCTCTCATCTTACTATTTGTGATATTTTAATACCCCAGGGGATTTGAGACGACTGCACCCAATCAGGTGTGTGTGCATTTGGGACTTTGCTTATTACTTAACGTTACAAATAAACTGACTTGTGCCCTACCAACCCCAATTCTAGCTATAATTAGAGCTACTCTCTGATTACTTTAGCAGTGCCATTTAGAGGATAGCAGGGCAGATGGTCCAAAGCGACATCACTCTCCTGGTCAGCTTTGGACAGCATAAACAGGAGGGGATCTGCTGTATCAGCCATTTTATTGTATATTCATAGAGTTAAGCGGATTGTAGATATGGACAGCCAGGTGGATCTAGTTTCGTAGGCTAATCGCTGCATATTCGGGATCCTTCCTTGACTACTGTGGTTTTAAATGCCAGTTGGGCATTCAGATAAAGTCCAGTGCTGCATATATAGTAATTAAAAGGGTGAAGGGCTTTACAGCGAGACCAACTGGTCATTTACAGTTGACTTACTCTCCCCAACTCTAAAGAGGAAGAGGTGTGGCAACATTTTTAGAATCCATCTACCCGTGACTGGGATGTGGAATGCGGAATACGGTGAGACAAAACCTCTCTCCCTTTAGATACTTGCCCAAAGGAGCAGGGAAACATGGTGCAGACACCGGTGGTGTGTAATGACTGAAACATACTGCGATGTTTCAACTTTATAGCGACTTTAGTACTTTTTCTGAGGGCAGAACCGATCTGTAAGAGAGACATTCCTTTTTCCTCTTATATACAAGCTCCTTATCTGAGGAAGAGGTAATGTGCCCTTATTATCCTTTTCTTTTGTTATTTGGGGGTAGCAAAGCAGTTTTCTAGCAAAAATACATCAGAACAGTCGCCGTTTCACTTGTAAGAACAAATATGTTTCTGTTTTTTTATAACGATATGCAAGTTTGTTAACACTTGGTTCTGTTTATGAATGTCAATGTACACAACTATGAGGCATATTTCTAAATGATCCATATTTTTGCAGGACATTGCACTGGCATAGATTCGCAAGCTATCCCCTAATAGCATGCTGGTGCCGGGGACACTTGCTCTCTACAGGCTTACATACAGAGTTTTTGGATTTTTTTTACCAAAGGTTAGAGTGAAGTGTAGGATAAATGCGCATGAGCGGCTTGGTTCACAGTCAGACTATGAACGGGGGAATGACCAGAGAGTTTTTATGTCTGGACTGAATGAACTTACCTATGATTAAATGCCCTAGAAACATGAAACGTGTCAGGTGTCCAAGGATGTTGCAATAAAGGACGGTTTTACTAGTATAGTGTCCGGTTTGGTTTGTCAATGTGCATCCCCCTTTTCATTTTGTTTCTTGAATTGGCAATGTATAACATTTCACTATAGATGCCCTTTAAATGGCTGAACTTAACACAGAACAACCTGTTATCATGGCTTATAAATTGTGTTAAGTATGAATTTGCTGAAAACAGCTGGCGAGAAGTTAAAGCACCCTGATAAATATTCCTCTATAAAGTGGTTAGAAATTACTGACAATATTGTACTGCAGCATATAAATCAATCAGTATATTAGATTTCATTCACAACAAAAAACCTTATAAGAAGTAGGGAAGTCTGTACTCATAATACCTCCCAATAATGCTGTTGACATTTCAACTTACTTTCACCTTAAAAAAGACAGAAGGGGCTGTGAACTTCAGAGTGATGGTTAGGCTTCAGGAACATCGTGAACTGGGTAAGTATTTTGGCCTTGGTGGTTTTGAATCTTCCTGTTAAGCTCTGCCCAGACCACCCAATCCTCAACCACACACCTTCTATGGGGATAGATCTTTCATATCAAGCCTGTCTTGGGGAAACCAGGAACATTGGGGTTACATCATAATATGCATGCTCATTGCTAAATGTAAAAGATGATAATATTTGGAAAATCTTGAAGTACCGCATATACTCGAGTATAAGTCAAGGTACCTATTTTTACATGAAAAATTAGTAAAACTGATTGACTCGAGTATAAGCCGAGGGTAGAATTATGACCACTACTGCCTTCTGATTTTGTATTTTTTTGTGGCTTAAGTTGCCCTTTAAATTGACAGCAGAATTCCCATGCATTAATCCCATCCAGTACCAGTAACCCCCAATTCCTTGGCACTCCAGATGTTTTGGAAACTACAACTCTCCGCATGCTTTGGTTGCTGGAATTGTAGTTTCTAAACATGTGGAGTGGCAGGTTCATAAACTTGTAATTAAAGCTTACATCATTTACAATTCTCCTGACCCCCATATAGGAAAGGGAACTCTGACCCCCATATAGTAAAGGGCCCTTAGGGTTTCCAGATCACCTGCTGATTGCAGGACGCTCTTAATAAATGCAGTTAACTGGGCTGCACTGATTGCATTAAAACTGCATTGCTGCTGACTCAGCCTTGCTGCATGTGATTTTAATAGGTGTCCTCAGATTTTTCACTGATCTGGAAACCCTACCTCTGACCCCAATAGTTAAAAATGTCACCTGAGAGTTGTAGTTTCAAGCTGTCACTAGCAGCCATTTTGCCCCAAACTGTGAAGACCTATCAGATTTACAGCATCCAAATGAGCAGTGACAGTGCTGAGTGAGTCCAGCAGCCAGACTACAGGAAGCAGGAAGGAGTGTAAAGGCAGATCAGCTCCTGTAACTTTCCGTGCAGTTGACCTACTGGTTACTATCCACAATTGCAGCATTTGGATCTAAATTAGGACTTGACCCGAGTATAAACCGAGGTTAGGGTTTCAGGCTAATTTTAAAGCCTGAAAATCTCGACTTTGAGTATTTAGGGTAATTCAGTGACTAAAATTGTAATTTTTAAAAAGAGAACACTTTCAATCAATACACATTATCTATATTGAGAGAAATCCAAAAACAAATAAAAAAATGAGTTAAATTAAAAATACAAAACAAAGATTGCACACAGAACAATTTCAGTTTTTAGCAGTTGAAATGTGCTGGACCCCATAAACAATAAAGTTTTGCATTTTCCATAATTAAAATGATTTTTGTAATCAGTCTGGTTAAATCCATCTTAACCAGGAAGTCGGGCTAAGTTATTGGTGTGGTGCTGGATTTCTTAAAAGGACAACTCCACGCTCATAATAACATCTTTTAGAAAGAATGATCTCTTTAAAATATGTTGATATATCATACTTTGTCCTCTGAATTATTACTGTATGCCTGCTATATTTCTGGATGCCTCCTGGAAACTGAGCAAATTAGAAAACCTGTACTGAGCGGCATGCTCAGAAGAGGCAGACAGGGGATTAACATCCAGGCATTGGCTGTGATGTCAACTGTCAAATCCATAACTGACAGTTACTAACAGGAAGAACCAGGAAGCAGTAACAGGAGCAAGAGGACATTGTGCAGGATGTCAAGGTAGACTTATATATTTTAGATTCAAACTATTACCATTTAGGGTTTTGGGGGGTGATTACCTGTATGTAAGTTTTATTTTATTTTTAAAAAGGCTGGACTGCCCTTAAGCAATTTCACTTTATCAAACAATCTATATGAGGGAACAATTTTAGTTGAGCCTTAAATATATTTATTTAAATAAACAATTTGCTTGTTTGTTTGCATAGAGATCAGGGGAATCTTCTCATAGAATCTTTCGACGCATAAAATGAAGTTCTATCCCCTTCCACTCATTGTACATTAAACCAGATTAGACCCCAAAGGAACATTATCTAAAATAATCTGTAAGATGCTAGCTCTTCTAGCCCCTCTTTTCATATGGTTTTGAGATATCTGCAGAAAAGAAACTTATACTGTTCATTAAAAAATCTGTCCCTTAACAGGGATGGGCAATCACATGCGCTAATTTATTCATGCATATTCATTAATAAAAAAGGTGGGGGGAAAAATCAATCATTAAATTCTAAGTTTATTAGTAAATAACACTGCAATCTTCATTCTGTATCCGCTCCCCTACCAGGCTGTCATATTTGCTGGACTTTACAATGGGTTTCGCTGCATAAAAAGCAGTCGATAAATGGTTGACCCAGTGGAAAAAAGTAAATAAGTTAAGTAACAAACAGATTCTTCTGTAAACTATCTCAGGGACATTTGCTTACAGGAACATGAGAGACATCTTTATTTAGTTAAAGGGCATGTTCACCCCTCCCAGGGAAATTTGTATACTTACGGTACCTTCCCTACCTCCAAAAAAAACCCCAAGCTTACATACATAACCATCTCATGGGTGTTCCTGAAGCCTAACCTTCATTCTGATCATCACAGACCCTTTTGCTCTTTTTGGGAAGTATAACATTTCTGTCACTTTAACTCTTTATGGTCTATAAATAGGATTTACTTCAGGTGAACATTTTCTTCTAATAAGAAAGAGACAATTTTGTAAGGGGGAAGGGGTTGCTATATAAAGAGTGAGAATGAGAGAGAGAAAGAGGAATAATAATGAAAATGGTAGGTTGAAAAGGTAAGACTGCAGGAGACAAAGTGAAAAAAGAAAGATGTGTTTTTAGATCAGCTGGTAAATAATAATAGTAACAATAATACTATTTAAAGCAGCATATAGGCTCCCAGGTAGATTTCTTGCGATTAAAGCAATCATCTCCATACTGGAACACTATTAATCACTCAATACCTGTGACTTAATTTCACAAAACTTTGCTTATCTTTATTTCTGTATTTGTGACCAGAAGGCAGCTGACAGCCCTTTCTTCTCACATAAAACATGCCTACCAGATCTAATGCTAAGCAACTATTGGACAGCCAATTGCTGCTTACTATATCTCAGATCAATTCCATTTACTAAACTCCTTACTAAACTTACTAAAATACAAAAAAACCCAAATTTAACTTTAGCTGCTGCAGGCATGGATTAAAGTCACGCTAACTGATTTACGGTTAGCATGACTTTAACCTGTTGATTGCAATGGCTGCACAAATATGATGAGCTTTTGTATTCACCAGCAGCTGGGCAGCTTTGCTTACATTACTATTTAAATTGTAACGTAAGAGGAAAGCTCTTCTGTGATTTACCAAGTTCCGCACAGTCACTGGCGAATCTCACATCAGATTGGCTCTGGCTTAGGGTAAATCTCCCCAAAAATACCTTATTGTCTTGTTTCTGACAGAGAATCAAGTAGTAAAACATCCCCTACAATTATTTAAAGACCTCCACTTTTATTAATTGTGAAACAACTAAGCAGGGATGGCATACAGCTTTGACCAAAATGGCCACCGGTCTGCAGAGGCAGTTAAATGAAAATAAATGCGATACACCATAAATAAGATTGCCCTTTAATAGATAACATATGAGATGAATTTTTGCTGAGAAGGGTTCTAAAATGTATTACATTTTTTTATTGCTAAATGAACCTTAATGGCAATTTATATGTATGCATGACCTGGAAACAGAGGTTGGTTACACATGCATACAACTTCTACTTTAATGTCCAAGCTCATATGTAAAGTACAGCAAATAAATTGATTTCAACATTTGGTGTGGGTGGCATTCCCTAAGCAGAGATTTATTTTAAGTAGATATGTAAATTTTATAATGCTGTTGGATTCTATTTATAAGAGAAATAGATACTCACTTGGAAGATATAAAATGTATTTATCTTTCACAACTGCCAAAAATAATGTTGGAATATTATACATAGGGCATATAAATGTCACAGTATTTAATGAAGTACTTTTGGGATTTGAAACGTCGAAAAATAAAAGTAGAAAATCAAAAAGTTTCTTTTTGCTATCATTTTGGTGTAATACTTGCATATTGCGGTACTTTGTTTTTCTATTTTAGGATAGAATTCATACATCTTATGTAAAGTATCTTACACACTTTATTTTGTACTTCTTAGTTTAAAATATAAAATAGTATTATAAGTCACTTTAGTGTCACATGTGTAAATATATTTTTTCCCAGCTTTGTACTTGGTCATGGAACCCTGTAATTTGAATATACTCAAACAGTCATCAGTCATATTAAAGTGCCTATGTGTAAAAGGCACTAAAGTGACATTTCAAAAAGTGACTTTGTGTATAAGTTATTCATGACTTGTATATCAATAAACCACATAATTAATTAAACATACATTTCAAAACCTCTGTATCTTATGTGCACACTTCTGTCATATATATCTAGAACAACATTTGCTCGTTTTAATCAGTATAAGTAAATCGGTATAAGTAAATCATCAGGTCAATATATCAATTGTTTATTATAGAAAGCATTTAAAGGAGAATTGAAGTTACTCATGCGTAGGATCTGGTGCATCCGTTTTCTTGTATTTTTTCTCTTCCTGTATTATACTTAGCTATACATATATACAGGGAGATTCAATAACAGTTCTTATCGTTAAAAATGGTGCTAATTTTGCCCCAACCAATCAGATGTAAGCTTTCAAATGTTAAATAAGATCTGATTGGTTGGGGCAAAATTAGCACCATTTTAAACGATAAGAACTTTTATTGAATAACCCTGATAATGTGTGGTGTGTTTATGCACTGTTGATTGGTGTTCTGATGAAGACGAAATGAGCGTCGTCAAAACATCAACTAAAAGTTATTGGAAGTAAGAAAACAGTGTGCTGGGGAATTATCTATATATTATTGACTAGTGGGTGTAATTGGTGGAGTTACCCTACCTGGTGGCACTTGGTGCAGAAGTCCCATGCAATACACCTTTCCTATATGTAATATCCTATTCCCCCCACCTCACTGGTAGCTCCTGAAAACTCAATGCAATCTCTTATGAAGCTATAAATATATTTATATAAAATAAAGGATGACAAGTATCCTTTAACATTAGTCTGATTGCATCATTCCTTATGGGTGCCAAAAGGGGATCAATTGCACTGCTTTGTACACATGTGCGAATATGACAATAATTATCACAATGATGTCCGAAAGGCCAAGTATCTGTAAGTGTATGGGGGCTAGGTCGGGCGTCGTTAATTATCTGAACTGTTGTCACCAACGATGCCTGACCAGACGCCTGTTTCGGCCGACTGAAGGCACTTACACTTACCGATAGTCACCCGAAACAGCCGTACATAGACCATTGTGTGTCATGGAATGGGCCCCACAATCACACAAGTGTACAGACCTTTAGTGCTAGGCCACACTATCGCGTTTTTCTTGCGAGTGCACTTGCGTTTTTTCAGATCATTGAAAACTCTGCAACGCATCGAAAACACACATTTTCGGGTGTGCATGCGATTGCGATTTGCGTTCCGCATTTTTAATCGCAATTGCATGCGTTTTTTTCATTAGGTATAGGAAACGCAATGAAATCGCATGCAATTCCGTGTGCCGATTGCATTTGTGGCGCAGTGTGGCCGTGCCCTTAGGGCCATATTTATAAAGCAGTGCTATTAGCTACTTTTTTTTCTGACAGACATTTTAGCAAAATAATTTGGATGAACTGCCGTATTTATAACTAATTTCAGGTGTGTTCATTTTTTTGCAGCAAAGTTACAGTATACGGTAACAGCAGGTGGTAACCACTCAGGAAGCATTTCTATACATATGAAAATTAGTCTAGAACAAGCCCCAGTGGAATTTTCAACAAACATATAGCATAACAAATATTTGGGGGGTTTTGTATAAAAAAACAGCCTGGGGAGTTTCTAATAATAATAATAATATATTATAACATCTTCTAGTAAGTTTTCACTAAAATTCAAATTGACAACTTATTATAAATACTGCTATGGTTTTCGCCAAGTTTAACTCAGCAAATGTGTCTGTGATGTGTGGCAAATATTTTGCCAACTAGCAGGAAGTGTTGGTAATTTATTGCTGTTGAAAATAACTGCAAATTTTCAACTTTGCCATATTATTAATATCCCCCATAGTCTTATCTGAACTATAGTGACAGTTTACATTTTAAAAAACTTTGTATCTGTATTTTCAAATCCTATGGCAAAGTTATTCTACCCTCCTCTCTTCAGCAGCGCAATCAGAAGTTTTCTTGTGTCTGACAGCTTTCCAGCTGGTCTCCCAGTTTCTATTTTCCCTGCTATCAATATTATTATTATTTTTATTTGCACATGTAGGTCTAGTATAGGGTCACAAGTAATAATTAAAGCTGCCATTACAAAATGTAAAAGTACTGTAAAATTAATCTTCTCAAGAACTATTAAATTAACCCGGCAGTATTTTAGAATCTATAGCCATTTTAACTCCACAACAAAAGAGTAAAAAAATATATATAAACAATAAAGATAAATCCCAGGGCATGTGAGAATATAGAAACAAGTAGTATCTAAATATTTCATAGGGCTGGCAACACAGGACTGAGAAATAAAATAATCAAATATTTAGTTGCCATTATTCCTGCTTGGGTAATAATGCTGTTGCCGTTAGCATCCCTTCCTGGGCACACTTAATTTACAAGATAAAAAATGTATGTAACTATTTGGGCCTTTTATAGTTATCCTGGGGGATTTGGGCAGCAGTTTGACACTGTGTGTATAATTTCCCTTAGATATACATCTTAATGCAAGAGATAATCTTTCTAGGAACAAACTACAGGCAACGAATGTGACACTATTACTTGGGTATAAAGTGAACAAAATACAAGACAATCAGTGGATACAGATGTTTCTAGAGCAGAGCAGAGGTAGAGATATGTCTCACTAGATTATCTAGCCTTCTACCTATGACATTTTCTATACTTTAGGATGATTACATGGATTTCAAGAGAGGGAGAGCAAGAATAAACATTTCTTCCTAATTCATATCTCGAATATTGTTCAATACAGCAGGTACTGGCCATTGTACCATGAAGGAGCTTTGATGATGATTAGGTTATGCAGAACACACTGAAATTTTCAAAAATCCGATTTGAACCCAATTGAAATTAATTTCAAAACTTTCGTTTTCGATTTACACTTTTCGACTATGATTTTCTCATTTTTGATCTGCAAATTTTCTGAGTGGAAACTGGGTTTATTTTGAAACTGGAACTCATCTCTAAAGATGATACCCTGACTGCCGGTTTTGAAAATCTGCGAATCTGACAGAATTGTCAAAATTCACTAATAAATAGCAGTCCCTGGGATCTTTCTAACAAGAAATTATTTAAATGAGTGCAAACTTAACAATTAGATGGGCTGGCAAACCTACCAACCTTCTAACAATTCCAGACTTATACAATACCATACTGCTATACTCAGTGGGATTCTGGACACTTCCCCAACAAGACTGCAGAGCTGTAAAACAATGGAGAGACACTACAGCTGCTGTAGTAGTTCATGTAGTAGCTTTTATTACTATAACAAAATCAGGCAGGCATAGCTCTGAAACACCTGGTGCACTTCTTCTGATGAAGTGTCGAGAGTTGACATGAAACGCGTCTTGTGTTCAGAGCCAGGCCTGCCGGATTTGTAAGTAAAATCTATGTTTTATTGAACCTGCTTGTATGTATTCAGCTCCTGCAATAGTTGTAGCGTCTCTACTTGTATACAATCCAGACTTATAGCTTCAGAAGTTACTACTAACAATGTGCGTGTGTGAACATAATGATATAGAAATGAATAACTTGAAGCCCAAACAATGAATGTGAGGGACTAAATTAAAAGGCTATAGACATAAGTCTAATAAAATCTTAAATCTTCCTTGGGCAAAGGGGTGGGGCATATTGGTTATACACAGCAAAAAAGTTATCTTCTAATGTTCCTGCAGTGTTCAGACAAACACATTTTAAATGGGCCAGGATGGGGAACCCGAGAGGTAAACTACTTGTCTGTTTAGACATCTGATAGATTTGACTAGTGTATGGCCAGCATAACAATAACAGTGTGGTAATTCCCACTTATACAGAAAACAAATATTCTTATACAATTGTAGTGTTGGGTAAATTTTACAGTCAGAATTCTGAGAATATTAAGGATTACCACGGAACATGATGGATCTTCTATAGATATTAATGTAAAAGCCCTTGAAAAGTTAGTCGCCTAGGCGCTTTGGCAACCTGGCTCCTGGGATTTTTCCAGCCCTGTATTAAGCTATAAATAACTTTCAGTTAAGCGATATTCCCAGTAATGCAGTTTTTGTAAAAATGACAATAAAAAACCCAGATCAAATTGTCAATGCAAATACAGGCAGCACAGGCATTGTTTGCGGATCTTAAACACTAACAGTAATTGACCTTCTATGCAAGCCGTACTTAGAATGCAGATCAACCCTAATAACGGAACTTTGGTTCTCTTAAATTATTTTTTTATGCATAATAATAAGCTTTGTCCCTGTCTAGTACAGTAAATGAACTGAGCTGAATCCACAGAGTATGTTATGTATACACTTTAGCCATAGCCTTATTACCACTAATTGCTGCTCTATGGGTAATTATTGCTAGTGTTGAATGTTTGCTCTTTTAAACAACTTGTGCATTTATTTTTCAGCAATGCAAAGGTAATGACTACAAATTTTATATCAAGGGCAACTACACCCTTTTCCATTCCCAAATCTATATTTCTACGGGAGGTAGGCATAAGTACCCAACTTCCATTTTGTTTTCATTTAAAGGTATTTAGCTATAGAAGTTTTGCAGTGTTTGCAGCATTCCGTCTCCCTGGCTGAGTTCAATTAAAAATAGTGTTTGAGTCAGGAAGAGAATATTTGAATACATTGGACATAAAAAGCTCAATATGGCCCAAATCAGTCTAAAACCCACGTTAACCTGAAGAAATTTCTGGTTAACTTGGGTTTTAGATGAATTTAAGAGCACAGCGCCATTTCCAAATGTTTTTGGAAATAGCACTGTGCTAGCGATCCAAAACCCTACTTGGTAGCGTGAAACTTAATGGCACTTTGAATGGGGCTTTAAAAAAAGTCACGCTTCTTTAGCGTGATCCCAGGATGCAATACCTGACGTAATCTCGTTTACATCAGGTATTGTATGCGGGATTGGGATAAGGTAGTAACGCAACTCTGAAAATTGAATCTCCACTAGTATTTTTAAGGGCATGAAAAGTTGTAGAGGGAAAAGTTTACTTAGTAGAGGGACATCATTTCCCTGGTGGGATATTGTCCTTACACGATTTAAAAGGCATGTCCACCCTTAAAAAGAGAAACTAGTGACTCATCCTTTATCTGTCAATAACCCTAACCAGTTTTCTGACCAGATTTTTAACTAGATATTTAATAATAAGTTATATTCCTTTCTGGTAAAGGTGCCTGCCTCCTCCCTCTGCTTAATGAGCTTTTTGTAAGCTTGAACATGTGCAGAGAAGGCAACAGTTCAGCAGTCAATGATTGGCTGTGATATCAGCAGTCATAGCCTTGATTAACTGCATAAAAGGGAGGGACCAGCTTACTGTGCCAGAATGGGGGAAATAATTATCCTTAAATATCTGGTTAATAATGCTAGGCAGTGCAAAATATATATTAATGGAGGTTGGGGGCAGGTAACTGACAAATTACCAGTTTTTGTTTAAAGGACGGACATGCCCTTTAAAGCAAAATAGAATGTAGGAATAATTGATCCTACCTCCCATAAAATTATTAATTTGCGTGAGTAAGTGTGGAGGAGTTGTTTTCAACATGTAGTTGCTATTTAGATAGTACCAACAAAACTAGTGGAGAGCTACTTAAGCATCTGAAGGTACAGTACACAAAAAAGCAAAACATAAGAAAAGATCATTATTACAGTACTCATACAGAAAAATATGTATTTGAAAAATTAAAACAATACAGCTATTTAATGTGCCACTTTTATATTGTCCGTTTTTTTAAAGTAAATTGTTCAGCTGCCGATAGTATCTATGTAATTGACTCCTCATGTATTTGACATTTTTAGACATTAAAATTGTTTCCTGTGAAGGTGCTTAATAGCTGTTCTTCTAAACCTAAATCTACAAGAATAGATTCAATTATATGCATTTAAAGGGCAACTGTGGTCTCAAAACAAGTTAGGGTTAAATGAAAGCCGGCAGTATTTCCTTTACACTGAGCCAACAATCACATCTCTGTCTGGAGCCTGTGAGAAATTATATTTGGGTGAATGTTCAAACTTCCTGCTTCCAGTAGCTTGAGTGACATCACCTGACCTCTGCTGGCCCTTTTTCCCCTGGGGGAGAAGCATGCTCAGTAAAGACTTAATGCTGGGGAAATCAGGAAGTACCTGAGGAAAAAATTGACAGTTGAGAAGGGGAGCCTATTAATGCAGGCTGGTCACATAACTAAAAACAGGAAGAGTTCAACCAGGAAGTTACATTGCTGAACTTTTGCAGCAATAACTTCTCACAAATTTTATCTAGAGATGTGATATAGGTTTTATTTTGAAAGTATGATGGAAGGCTTTTTATATAATCCTTACTAGTTTGGAAGAATTTGAGACCACATTTACCCTTTAAAGACATCCCATCCATCCTTCTTTTAAGCAGGAATTTTAAAGCATCATTCGCATTAACAGGTTGTTTTTGTAATATTCTTCAGGTGGCGTGACCAACACAGCACAGTATCAAAACAGATTAATGGTTTATGACCCAAGTCAGGTAAGTAAACTTTTGAAACACAGTTTAGAGCTCCATCCAACTCATAATTTATAATTTTATAGTTGGTAGATGAGTCAAATAGCAACCAGCGTCTTAAACTGAAAACCCCCGAGTACCCTGACGGCCTTTAAAAAATCATTTTCGCATAGTAGCAAATTTAGTCATACTGTAGTTAGGTGCTATTTATTGCTACTTATTGCAGTTTATTGTGAGTGCAGTTATTTTAGATTAGTTTGCCTTTAATTTCCAATGATCACAATCTTGTTTGGCATAAATGCCAATGATGATGATTTAGTTTTGGTGCTATTGAATGCATGTGATAGTCCAGGGTTTTTCAAAGAGCCAGAGTGTACCTCCAAATTTTGTTAGTGAAAATGTTTTACCAGTGTAACTTATATGTTGTTATGAGAAAAACTTCAATGCAGTCACTTTACACTACACTGATTATTAAAATTAGATTACAACAACTGTAAAGTGCATACATTTTAGTTTTATTATAACAATAAGTCCAACATTAAGAATACAGGAATACCACAAGAAAACATGTCATGCAGGGGAGGACTGGGACCTTTTGGCCTGGGGGGCAAATACATCCAAGTGGCCCTTTCACGGTAGATCACAAAATGTTTGACCACACCCACTGTACTAAGGTCACACACACTTTGTTTCAGTTTCGCCCATTTGTAAGACCACTATTCTCATTTTACATGGTTGCCTGCAGCGTTTAAAAGTGTATAATATGGTTTAGATAACTAATTGACTTATAAATTGGAGTTCTGCCTTAACACTGGTTAATGAACTGGAGGGCTAATAACACTGGCTAATGATCTGGAGGGCTAATAACACTGGCTAATAATCTGGAGGGCTAATAACACTGGCTAATGATCTGGAGGGCTAATAACACTGGCTAATGATCTGAAGGGCTAATAACACTGGCTAATGATCTGGCGGGCTTACAACACTGACTAAGAATCTGTAGGGCTGACGTTACACTGGCTAATGAACTGAAGGGCTGCCTAACTCTGGTTTATAATTTGGAGGGCTGACAACACTAATGATCTGGATGGCTGATTAACAATAGCTAATGATCTGGGGGGCTGATGTAACACTGGCTAATGAACTGGAGGGCTGACTAACACTGTCTAATGAACTGGAGGACTGACTAACACTGGCTAATGAACTGGATGGCTGATTAACCCTGGCTAATGAACTGGAGGGCTGACTAACACTAATGAACTGGAGGGCTGATTAACACTGGCTAATGAACTGGAGGGCTGACTAACACTGGCTAATTATCTGGAGGGCTTATAACACTGACTAATGATCTGGCAGGCTTACAACACTAACTAAGGATCTGGAGTGCTGACTAATACTGGCTAATGAACTTGGGGGCTGACTAACACTGAGGTATTCTGTTTCTTGCTCATGTTAGAGGTAGAGGCAGACGCATCACCGTTTAAGCTTCTGTGGCAGCCCACATTTTTCATTGGTGACCAGCCCGGGGGGCATTTGCCCCTCAGCCTACTGGGCCAGTCCTCCCCTGATTCATGATCTTAAAAAGTTTGAGAACCACTGTGATAGTTTTCTTGTTTGAGTACATTTGATTGTCAGTGTGTGATGTTCTGCAATATCCAAGTATCCCTTAAGCACAGAGACCCCAATCTTCACCTATAGCCAAGCCCTCATTTGCCTCACCAGGCATGGTTGCCCCCAGGTCTTAGAATGCAAAGTATCTGTTTTGAAGTCTTGGATAGTCAAGTAGAACAAAACAAACTAGGCAGAACTGGGCACTAACCAGCAGGGCAGCTGCAGAACAGGAATCGAATACAGAGAGGAAGACAGAGACAATGTCAGGAACGGAGCCAAAGGTCATACATGGGAAGTCATTCAACCAAACAGGGTACCTGGTATGAAGAGAGAGGCATAGTCAAGAAACAGGCATAGGTTAGGTAGAGCATTGAAGGCCCCCCCATGCAAGATTGGAGTCCGAGACCCTGACCCACCACACCCTCCACAGACTGAGGTCCGCGATCAGCTATTTTTAAACTGCTGAAAACATGCACGATCAGCTGTTTAAAAACTGTTTAACCCTCTTACCGTCCGGGCCACTCTACAGACCAAGATAGGCTAATGAGATTCAAATCTGCCACCAAAACAACCAAGACCAATCAGAAGCCAGTGAGATAGATTAAAAAAGAAGACCATTCTGGAAAATGCCGAAGATACAAAGACAATTCTGTAAAAAGAAGGGAATTGGTTGCCAATATTTATAGTCTAGTTTGGGTTCACTTAAATGCTACTGAAAATCAGTGATTGCCAATGACAACAATCTAGTTTGCCATTTACATGTACAGTAAACTGTTTTGAGATGTAAAATACATATACATACATATAATATATATATTATATAAATAATATAACTAGGTGGGGGTATATAGCATTATTACACATAGGAAAGGTCCATATGTATGTGTGTAATTTGCACTATTTAATTAAAATTAAAACCATAAGAAATAACACCATACAAAGTATAGTACTACTACCTACTAATGAATTACAAAACAATTTATATACAATAAATAAAGTAAACTTACTTTACTGGACACCCCTAAGTTTGAATGGAAAACTCAAAATGATAGGTTAAGACACACCTTCAGGATTTCTACAGGGTCTCCATGTAGACACTAACAGGAAGTGGAATTTTACCAACATCCAATGAGACGTCCTGATCTTCCACTGTTAGCAAATCAAAAAATTCTCTTAGGCACTGTCCATGACAAGACAGGAAGTGTAAGGAAGTTCCTGTATTACACCCAGTATTGTGCTGTTTGTAAAACATGTGACAGTCTTAGCCAATCCAGTTTCTGTTTGCTAGACAGGAAGTGTCTGTTTATGATTAAATGACTTTGCATGTCTCTGAAACTACCCAGCATTCTTAGAGAAATGGGCAGTTTTTACCCCAATATTAATATATTAAACATGAGGCTGTCAGGTACCTTCAGTTATAAGAAGGCTCTACTTCATTTTATACCCTGTGGGGAGCTTTTAGCTCCTTTATCCAAACCTCTCCATAACTTGTCAAGCTAATCAGAATCCTGTGTTTCCTAACCCTATAGTGACTGTAAATCTGGAACTTGCTGTGGTAATTACCAAGTATGAACCTAGCATGTTATTCTGGATCTTGTATAGGGTCTCAGAATGTCCAATGGAGCTGTTCAGATTGAATTGCACATTGTGGCAGGATTGCCTGGATCTGTGTTCAGATCTGGATACATATAATACATGTGTCCCAACTGAGCATCTGCTTTGTGTGAGAGCCCTGCCAGGACAGATGAGTGTTGGTCACAGTAACAGTGGCTGCAGCCAGCAGCGCATGTGACACACTGATCATGTGGTCCCATAGGGAACTGCATGGTTGGCCGTGACTTACTAACTGACCCATTTGTCTGATATGGACGACCGAACTCGGTCGCGGCTGGCTGCCCCACACCATCACATATTTCCAGCCGACTAATCCGTGGCACTATTGGTTCATTACTGGTGTTTACCCAGCCTTAAGGTTCGTACACACATGCGATCGCGGGTGCCAACCCGTGACGCACGATGTATACAAACGGCCAATAATCGTGCCTTGTATGGGCACTTAATCGGCTAAAATGGCCGTTCTGTCGATACACGGCACAAATATAATCCGAAACGCCCATTCGCACACGTCTTTTGCCGGCACCGGCGATCGCATGTGTGCACGAACCTTTAGACTTCATGGACTATAACTGCCAGGTAGGTGGTATTTGGAAGTGAGTGCAAATATGGTAAAGTTTATGACTCCTGTACGGGATTTACCAGAGGCTGTGCGATTTTGGGTGAATCTCACCCACACATAAGTATTTATCGCCAGCTATTAGTTGGTGTTTAATAGTTACATGTAAAGAGGCACGCAACCTCTGGTAAATTACTTTGAAACGGCCGCATGAGTGCCTCTGCTGGTACTCACGCTGCCGCAAAGCGGGCATTAACATTGCGCCAACCAATCGACCCATATAATGCTTCCCTAATCCAATAGTCTAATAGCTATGGATGTAAGGGAAGGGCAGATGAATCACTTGCATGTTCAAACCCTTGGGTAGGAAGCGCTAAAGCATGACCATGGGCTTTTAAAGGGCATGTCCACCCCCAAAACTATAATCCCCCCAACTACTGGCCCCACCATGTAGTGTAGTGTAATCCTTACCTCACATCCCAGCTCCATAGGGTTCTCCTGTAGTCCCCCCGCAAAGTCCCAAAAACTGCCCACCAGGAGGCTAGCAGAGTCCATATAGGACTCTGCCTGCTACCTGGCCTCAGGGAGAAGTTTGGCATGCGTACTTCAGCCCTTCTCCCTCCCCCTCCCTCTCCCTCCCTCTCCCGATTCCTTCCCCCTAGCGTAAAATCATTAAAAGATAAGATTCCCCCTGGGCTCTCAGCCCCAACCGCTATATTTTTATCTTTATAAAGCTCCCCAAACTCTTACTTACTCTCCTCTTTCTCCACTGCCTGAATGACCGCAGCCGCGTCCGTGATTGGCTGCCGCTCAGCCAATCCAGACGCGCTGCCGTCCCGCCCCTCTGCTTGCTTTTCTCGCAAGCAGAGGGCCGGGAGCGCGGCGGAGGAAGAGGGGAGGTAAGTAGTAGTTGGGGGGCTTTCTAAAAAAAATATGGCGGTTGGGGCTGGGAGCGCATGGGAGTCTTATATTAAAATTGTATTCTAGGATGGATATACCCTTTAATTTCAGGAAAATGTCTTTATTCCAGGATTTATGACAAGTTTTCCAGAATTCTGTGCAGTTAGGGAATGCTGGGAGTTGTAGTTTTAAACATGTGAAAAGTTCATTAAGAATACACTAACTGCAAAACAGAGAATGCTGGGATTTGTAGTTTTCAAAACATGTGAAGGTCACAAGCTTAGGCTGTATTAGATCTAGACAGATCCTTAGCTACAGGATATTAAGAAAAAACTTACTGCAAACAGAGAATGCTGGGAATTGTGGTTTTTAAACACGTAAAGTCACAAGTTAAACACGCCTGCTCTATACCATTAGGCTGATTATATCTAGACACATCCTTTGCCACAGGCAATAAATAAGATACTTTTGCATGTCCCCACCAATTTCTTTAAGTGAGAAATATGTGTTTATATGTTCGATTATTAAGGTTATGCTATTATAATAACATGATTCTATGAGGTACCTTCTGTTATAAGAAGGCTCTATTTCATTTTATACTCTGTGTGGAGCTTTTAGCTCCTCAATCCACACCTCTCCTTAACATGTATATTCAATCAGTATCCTGTGCTCCCAAGTCCTTGCATGTTAATCAGGATACTGTATAGGATTTAAGGTGGCTATACATATATCCGATTTTACTTATCCAACCAAGCGCTCATGCAATATTAGTTTGATCTTGCCAGAACCAACTTTCCCATTCTTCTATGCCACAGACAGGGGGTTCTTGCAGGATCGGTCTAATATCGCGGGAGCACTTGATCGGGAAAGTAAAATCGTATATATGTATGGGCTGCTTTTGATTGCCCAAAGGTGCTGTTTAGATTGCCTGGGTTAGTTCACAGACCTGCAGGTTTATTCCACATAGACCCTCTATATTCTAGCTGGCAGGTAGTATAGGTAAGGGAGGATATAAGTGTGTGTTTGTTCATTTAATATGATGCGATTATGTGTTGTTTTTTTTAGGACCTTCAGACTAATTTTATTATTTCCCCCCTGGATGTTTCCTGATGGTTCCTGTGAGCACTGCAACTACACATAGCAAAACATACACACATAATTTCCACTGTGCACCAACAGGCACACTTTTGCTAATATAATATAATATAAATATTAGTTAAGGCTAGGCCACACTATCTTGTTTCTCACACGCTTTCGATCGCGTAAGAAACGCATGCCAGGTTAGCACAAAGTGGATGGCCACACTTCCTGTGCTGCAGTCCTTTTTTAGAGTGCATGTGGTCACCATTTTCTTGCGAATTACAAGCGAACCATCAGGGCAATATTTATAAACCCGCTTTATTGCTTTTTAGCATTACCGTGGATTGGTTAATGTACGATCGTGGTCATAAATGGTCATAAATTTAAGGCCGCGATCGTACATTTACAACCGAATGTTTGGTCGTAGAATACCATGTGGTATTAAACTACTGCAATGGTATTCAATAGGGATCGTTAATCTACGATTTCATTATCGTAGATTTACGATCGGTATCGGTAATTTAAGATTGTATTGTAAATTTACAATAACGATCATAAATTAACGATCGTTAAACCGATGAGAAATTAACGAACGGTTTAACGTTCGTTTTCCAATCGTTAAAGGCGTGGTATGGCTAAAAAGCGATACCGAATATTTATAAATACTGCCCAAAATGACCTAAAAAACAAGCTTTTGTGTTCTAGAGCACAACAGGGAAGTAGGAATGCTCAGTACTACCTCCCCAACAATTATATATACATTTTTAAATGATAAGCGCTTCTAAGAAACACTTTGCAAATCCTTTAAATATATTTACTAGGACAATATATTTTAAGTGTAAGTTATAACTACTGGTGCACATTCTGTGCAAAACAGCACATTAATCTTGTGTTCATGTATTCTTTTGCCAGAGCTGATTAAAAACATGATTATAAAGGCACCTTAAAGGCTCATTATAATATTGCCCAACCTGGTCCATATATAAAACATGTAACCTTCAGGAAACGCAGCTGGACCTGTTTACCTCACTAATTGTGTGTTGTTCTCTTATAGAGGCATAAACAGTTAATAAATGATTCTTTTTAATGAGGCCTGCTTTATGTTTGCACACACAATCCATTTTTTAAAATTCTGTTGGCATATTGTTTACAGTATGCTCTTGCAAACTACATCTGCTTGTACCCGCACTGAATCTCAATTGCTTTATCATTCAGCACTGGGGCATGGCTTTAAGCAAGGCCTTTGTAGAGAGTCAATAATGACTGCCATCTGCCACAGAGCACAGAGCTACCTGCTAACAGACAGGCTCTGGTGACCTCAGTGTACCCACCTCTGATTAGTATTCAAACATTGACGTACAAGCTTTGACCCTTTTCGTACCCTCTGCCTTCCTTCCGCCACAGCTGATCACCTGACAGGCATTGCACAGAGGAAAAGAATGCTGTAATCATGGAGAAAAAAAGAAATTCTTTGCAGATTTGAAGATTTGAAGGCATTTTATCTTTGCATCCTGGCACTAAACTCTTAAATATATTTCACATTTTCTATTTTTCAATAACATATGTTAGAAAATGTAAACGATACACTTATTCAGGGAAGTTCATAGTGTTTTTAACAAGATCCTTCTTTTTGTTCTGAACTATAGAAATATACTGTATTTCCTTCTAACACAATTTTCACTACAGACTGGAACATAATGGGCAATTTACGGAGTGACGCTGCGTTCTTTTTTTCTTTTTTGGATAGGAGTTGTGCTGGCTGCACAGGTATCTTAAAAGACATCCGTGCAGCCGACGTAAGCGATTTCGTAATGCTTTTGCAATTCTTTTAACCGTGACTTTTTAATGCTAGTGATGGCAAACCTTTTATAGGCACCTGCAATCGCATGTGTGTATGAACCCTAAGAGTGCCCGCTATCTCATGAATATCTCATGAATATCTCACGTGTGTACGAACCTTTAGTCCCAGAAGTATTGCCACTGTTAAGAAGAGAACAATAGGATCGCTTCCCAATGATCATTAAAGGATAAGTGCACTGTAAAATCAAGTTATGTTCATTTGGAAGCTGCAGCTTTAAAAATACCATTGCCATATTTTATTTTTTTTTACCTATGTCCCTCCAGAGCCTAGCTTTGTGCCTTGGAAGTTGCTGACATCTTGTTACTGGTTTGCTGAATGTTAAGCTCCACCCCTCTGAGATTTCCTCTGCTTTCTCCTGCTTGAGCTTCAAACAGTAATGCCTGTGAGTTCCGTGCACACGCACGTGCACGGAACTCACAGGCATTACTGTTTGAGGCTAAAGCAGGAGAGTGCACGGAACTCACAGGCATTAATGTTTGAAGCTCAAACAGGAGAAAGCAAATGAACATAAATTGACTTTACAGTGCACTTATCCTTTAAGTAATTGACCAGATTGATCACTGAACAAGGTTGGTCTGATCATGCACACGCATAAGATCAAAGCCCGATGTGAACATTTGTCTGCCTTCTTTGATAAAATATTAAATGTTATGTTCACCCCTTTAATGAAACAAAAAATAATATAATAATATATATATATATATATAATAATATATATAAAGTAACAGATAGGGGCACTCCATGGACTGCAACAAATAATTTATTATAACATCAAACGGATCGACGCGTTTCAGCCTACACATGGCTGTCGTAGGATGACGACAGCACACGTGTAGGCTGAAACGCGTCGATCCGTTGATGTTAAAATAAATTATATGTTGCAGTCCATGGAGTGCCCCTATCTGTTACTTATACTGTGAATTGCCGTAGGCACCCGGGCAACGTGTGTGGGCAAGGGAGGAGTGTATCTGGTCACCGTTTGTATATAAATATATATATACACAATACAAGAATTGTGGAAGCACTCCAATTAGGCTAATTTACAACTACATTTAGCGGAAGTGCTACTAATCTGGTCAAAACATTATACAAACATAGAAAAGATAATCAATGCACATTCCTAGGCCCCATACAATACATTATTATCTGCACACTGGCATACTTTATAAACTAAGGGGTTTTAGTATACATTACTGTGATCACATAATGAAAAAGACTCCACTCTGCCTTTAATATAAAGCACTGGATGGCCTCTTCCCTCATTTTAAAAAGCCTAAGGGCTGAGGGGGAAGGGAGAGAGCCTGTTATATGGATCCAGTGTGTAAGAATGAGAAATGCAAAAGTTTGCTAATCGTAATTGAAGTAAAAGAAATTGAAAAGGTTAGATGTTAGGACCTTCCAGACTGGGGTTACCTTGACGTGGTTGGAAGGCTTTTCATTCATGTGATCACAGTAATGTATACTAAAACCCCTTAGTTTATAAAGTATGCCAGTGTGCAGATAATATAATATTGTATGGGGCCTAGGAATGTGCATTGATTATCTTTTCTATGTTTGTATAAATGTTTTGACCAGATTAAGGAAAACAAAAAAATAATATAATATATATATATATATATATATATATATATATATAAAAGTAACAGATAGGGGCACTCCATGGACTGCAACAAATAATTTATTATAACATCAAACGGATCGACGCGTTTCAGCCTACACATGGCTGTCGTCAGGATGACGACAGCCACGTGGTAGGCTGAAAGCGTCGATCGTTTGATGTTAAAATAAATTATATGTTGCAGTCCATGGAGTGCCCTATCTGTTACTTATACTGTGAATTGCCATAGGCACCCGGGCAACGTGTGTGGGCAAGGGAGGAGTGTATCTGGCACCGTTTGTATATAAAATATATATATACACAATACAAGAATTGTGGAAGCACTCCAATTAGGCTAATTTACAACTACATTTAGCGGAAGTGCTACTAATCTGGTCAAAACATTTATACAAACATAGAAAAGATAATCAATGCACATTCCTAGGCCCCATACCATATCATATTATCTGCAACTGGCATACTTATAAACTAAGGGGTTTTAGTATACATTACTGTGATCACATGAATGAAAAGCCTTCCAACCACGTCAAGGTAACCCAGTCGGAAGGTCCTAACATCTAACCTTTTCAATTTCTTTTACTTCAATACGATTAGCAAACTTTGCATTTCTCATTCTTACACACTGGTCCATATAACAGGCTCTCTCCCTTCCCCCTCAGCCCTTTGGCTTTTTAAAATGAGGGAAGAGGCCATCCAGTGCTTTATATTAAAGGCAAAGGACCTCCCATAAAGAGGCATGTTGGGGATGCTATTACCACATGGAGGCTTGACCAAGCCTCCCAATAAATACATACATACAAGAATTGTGGAAGCACTCCAATTAGGCTAATTTATAACTACTTTAGCGGAAGGGCTACTGATCTGGTCAAAACATTTATACAAACATGAAAAGATAATCAATGCACATTCCTAGGCCCCATACAATAATATTATCTGACATTGGCATACTTTATAAACTAAGGGGTTTTAGTATACATTACTGTGATCACATGAATGAAAAGCCTTCCAACCACGTCAAGGTAACCCCAGTCTGGAAGGTCCTAACTTCTAACCTTTTCAATTCCTTTTACTTCAATTACGATTAGCAAATTTTGCATTTCTCATTCTTACACACTGGATCCATATAACAGGCTCCCTTCCCCTCAGCCATTAGCCATTTTGAGAAATGCAAAGTTTGCTAATGGTAATTGAAGTAAAAGAAATTGAAAAGGTTAGACGTTAGGACCTTCCAGACTGGGGTTACCTTGACGTGGTTGTATGCCAGTGTGCAGATAATATGATATTGTATGGGGCCTAGGAGTGCATTGATTATCTTTTCAGGATTAATTAATTACCACCAATCCTAAATCTTTGTTTTTTCATTTTTTTCTTCTCTGACCTTCCTATCCATTTTTTTAAAGGGTGCAGGGCACAGGTAGTCAGTAAAGAACTGTCATCACCCATTCCTAGACCCTTCCTGGCACATTACATATAAAACTATCCATTCTATAAAAGCAAAAGATCATAAAAAGGAATAAGCATTATCTGTTCTTTGTGTCTGCAGCTAACACCCAATCCTTCAGTTAGCTGCTGTTGTGTGTCTGTGTTACTGAAGTCCCAATGTAGCACTATATCTAAATTAATCAATTCCAAAGCCCCCACACACACACACACACACACACACACACACACACACAAAGTAGTGAAAACAGCTGATAGTGCTGATTACCTTCCCATAGCAAAGCAGTTTTACTTTCAATAAAACACCAATCACTGGTGAATGCTATTGGCTGTTTGGAGGCACAGATCATCTCCACTGTACGTGCTCCCTTCTATAGCTGTGCCTCAGATTTTGAGAGGGAACAGGCACAGACAGATGTGAAAGATAATAACTAGGATTGAGCTGAACAGGACATGAGGAGATCTAGTGACAGGGAGCACTGAGAGCAAAAAGAGATCAAGTTTCTGGTACCACTAAAAATATAGAAAAGGATAAATGCAAGTAATTTTTTTCATAGAAAAAATACCAGCAGGAAAAGGCTGAGGCAGTGCGGCGAAGGATAGAGGCATGGTAATAAAAGATTGGGGCACTTTGTAAATAAAAGTTATGCGGTTGGGGCTGGAGAAAGGAGCAGTACATTATATTACAAGGGTGGACATGCCCTTTAAGTTTTAACCTTTGCTGGTTGCTGTCCTTCGATCCTTTCTTTTTAACTTTAAATCCCCCCCAACCTACAAACCACAATAGTTTTAAATCAACAGATGTAGGACTAACCTATTATATTGTTTCTCCCCACCTCTTTGCAGTTTTGGGGGTGATATACCCATATACAATCCAGTATTCCAATTAGTATTTATAGTTCTAATTTCTTGTAACCAGCATGCAACTGTGAATTTACAATAATATTATATATCATATATTTTACACACCCTACTGTAAATCAGTGATATTGAACCTTGGCACTACAGATGTTTGAAAACTACAACTCGCAACCATGGCATGCTGAGAGTTGTAGTTTCTAAACATGGCCATGGTTCAACTGCCATAAATGCTTAGAAGAATTAAGAATACAAATCTGACATTGCATGATAAACAGCTGAATGAAAACCTGGTTTATTCTTCTGTTTCTAGAATAAAATGGATCAGTCGCAGCCTATGTTTCAGAGGAGAGTATACCGCAATGGCAGCTGTACAAAGGAAGCTTTATGTACTAGGTGGAAATGATCGGACTATAATAATGATCGAATTCTTGTCCGCCACATTGACTCCTACAATATTGACACAGATCAGTGGACACGCTGCAACTTTAATCTGCTCACAGGTACATTCTTCATCTGTTAAGAATCGATATTTTAACATGTTTCCTCTTTAAATATACATCCATGTAGTGCACTGTTTTTAGCGATAGCTTAATTGAGAAAGAAAGTTGGATGATTAGCCAAACAACTTCAAGACTAAGGGCCATATTCAAAACCCACGTTATCTGCAATTTCCGATACCATGGGTTATCGTAAAAGTATGATCCCACCTATAAATATATGGCTGCAGCTGTATATTTACAAACGATAATTCGTACAATACTATGCAGTAGTAGACTACTTATTAGACTACTACTATTATGAACGTGGTAACATTTGTTGAAGGCACTGATCGCAAAATAGAATTTATAAATACGACCCTAACTTTAAAGGGAACTGTGGTCTCCAGTTCTTCCAAATTAGTAAGGATTATATAAAAAGCCTTCCATCATACCCTCAAAATAAAACCTAAATCACAAGTCTAGATAAAATTTGTGAGAAGTTATTGCTGGAGAGGTTCAGTAAAATTACCTGCTTACTTAAAATGACCTGCTTACCTACTTCCTGTTTTCAGCCATGTGACCAGCTTGTCATCATGTGATCAGCCTCTGCTGCATTAATAGGCTCTCCTTCATAACTGCAAAATTTTGTCCCAGGTCCTGATTTCCCCAGCATAAAGGGCAAGTCCAGTCCTAAAATGAAAACTTACATACAGGTAAATCACCCCCCAAAACCCTAAACTGTAATAGTCTGAAATCTGAAATATATAAGTCTAAAATCCTGCACAATGTCCTGTTGCCCCTGTTTCTGCTTCGGTTCTTCCAGTTAGTCACTGTCAGTTATGGATTTGACAGTTGAAATCACAGCCAATGACTGAATGTTAATTCCCTGTCTGCCTCTTCTGAGCATGCCCAGGCTCAGTAAAAGCTCAGTACAGGTTTCTAAATTGCTCAGTTTCCATGAGGCATCCAGAAGCATAGCAGGAATACACTAATGAATTCATAGGACAAACTATGATATATCAACATATTTAAAGAGGCCATTCTTTCTAAAAGATGTTCTTATGAGGGTGGAGTTGTCCTTTAAGTCTTAACTGAGTATGCTTCTCCCCCCATGGCAGCACGAGGGGTGGGGCAGGGGCAGTGTGATTACACTAAACCTATTGGAAACAAGAAGTTTGACATTCACCATAATGTAATTTCTCCCAGGCTCCAGACAGACAGGTGATTGTCTACCCATTTAAAGGAAAAAGCAGGCTTTCATTACCTAACTTGTTTTGAGACCACAGTTGCCCTTTAAGTTCAGTTGATCTATCTGAATACCATAAATATGATCCAGATTTAGGCAAAAATACCCAGCTGAAAAAGGGGTGGGACTCAAATGGCAATTGGAAAGTATCCCTGGATCAACAAAAACTACAGTAAATGTATTAATATCAATACTTTTTAATATTTTTAATTTTGAAACTTATCCAGACACTTTAAAGCTATTCAATGAGGTTGCCATTACCACATCTGCTGGAACAACAATCCCTGCACAACCACTGCTTCTCCAATGTAAACAGCCCAACTTGTCTAATCTGCCTGCATAGTCAAGCCCCTCCATTCACCTTATAATTTTAATTTCACTTCTCTGAACGACTTACATTTCCAAAATGTCCCATTTGTATATGTGATTCCAACTGCAAAGCTTATTCCAAATGCCTTGTAAAGAGGAGAGAATATATTTTTCTCTCTTGAATCTATTCCCACTTTATACAAGACAATATCTTGCTAGCTCTAGCCGTTTCTGTCTGGCACTGCTTGCTACAACCCAGTCTGGTTATCTACTAGAACCCAAAAATCTTTTCCCAACAGAGATTCACTTAGCACAGAGCCATTTATGGAAAATTAATATAAAAAAATAAGAGTACTTTTTCTAAGGACTAACAGTTTATTTAGTTGACAAGCTTTCAGGGCTATAGCCTCTTAATCAGGTCAGAGCAGTATTTATGGTCAGGCAAGGATTGTTAAACCCCAATGCATCAATTTACAGTTACCAACATTGTCGAAATGGGCAGCAAAGTGACAGATGAGTTTCAATCTACTGTATATAGATCTTCAGCAATAAATTAAACAAATATATGTAATCAACTGACTCAACCCTGCAAGCTCAATACCAAGGAGCATATTTAAAAGCAGGGGTATACTTAATTGATTGCTTCAAAACCAGGAGGTTAAGGACCTATGCCTCCCATTTTTCAATCAATATCTCAGGAGAAAGGGACAAAGAAACGTACCTTTCTCGCGATCCACCGCAGCAGCACCGACAGGTCCCAACCGCTTCCTGGTTCTAATCAACAATAGCGCTCATGCGCACTATTGTTGATTACAATCAGGCAGGGCCGCCATCAGGGGTTAAAGGGGGTACTCCTGTATGGGGCCCTGGACTTGGAAGGGGCCCAGAGAGTGAAAGGAAGGGGGAAAACTTTTTTTTTCCTGCAATACTGAATTCAGCCACTAGGTGGTGAACTCCATTCCTAGATAGAGAAGACAAACAAGGCGTTTCTGTCTATGTGGCTCCACCCCCTCCCACCCCTCCCCTGAACTATATCTTCTGTGCTGTAATCTCCATAGAGAGCAGGAGGGAGAACTGTAAGTTAACTGTCCCATTTCTGATTGTGAGAGTCCATGGGGGGCATTGTTACCCTCTGTCTCATGCTGTGTACAGGAACTGATAAACTTCCTCTCTGGGGCTGCTGGGGCCAGAACCTATATAGCAGTGATGGAAAACCTTGTAACTTCCAATGTTAAGAAACTACAACTCCCAGCATGCCTTGTTTGCATTCTGCTACTAAGGCGTGCACTGACATGGGGTAGGTTATAGCCTAATAGGGCTACTGGGCTATATACCTACCCCATGGGGGTAGCATGGCAGTTCCACAGCATCTCTATCCTGCCTATATACATATTTCCATCTCTGTCACATAGCACTATGGCAGTCCACACTGAGAGGAGATATGGATATAAGCAGGTAGAGATTGTGTCACATACCTGTATGGCAACTTCACACCATCTCTATCCTACCTATATTCAAATTTCTATCTCACTGTCACATATAGCAGTATGGCAACTTCAACACATCCCTATCTGCCCATATCAAATTCTATCTTGTGTCACATTGCAGCACACCATCTCTATTATCAGGATATAGACAGGATAGAGATGGTGTGGAGCTGCAATCTGAGATAGAAATATGGATATAGACAGGACAGATGTGGAGCTGCCATGCTGTCTAGCAATAGTGGCAGCCTTTTCAGTGCACAAATGGGTAGGGTGTAAGGATTTGAGATGGAGAATGGGGTGAATATATCAATAGACATACGTTTTAAGCAACACTAATGTAGAATAAATATGGGGTCTAATATGGGATCCAGTCTGTATGGGCTTTGCTTAAAGGTACCGTATATACTCAAACACTTACCTGCTCGGGCGGCCGCCGCTCCGCATCCTTGCTGGTTGACGTCACTACTCGGCGCCGAGAAGTGAGGCCGGCGCTGAGTAGTGACGTCAGCCAGCAGAGGAAAGTGGAGCATTGGCCGCCGGAGCAGAGAAGAGGATCCAGAGCAGCCTGCAGGGAAACATGTGGAGCAGGTAGCAGAAGGCAACTGTGGGGACTCAGAAGGGGGGGAAGTAGAGTAATTCCTGCAGTGGCTATTCCTTGCCACTGCAGATGTTTGGAAACTACAACTCCCAGCAACTAAAGCATGCTGGGAGGTGTTGTTTCCAAAAATCTGGAGTACAAGGAATGAGGCTTTAGTTGCCTTTTAAATGGACATAAGAATTCCCATACAGTAATAGCTAAATCCAGTATGGTTATTACTGTATGGGACTTCTGATGTTCATTAAGGGCAACTAAAGTCTAAAACAATACAGAACCAGAAGGAGGATGATATCTATTGCTGCCTTCTGATTCTGTATTGTTTTGAGGCTTTAGTTGCCCTTTAAATGGACAGCAGCATTCCCATACAGTAGTCCCATACAGTAAAACCTTACTGGTTTGGCTATTACTGTATAGGATTACTGTATGGGAATTCTGCTGTCCATTTAAAGGGCAACTAAAGCCTTAAAACAATACAGAATCAGAAGGCAGTTGTGGTCCTATACTTTTACGCCTTTTTAGAGGTAAAAGTGGGTGCCTAGTTTATACTCGGGTCGGTTTATACAAATATATATGGGTATGTTATATTTACCAGTCTGTACACTCTGAGCATGAGGGCATCTTAAGTGTGTGTACCGGTCGTGTGTGCGCGGGGAGGAGGTAGAGCAGTCTAGCGCCGTTAATGTAACGGGCTTAATGTCTAGTTGACATAATATTGCAGGCAACAATGTAAATGGGAATAATGGTCTTTAAATGGGTGTAACCTTAACAAAGTGGGTGTGGTCTTAACAAAGTGATGGTGGGGGGGGGGGGAAATCCGCATTCGCCGCTTCTCTTCTCCCCATGGTCCCTCTTTGCGTTTTAAAATATTGGGAGGTATGGACGTTCTGAGTTGGTTCGTGCTATGGGGGCCCAGAAATGTACCCAGTATAAGGGCCCAGGAAAGTCTGACGGCGGCCTGCAACCAGGAAGCAGTCCGTGTGCGCGCTATAGTTGATTAGAACCAAGAAGCGTTCGGTGTGCTGCTCGGTGGATTGCATGAAAGTTAAGTTTCTGCTATCTTCGGTTCTGGCTTCTGAGGCATAGCTCCTTAACCTCCAGTCTTCAATCAATACATTCAAGGAATAGTTCACTTTTCAAGTGAACTATTGTTTTAAATATAAATAACACTAGCAGTCAGTACAAATCCTACTCATTTTACAGTAAATAGTGATTAGATAAGAATCCTGCTCCTGGAAAAGGGGATGTGGAGAAAAATACACCTATGGTGGATTTACTCAGAGCCAAGTATATTTCATGTACAGAGATTCACTTGCAGCATTGAGTCTCGGGTAAAGCCTGGATTAACCCCTAAGGGCCAGGCCACATTAGCACGTTTTTCACGTGTTCGTGTCTTGCGCTCGTGCCCGCGATTCTCGGTAACATGAAATTGGAACATGACGTTCATGCGATTTCCGATGCGCATGCGGTTGCGCGTTCTGTTCGCATTTTGCGGCGAGCATTTTTTCGCGCAATCTGCGTTATTGCTTTAAAGATAGCAAAAAACGCAAACACCAATGCAAAAGCAAAAATAACGCACACTAACACACAGAAAGCGTGCGATAACGCACGTGAAAGCGTGCGCGCTTGATGCGTTGTGTGTGGCCTCAGCCTTAGGAGTATTTAAATGTAACAACAGCGCACGAAGAGCTGCAAAGTCGCTATTGAATAGCTTGCGGTGGGCGTGCTGATGTCTTGCTATACCTACGCAGCCACCACAAGGAAGGGATTAAAGTTGTGCATCTATTTCAAAGTGATCATTAACTAATGGCATGCGCAGCCACACTAGTGTGCGCGATATGTATGCATGCCCATTTCGGCCGATAATCGCCTGATCCCCAGGCAAATCATCAACCAGCCTTGACCGAACAGCCGTTTCTGCCGGCAAAGTTCCCATACCATGCACTATTATCGCCCGTGCATACACATCGGTCGTCACGGGTCGGCCACTGTAATCGCACATGTGTATATGGCGTAAGTCTTCCTTATAACTTCTGTTTTCATCCAGTTGCTTTAGTTAAGATTAATAAGCAGTTATGTCCAGTGTGCACATGCTATCTTCACCAAAGATCCAGCATCAGGAGTCACCAGTAAATAAATATTATTTGCATACTGGCTGTAATACAATGGCAATGTTGATAGATACAAAGTTACATCAGAGGGCCTGTCTAAATAAGACAACTATCACACACTGACAGTGTAACTTTCAGTGTAGACTTAATTGTCCCATGGGTATCACTGTGTGGTTGATTGGCATGTTTTATGTATGCTAGTGCTGCATTTTAATGATGCGCATTTTAATGTTTGGATAGTAACTAACTTCAAAAAGAGAGATACAAGTCCCAGCTGCTATCTTCGGTTAACAACCTGTTGACTGATGATACTGCCTGTCAGTTTATCATGGTAGGATACTAATGATTTCAAGTTAAGTGCATATACAGTGCATGCAAGCTAAGAGAACATGTGGGCAGAGATATTGACAGTAGTAAGCATCCACGACCAAGGAGGCAATACATGCTACGATTTTATAGGACAATATTCAATTACTGTATTAGTAAGAATTAGACTGTCTGATAATATTGTGTTATGGTCTTTACTTCAACAACTAATTATTAGCATCTATGTATACAAATACAGTGGTAGAATAAATTGCTCCAACCTCCATATGATTATGAAATACTGGTATAAAAGGCACTTTAAAAGGAGTTTAAATCACCCTTGGGGCCATAATTCTAAAACCGCCATATCGCTTTTAGCGATACCGCGGGTTAGTTAATTTAGGATCATCGTAAATGTATGATACCGATCATACATTTACGACTGAACGGTGTTAATTAAAGAACATTCGATCTTGGAATACAGTGCGGTAGTAAACCTCAGATCGGTTTAACGCTGTAAATTACGATACCGATCGTTGAAGTCGAGGTATTGCAAAAAGTGATACGCACGCATTATAAATATGGCCCTGGACACAATTGCAAGGAGTAGTTAATATGTTCTCCCGTTCTTGTGTGGGGTTCCCCCGGCATATAAAGACAACTGATAGGTTGTATGTGCCAATAAATGTGCCTAATGTGAATGTGATACATGTAATTGTAAAGTGCTACAGAAGATGTGGTGCTGTATAAATCCGCAATAATAATAATAAAAATAAAATATGTACAGTATATTGAACATGTTTATTCCAAAACAAGGCATCACGAAGTGTAAGATTTTACACTTGATATACTGAACGTATCATGTTATTTATTTTTTCTTTTAAAAGGCCAAAATGAATCTGGTGGTGCTGGCATATGGAAGAATTTATTTAGTTGGTGGCTATTCTATTTGGACAATGAACCTCTGCATGCATACAGGTAAATATATGCTTAGAAACACCCAAGGTAAAAATTATTCCAGTAATATTATCCTCATTTAAAACTTCCACTTGTACAAAAGCATTTGCCTTCAATTGTGCTTAAGTATGAAAAGTAAAAGTACAGTGATTTATCATGGGTTAACGGCCCATTATTATCTTTGTAACATGGCTCCTGCAAACAAACAAGACATGTTGGTATTCAATAGAATGTCACTAAGATTGTGCTATACCTAATTTTCTTACTTGGGGCTATTGAGATTTGACCAGTCATGTTTTTTAACCATTCAAATCATAGGTAAAAGGAACCATCAGGCCCATGTAATAAAAGTTTACTGTTAAAAATTATTATAATTTTGCCTTAACCAACAGATGGTTTCAAATGGTAGCTAACATCTGATTGGTTGGGGCAAAATTAGCACCATTTTAAACAATAAGAACTTATATTACATAGGCCTGCGCGCCTGCATGTATTTTAATTATGTGTTGAGAGTTAAAGATATCCATATGTATACCGAACTGGAATAATTAATTGAATGGGTAACCTGCCCCTGATTAATACATATAACTTTGCATATCCCTTGATACTCTGTCCTCAGAAGACATTAAGCCTCTTTTAAAGGCAAGAGCAAGGCAGCCCAGCAATAGCAATTTTCCACTGCTTACTGAAGACTATGGGCCTTAATCAATAAGAGGTCAAATTTTTTCCCGTGTTCTTAATCCGCAGCAACCAATGCAAACCGCATCAGACCTGAGTGACTTATGATTGCATGAATATCAGCAGCTCTGTTGAGTACTGCCCCCATTTCCACCCTTTTTTTATGGGGGTGGAGCTTGAATATCTAATCTTTAAAACGCAATTCCAATACTCCAATTCATATACTGCTGACTGCACTGTTCTTTTACATGCATATGTTTGCCTTTATGTTAGGGCATTAAGTCGTCCTTTCTGTCTTTAATAGAAGAGCACCAAGAACTATTGGGCTTCTACAGTGGTATAGGGATAGATGTGGGTACTAAGCCCCTTTAAAGGGCATGTCCAAACTAAAATTTAACCCATTACTGGACCCATCGTGTAGTGTAAAAAAAATCCTTACCTACATCTCGCTCCAAAGTTTCTCCTCTGTGCCTGTCCAATTTCACAGAAAGTGAACAGTGGAGCTGTCTTCCTGTATAAAGGTTTCAGCCTCCTCCGTCCTCTGAGAGTACAGTGGCATGTGCAGGGGAGCCCCTCCCACCACTCACCCTCCGGATCTCTATTGCTGCCCTTGCCTAGTGTAAAATCCTTTTTATATACTATATCTCTCCATGCCACCCCCCAACCACAGCGTTTGACTTTAATTAAACCTTCTAAATCATACTTACAGCCCTTCACTCAGTTAGCAGAGAGCCATTGATGCTTCCGGTTAGCAGAGAACCAGGGATGACAGCCGTGGGAGTGAAGGGGCTGTCAGATGATTGGGAGGTTTAATTAGAAATCTAACTCAGCATTTGGGGGTGGGCAAGGGAGAGGTACAGTTAATGAAAAGTTCTAATTTAGGGTGGACATGCCTTTAATGTAGGACAATTACAGGTCTTTGGGCCCTATTTATAAAAGATCGCTATCGAAAAAAAAACGTCGCTATCGTATCGATTTTCCGATATCGGAAAATACCGGTCATTATTGGAAAATAACGGTCATTATTTACGATAGCGATCGTTATTTTTTCGATACGATTTTTATAAATAGGGCCCTTATCTCTTTTGATGTTTCCCTGCAGACTGTGGTTTTGCTAATTGGTAAATAATTTGTTAGTTACTGATTTTCAATATAAATAGTATGTTATTTAGTTATGTTTAATTGCCCATGCTTAACCCATAGGATTGGGCAATTTATTGGATATTGGAGCAAAATATTGGTGTTAATTGCCTATTACCATCATTAGGTAGCAGTGCTGGGCTACTTCACCAGGTATTCTTATATCTTCTAGAGTGTAAGCTCACTTGGGCATGGGCCTCTTCTTTTGTATTGTGGTATTGCTGTAAATTAACTCATCACTTTGTCACACTGAGTATATGCATATTTATGACTATGCAATGCACCATGGAAGATGGTGGTGCTATTAAACTTATAATAATAATCATTACTTGACATACTAATATCTTTTTTTTTTTAACTAACGGGACAGTAGATTACAGCAAAATAGCTTGTTGGTTGACCAGTTTGTATTGGCATCCGGAAAGCAACAACAGCTGTTTGTGCATCAGTAGCTCCATAAAGACATTTGTGTGGTGGACCCAGAGATTGTTGACTATTCCTTTCCCCAATAGCAGAATGTCATTTTAACATAAATTAAAAATCTATTTTTTCTTTCTTTTACAAATACAGGTTCTGGATGTTAGCAGTGAAGGCAAAGAGGAGGTTTTCTATGGACCAACATTACCATGCTTCCAATGGGATAGCTGCAAGTTTCTTCCAGCTCCTCATTTCACATGCCCTGATCTCCAGACTTTGCAAGTCCCTCACCACAGAATAGGTGCAATATGAAAAATGTCTGAATAGGTTGTACCTGTAAATCCCTGGAAAATTACTAAGCTTAACTGAAAGGACGTATTGCTGTTGTTTGCACTCGTGAACAAGCCCATATGACTTGAGGCAGAAAAATAAAATTTTATTCTGCAGGACAGGGATTCATTGTGCCTAAAACAAGAACACAACTGCATACATTATGATACTGTGCTTGAACGCAGATCAAAAAACAAGGATGTTATATGCAACTGATTTCCCTCCCCACAAGTTCTGGTCTGAATTCTTATTATGTATAATAGCAGATATCAACTGAATCCACTGATGCCCTTTTAAAATTACTCTTAGTAATGTGATTTTATTTTTTAGTATTCCTAAATTTATCTATAAAATATATATATATAAGCTTAAGGGCAATACATACCATAAAATATTTAAACATATGCAATGGAATTTGTGTTTACAAGATACATGTACAAAAAAGAACTGCAGTTATTCAATCATATTTTTCCATACAGTGTTCATGTATGGAATTTTATTTAAATTTTTTACTGAAACTATTGATTAATGAACTGTGAACATTTCAGTGCCACAAAGTTCCGATTCACTGGCATCCAAGGATGAAACCACAAAAAATGCCATTTGCTGCTAATAAGCTACTGAATAGCACACCCAAGTGCATATAAATAAATCAAGTATATAAAAACTATGCTGCGGTGGGTGTTGTTTATATTTGTATTTAGCTAAATATAACATTTGCTAAATTGGGAGGTGGCGGGTGTCATAAATGAATGTTACATGTAATAAATTTAAGTTTGTACTGACATTTCTGGGAGACAGTCTGTATAAAAGTAATGAAAATGGGTTGATCTCGCACAGCAGTGATGTGAACTTTGGCACTTGCATGCACGTTATAGTTAAAAAAGCCCGGAAGCGGTCTGGAATTTTCACTGGAGCTGCCGGTGGATCGTGCGGAAGGTAAAATACTCACCTTCCTGGCTCCTAGGGTGATTGAAGAACGGAAGGTAAGGAGTAACTTCTGTGATGATCGAGTGATTGAATCACTACTTTAAAGAATAGTTCACTTTGTGTTGAACTATTCCTTTAGGGATTTATTTCAGTTTATAAATTTCAATCTATAAATATAAATGCCTGTAAGCAGCACTTACTCCGATGTGTTTCTGTTGCTGCATGACTTCAATACAGTACTTGTTTTACTCAAGCTTAAAACCCTGCCAGACTATCTGACTTTCTTTGAGGGCAAGCATGCTCAGTTATCTCTATGAGCTGCATTGGGAGAGGGAATTTCCCACCATGCAGTTCACATACCAACTTTCACCATTCCAGCTACAGCAAAACTATAACATACAGAAGAGTCTGATACTAAGGCACTTGATTGAAAGCTGAAATTTAAGTGGATTTTAGATTGGATATCTAAAGAAATAAGGGAACAGCTCAAAAAAAAAAAAAGCAGTGATAGTTGGGAACAATTAGTTTACAGTAATGGGAAATTTAAAAAAAACATATTTCCCAGTGTGCATATCTTTAAGAGAGCTTAGTGCAGTTTTACCTAGACCGCTGGCCAATTTATAAAACCATGGTATGCTTTTTGGTTTAAGGATTGTTGATTTCGGATCGTAATCTCCTAACGGTTTAACGATCGTAACCTTACGATATGATCGTAAGTTAACGGCACCGATCGTCAATCTACGATAACGAAATTGTAGATTTACAATCCCCATAGAATACCATTGCGGTAGTTTTACTACCACAGTATTCTAAGACCGAACGTTTGGTAATTAACAAATGTTCGGTAATTACCAAATGTCCAGTCCTATAGTTATGATCGCAATCGTACATTACCTAACCCACGTATCCATAAAAAGTGATACCGCGGGTTTAAATATGGCCACTGTTTCTTACCTTTTCAGATTTACTTTTGCCTGTTGATGTGCCTCTGGACTGGAAAAAGCCAATGTAATACCAATATATAAAAAAGGTTGTTGTTTACCACACTGGTAACTATTGACATGTAAGTCCAACTTCGTGATAAGGAAGATACTGGAAACTTTGATATGGGATCATATTCCGGACCTTTCTTCTCCAGAACTGATCTTTATAATAGTAGGCCAGCATAAATTACGAGAAATAAATCTTGTCAGACTAACTTACTTGGTTTATTAAAGAGGTAACAATTTAGATTCTGGCATAGCAATGGATGTTAATATAATTGGATTTAGCTTAAAGGTAATGTCCACTCCAAAAATCAACTTTTCACAGATTGTAGTAATGGGTTGCCCTACCTGAAACGCCATGGCCGTTTTTCAAAAAAAGTTTTCTATAAAAAGTTCTGAATGTTGAAAATCTGCCGCCTAAGGCCGTCTCTCTGCCCAAGCTGCTGTCAATCTCATTACGCAATTACGCTCTGCGCGCTCCTAGTCTCGCGCTTCTACCCGGCCGGCCATCGGATTACAGTAGTTGGCTCCACCCACATCATTACAATTTTTTAACCAGACGCGTCCATGGAAGGGAGGGGGGAGTGGATTTTTCCTGGTTCAGCAAGGTGTGCTCCATGCGCAGGACAAAATTCTCCCGGAGGCTGAGGAGGGGAAGACACTAAATAGGCTATCTAAAGGTGAGAGAGTAGACACAAAGAAACAGATAATGCTTATTCCTTTTTATGATCTTTTGCTTTTATAGAATGGATAGTTTTATATGTAATGTGCCAGGGGAAGGGTCTAGGAATGGGTGATTGACAGTTCTTACTGACTACCTGTGCCCTGCACTTTAAAAAAATGGATAGGAAGGTCAGAGAAGAAAAAAATGAAACAAAAGATTTAGGATGGTGGTAATTAATTAACTCTGAAAAGATAATCAATGCACATTCCTAGGCCCCATACAAATCATATTATCTGCACATGGCATACAACCACGTCAAGGTAACCCCAGTCTGGAAGGTCTAACGTTAACCTTTTCAATTTCTTTACTTCAATTACATTAGCAAACTTTTGCATTTCTCAAAATGGCTAATGGCTGAGGGGGAAGGGAGCCTGTTATATGGATCCAGTGTGTAAGAATGAGAAATGCAAAAGTTTGCTAATCGTAATTGAAGTAAAAGGAATTGAAAAGGTTAGAAGTTAGGACCTTCCAGACTGGGGTTACCTTGACGTGGTTGGAAGGCTTTTCATTCATGTGATCACAGTAATGTTACTAAAACCCCTTAGTTTATAAAGTATGCCAATGTGCAGATAATATGATATTGTATGGGGCCTAGGAATGTGATGATTATCTTTTCTATGTTTGTATAAATGTTTGACCAGATCAGTAGCCCTTCCGCTAAATGTAGTTATAAATTAGCCTAATTGGAGTGCTTCCACAATTCTTGTATTGTATGTATTTATTGGGAGGCTTGGTCAGCCTCCATGTGGTATAGCATCCCCAACATGCCTCTTTATGGGAGGGTCCTTAAGCCTTCCAACCACGTCAAGGTAACCCCAGTCTGGAAGGTCCTAACATCTAACCTTTTCAATTTCTTTTACTTCAATTACGATTAGCAAACTTTTGCATTTCTCATTCTTACACACTGGATCCATATAACAGGCTCTCTCCCTTCCCCCTCAGCCCTTTGGCTTTTTAAAATGAGGGAAGAGGCCATCCAGTGCTTTATATTAAAGGCAAAGGACCTCCCATAAAAGAGGCATGTTGGGGATGCTATTACCACATGGAGGCTTGACCAAGCCTCCCAATAAATACATACAATACAAGAATTGTGGAAGCACTCCAATTAGGCTAATTTATAACTACATTTAGCGGAAGGGCTACTGATCTGGTCAAAACATTTATACAAACATAGAAAAGATAATCAATGCACATTCCTAGGCCCCATACAATATCATATTATCTGCACACATTTGATTATCTTTCTATGTTTGTATAATGTTTTGACCAGATCAGTAGCCCTTCCGCTAAATGTAGTTATAAATTAGCCTAATTGGAGTGCTTCCACAATCTTGTATTGTATGTATTTATTGGGAGGCTTGGTCAAGCCTCCATGTGGTAATAGCATCCCCAACATGCCTCTTTTATGGGGGTCCTTTGCCTTTAATTAAAGCACTGGATGGCCTCTTCCCTCATTTTAAAAACCAAAGGGCTGAGGGGGAAGGGAGAGAGCCTGTTATATGGATCCAGTGTGTAAGAATGAGAAATGCAAAAGTTTGCTAATCGTAATTGAAGTAAAAGAAATTGAAAAGGTTAGATGTTAGGACCTTCCAGACTGGGGTTACCTTGACGTGGTTGGAAGCTTTTCATTCATGTGATCACAGTAATGTATACTAACCCCTTAGTTTATAAAGTATGCCAGTGTGCAGATAATATGTATTGTATGGGGCCTAGGATGTGCATTGATTATCTTTTTCTATGTTGTTATATGTTTTGACCAGATTAGTAGCACTTCCGCTAAATGTAGTTGTAAATTAGCCTAATTGGAGTGCTTCCACAATTCTTGTATTGTGTATATATATATTTATATACAAACGGTGACCAGATACACCCTCCCTTGCCCACACACGTTGCCGGGTGCCTATGGCAATTCACAGTATAAGTAACAGATAGGGGCACTCCATGGACTGCAACATATAATTTATTTTAACATCAACGGATCGACGCGTTTCAGCCTACACGGGCTGTCGTCATCCTACGACAGCCATGTGTAGGCTGAAACGCGTCGATCCGTTTGATGTTATAATAAATTATTTGTTGCAGTCCATGGAGTGCCCCTATCTGTTACTTTATATATATTATTATATATATATATATATATTATTATATTATTTTTTGTTTCATTAAAGGGGTGAACATAACATTTAATATTTTATCAAAGAAGGCAGACAAATGTTCACATCGGGCTTTGATCTTATGCGTGTGCATGACAGACCAACCTTGTTCAGTGATCAATCTGGTCAATTACTTAAAGGATAAGTGCACTGTAAAGTCAATTTATGTTCATTTGCTTTCTCCTGTTTGAGCTTCAAACATTAATGCCTGTGAGTTCCGTGCCCTCTCCTGCTTTAGCCTCAACAGTAATGCCTGTGAGTTCGTGCACGTGCGTTGCACGGAACTCACAGGCATCAATGCACATTCCTAGGCCCCATACAATATCATATTATCTGCACATTGGCATACTTTATAAACTAAGGGGTTTTAGTATACATTACTGTGATCGCCTGTGAGTTCCGTGCAAACGCACGTGCACGAACTCACAGGCATTACTGTTTGAGGCTAAAGCAGGAGAGGGCACGGAACTCACAGGCATTAATGTTTGAAGCTCAAACAGGAGAAAGCAAATGAACATAAATTGACTTTACAGTGCACTTATCCTTTAAGTAATTGACCAGATTGATCACTGAACAAGGTTGGTCTGTCATGCAACGCATAAGATCAAAGCCCGATGTGAACATTTGTCTGCCTTCTTTGATAAAATATTAAATGTTATGTTCACCCCTTTAATGAAACAAAAAATAATATAATAATATATATATATATATATAAATAATATATATAAAGTAACAGATAGGGGCACTCCATGGACTGCAACAAATAATTTATTATAACATCAAACGGATCGACGCGTTTCAGCCTACACATGGCTGTCGAGGATGACGACAGCCCGTGTAGGCTGAAACGCGTCGATCCGTTGATGTTAAAATAAATTATATGTTGCAGTCCATGGAGTGCCCCTATCTGTTACTTATACTGTGAATTGCCATAGGCACCCGGCAACGTGTGTGGGCAAGGGAGGGTGTATCTGGTCACCGTTTGTATATAAATATATATATACACAATACAAGAATTGTGGAAGCACTCCAATTAGGCTAATTTACAACTACATTTAGCGGAAGTGCTACTAATCTGGTCAAAACATATAACAACATAGAAAAGATAATCAATGCACATCCTAGGCCCCATACAATACATATTATCTGCACACTGGCATACTTTATAAACTAAGGGGTTAGTATACATTACTGTGATCACATGAATGAAAAGCTTCCAACCACGTCAAGGTAACCCCAGTCTGGAAGGTCCTAACATCTAACCTTTTCAATTTCTTTTACTTCAATTACGATTAGCAAACTTTTGCATTTCTCATTCTTACACACTGGATCCATATAACAGGCTCTCTCCCTTCCCCCTCAGCCCTTTGGTTTTTAAAATGAGGGAAGAGGCCATCCAGTGCTTTAATTAAAGGCAAAGGACCCCCATAAAAGAGGCATGTTGGGGATGCTATTACCACATGGAGGCTTGACCAAGCCTCCCAATAAATACATACAATACAAGATTGTGGAAGCACTCCAATTAGGCTAATTTATAACTACATTTAGCGGAAGGGCTACTGATTGGTCAAAACATTATACAAACATAGAAAAGATAATCAATGCACATTCCTAGGCCCCATACAATATCATATTATCTGCAACTTGGCATACTTTATAAACTAAGGGTTTTAGTATACATTACTGTGATCACATGGAATGAAAGCCTTCCAACCACGTCAAGGTAACCCCAGTCTGGAAGGTCCTAACTTCTAACCTTTTCAATTCCTTTTACTTCAATTACGATTAGCAAACTTTTGCATTTCTCATTCTTACACACTGGATCCATATAACAGGCTCCCTTCCCCCTCAGCCATTAGCCATTTTGAGAAATGCAAAAGTTTGCTAATGGTAATTGAAGTAAAAGAAATTGAAAAGGTTAGACGTTAGGACCTTCCAGACTGGGGTTACCTTGACGTGGTTGTATGCCAGTGTGCAGATAATATGATATTGTATGGGGCCTAGGAATGATCCTGCACACTGGCATACAACCACGTCAAGGTAACCCCAGTCTGGAAGGTCCTAACGTCTAACCTTTTCAATTTCTTTTACTTCAATTACCATAGCAAACTTTTGCATTTCTCAAAATGGCTATGGCTGAGGGGGAAGGGACCTGTTATATGGATCCAGTGTGTAAGAATGAGAAATGCAAAAGTTTGCTAATCGTAATTGAAGTAAAGGAATTGAAAAGGTTAGAAGTTAGGACCTTCCGACTGGGGTTACCTTGACGTGGTTGGAAGGCTTTTCATTCATGTGATCACAGTAATGTATACTAAAACCCCTTAGTTTATAAAGTATGCCAAGTTGCAGATAATATGATATTGTATGGGGCCTAGGAATGTGCATTGATTATCTTTTCTATGTTTGTATAAATGTTTTGACCAATCAGTAGCCCTTCCGCTAAATGTAGTTATAAATTAGCCTAATTGGAGTGCTTCCACAATCTTGTATTGTATGTATTTATTGGGAGGCTTGGTCAAGCCTCCATGTGGTAATAGCATCCCCAACATGCCTCTTTTATGGGGGTCCTTTGCCTTTAATTAAAGCACTGGATGGCCTCTTCCCTCATTTTAAAAACCAAAGGGCTGAGGGGGAAGGGAGAGAGCCTGTTATATGGATCCAGTGTGTAAGAATGAGAAATGCAAAAGTTTGCTAATCGTAATTGAAGTAAAAGAAATTGAAAAGGTTAGATGTTAGGACCTTCCAGACTGGGGTTACCTTGACGTGGTTGGAAGCTTTTCATTCATGTGATCACAGTAATGTATACTAACCCCTTAGTTTATAAAGTATGCCAGTGTGCAGATAATATGTATTGTATGGGGCCTAGGATGTGCATTGATTATCTTTTCTATGTTGTTATATGTTTTGACCAGATTAGTAGCACTTCCGCTAAATGTAGTTGTAAATTAGCCTAATTGGAGTGCTTCCACAATTCTTGTATTGTGTATATATATATTTATATACAAACGGTACCAGATACACCCTCCCTTGCCCACACACGTTGCCGGGTGCCTATGGCAATTCACAGTATAAGTAACAGATAGGGGCACTCCATGGACTGCAACATATAATTTATTTTAACATCAACGGATCGACGCGTTTCAGCCTACACGTGTGCTGTCGTCATCCTCGACAGCCATGTGTAGGCTGAAACGCGTCGATCCGTTTGATGTTATAATAAATTATTTGTTGCAGTCCATGGAGTGCCCCTATCTGTTACTTTATATATATTATTTATATATATATATATATATTATTATATTATTTTTTGTTTCATTAAAGGGGTGAACATAACATTTAATATTTTATCAAAGAAGGCAGACAAATGTTCACATCGGGCTTTGATCTTATGCGTGTGCATGACAGACCAACCTTGTTCAGTGATCAATCTGGTCAATTACTTAAAGGATAAGTGCACTGTAAAGTCAATTTATGTTCATTTGCTTTCTCCTGTTTGAGCTTCAAACATTAATGCCTGTGAGTTCCGTGCCCTCTCCTGCTTTAGCCTCAAACAGTAATGCCTGTGAGTTCGTGCACGTGCGTTTGCACGGAACTCACAGGCAATATGATATTGTATGGGGCCTAGGAATGTGCATTGATTATCTTTTCAGGATTAATTAATTACCACCAATCCTAAATCTTTTGTTTTCATTTTTTTCTTCTCTGACCTTCCTATCCATTTTTTTAAAGGGTGCAGGGCACAGGTAGTCAGTAAAGAACTGTCAATCACCCATTCCTAGACCCTTCCCCTGGCACATTACATATAAAACTATCCATTCTATAAAAGCAAAAGATCATAAAAAGGAATAAGCATTATCTGTTTCTTTGTGTCTGCAGCTAACACCCAATCCTTCAGTTAGCTGCTGTTTGTGCTGTCTGTGTTACTGAAGTCCCAATGTAGCACTATATCTAAATTAATCAATTCCAAAGCCCCCACACTCACACACACACACACACACACACACACACACACAAAGTAGTGAAAACAGCTGATAGTGCTGATTACCTTCCCATAGCAAAGCAGTTTTACTTTCAATAAAACACCAAATCACTGGGTGAATGCTATTGGCTGTTTGGAGGCACAGATCATCTCCACTGTACGTGCTCCCTTCTATAGCTGTGCCTCAGATTTTGAGAGGGAACAGGCACAGACAGATGTGAAATGCATAATAACTAGGATTGAGCTGAACAGGACATGAGGAGATCTAGTGACAGGGAGCACTGAGAGCAAAAAGAGATCAAGTTTCTGGTACCACTAAAAATATAGAAAAGGATAAATGCAAGTAATTTTTTTCAATAGAAAAAATACCAGCAGGAAAAGGCTGAGGCAGTGCGGCGAAGGATAGAGGCATGGTAAATAAAGATTGGGGCACTTTCTGTAAATAAAAGTTATGCGGTTGGGGCTGGAGAAAGGAGCAGTACATTATATTACAAGGGTGGACATGCCCTTTAAGTTTTAACCTTTGCTGGTTGCTGTCCTTCGATCCTTTCTTTTTAACTTTAAATCGCCCCCCAAACCTACAAACCACAATAGTTTTAAATCTAACAGATGTAGGACTAACCTATTATATTGTTCTCCCCCACCTCTTTGCAGTTTTGGTGGGTGATATACCCATATACAATCCAGTATTCCAATTAGTATTTAATAGTTCTAATTTCTTGTAACCAGCACTGCAACTGTGAGAATTTACAATAATATTTATATATCATATATTTTACACACCCTACTGTAAATCAGTGATATTGAACCTTGGCACTACAGATGTTTGAAAACTACAACTCGCAACCATGGCATGCTGAGAGTTGTAGTTTCTAAACATGGCCATGGTTCAACTGCCATAAATGCTTTAGAAGAATTAAGAATACAAATCTGACATTGCAATGATAAACAGCTGAATGAAAACCCTGGTTTATTCTTCTGTTTCTAGAATAAATGGATCACTCGCAGCCCTATGTTTCAGAGGAGAGTATACCATGCAATGGCAGCTGTACAAAGGAAGCTTTATGTACTAGGTGGAAATGATCTGGACTATAATAATGATCGAATTCTTGTCCGCCACATTGACTCCTACAATATTGACACAGATCAGTGGACACGCTGCAACTTTAATCTGCTCACAGGTACATTCTTCATCTGTTAAGAATCGATATTTTAACATGTTTCCCTCTTTAAATATACATCCATGTAGTGCACTGTTTTTAGCGATAGCTTAATTGAGAAAGAAAGTTGGATGATTAGCCAAACAACTTCAAGAACTAAGGGCCATATTCAATAACCCACGTTATCTGCAATTTCCGATACCATGGGTTATCGTAAAAGTATGATCCCACCTATAAATATATGGCTGCAGCTGTATATTTACAAACGATAATTCGTACAATACTATGCAGTAGTAGACTACTACTATTAGACTACTACTATTATGAACGTGGTAACATTTGTTGAAGGCACTGTATCGCAAAATAGAATTTATAAATACGACCCTAAACTTTAAAGGGTAACTGTGGTCTCCAGTTCTTCCAAATTAGTAAGGATTATATAAAAAGCCTTCCATCATACCCTCAAAATAAAACCTAAATCACAAGTCTAGATAAAATTTGTGAGAAGTTATTGCTGGAGAGGTTCAGTAAAATTACCTGCTTACTTAAAATGACCTGCTTACCTACTTCCTGTTTTCAGCCATGTGACCAGCTTGTCATCATGTGATCAGCCTCTGCCTGCATTAATAGGCTCTCCTTCATAACTGCAAAATTTTGTCCCAGGTCCTGATTTCCCCAGCATTAAAGGGCAAGTCCAGTCCTAAAATGAAAACTTACATACAGGTAAATCACCCCCCAAAACCCTAAACTGTAATAGTCTGAAATCTGAAATATATAAGTCTAACCTGAAATCCTGCACAATGTCCTGTTGCCCCTGTTTCTGCTTCCTGGTTCTTCCAGTTAGTCACTGTCAGTTATGGATTTGACAGTTGAAATCACAGCCAATGACTGAATGTTAATTCCCTGTCTGCCTCTTCTGAGCATGCCCAGGCTCAGTAAAAGCTCAGTACAGGTTTCTAAATTGCTCAGTTTCCATGAGGCATCCAGAAGCATAGCAGGAATACACTAATGAATTCATAGGACAAACTATGATATATCAACATATTTTAAAGAGGCCATTCTTTCTAAAAGATGTTCTTATGAGGGTGGAGTTGTCCTTTAAGTCTTAACTGAGTATGCTTCTCCCCCAGCACGGAGGGGTGGGGCAGGGGGCAGGTGATTACACTAAACCTATTGGAAACAAGAAGTTTGAACATTCACCATAATGTAATTTCTCCCAGGCTCCAGACAGACAGGTGATTGTCTACCCATTTTAAAGGAAAAATTGCAGGCTTTCATTTAACCCTAACTTGTTTTGAGACCACAGTTGCCCTTTAAGTTCAGTTGATCTATCTGAATACCATAAATATGATCCAGATTTAGGCAAAAATAACCCAGCTGAAAAAGGGGGTGGGACTCCAAATGGCAATTGGAAAGTATCCCTGGATCAACAAAAACTACAGTAAATGTATTAATATCAATACTTTTTAATATTTTTTAATTTTGAAACTTATCCAGACCACTTTTAAAGCTATTCAATGAGGTTGCCATTACCACATCTGCTGGAACACACAATCCCTGCACAACCACTGCTTCTCCAATGTAAACAGCCCTAACTTGTCTAATCTGCCTGCATAGTCAAGCCCCTCCATTCACCTTATAATTTTAATTTCACTTCTCTGAACGACTTACATTTCCAAAATGTCCCATTTGTATATGTGATTCCAACTGCAAAGCTTATTCCAAATGCCTTGTAAAGAGGGAGAATAATATTTTTCTCTCTTGAATCTATTCCCCACTTTATACAAGACAATATCTTGCTAGCTCTAGCCGTTTCTGTCTGGCACTGCTTGCTACAACCCAGTCTGTTATCTACTAGAACCCAAAAATCTTTTCCCAACAGAGATTCACTTAGCACAGAGCCATTTATGGAAAATTAATATAAAAAAATAAGAGTACTTTTTCTAAGGACTAACAGTTTATTTAGTTGACAAGCTTTCAAGGGCTATAGCCTCTTAATCAGGTCAGAGCAGTATTTATGGTCCAGCGCAAGGATTGTTAAACCCCAAATGCATCAATTTACAGTTACCAACATTGTCGAAATGGGCAGCAAAGTGACAGATGAGTTTCAATCTACTGTATATAGATCTTCAGCAATTAAATTAAACAAATATATGTAATCAACTGACTCAACCCTGCAAAGCTCAATACCAAGGAGCATATTTATAAAGCAGGGGTATACTTAATGTATTGCTTCAAAACCAGGAGGTTAAGGACCTATGCCTCCCATTTTTCAATCAATATCTCAGGAGAAAGGGACAAAGAAACGTACCTTTCTCGTGATCCACCGCAGCAGCACCGACAGGTCCCAACCGCTTCCTGGTTCTAATCAACAATAGCGCTCATGCGCACTATTGTTGATTACAATCAGGCAGGGCCGCCATCAGGGGGTTAAAGGGGGTACTCCTGTATGGGGCCCTGGACTTGGAAGGGGCCCAGAGAGTGAAAGGAAGGGGGAAAACTTTTTTTTTTCCTGCAATACTGAATTCAGCCACTAGGTGGTGAACTCCATTCCTAGATAGAGAAGACAAACAAGGCGTTTCTGTCTATGTGGCTCCACCCCCTCCCACCCCTCCCCTGAACTTGTATCTTCTGTGCTGTGATCTCCATAGAGAGCAGGAGGGAGTAACTGTAAGTTATACTGATCCCATTTCTGATTGTGAGAGTCCATGGGGGGCATTGTTACCCTCTGTCTCACTGCTGTGTACAGGAACTGATAAACTTCCTCTCTGGGGCTGCTGGGGCCAGAACCTATATAGCAGTGATGGAAAACCTTGTAACTTCCAATGTTAAGAAACTACAACTCCCAGCATGCCTTGTTTGCATTCTGCTACTAAGGCGTGCACTGCACATGGGGTAGGTTATAGCCTAATAGGGCTACTGGGCTATATTACCTACCCCATGGGGGTAGCATGGCAGTTCCACAGCATCTCTATCCTGCCTATATACATATTTCCATCTCTGTCACATAGCACTATGGCAGCTCCACACTGAGATGGAGATATGGATATAAGCAGGATAGAGATTGTGTCACATACCTGTATGGCAACTTCACACCATCTCTATCCTACCTATATTCAAATTTCTATCTCACTGTCACATATAGCAGTGTGGCAACTTCACACCATCCCTATCCTGCCCATATCCAAATTTCTATCTCTGTGTCACATTGCAGCACACCATCTCTATTATCAGGATATAGACAGGATAGAGATGGTGTGGAGCTGCAATCTGAGATAGAAATATGGATATAGACAGGACAGAGTGTGGAGCTGCCATGCTGTCTAGCAATAGTGGCAGCCTTTTTCAGTGCACAAATGGGTAGGTGTAAGGATTTGAGCATGGAGAATGGGGTGAATATATCAATAGACATACGTTTTAAGCAACACTAATGTAGAATATAATATGGGGTCTAATATGGGATCCAGTCTGTATGGGCTTTGCTTAAAGGTACCGTATATACTCAAACACTTACCTGCTCGGGCGGCCGCACGCTCCGCATCCTCTGCTGGTTGACGTCACTACTCGGCGCCGAGAAGTGAGGCCGGCGCTGAGTAGTGACGTCAGCCAGCAGAGGAAAGTGGAGCATTTGGCCGCCGGAGCAGAGAAGAGGATCCAGAGCAGCCTGCAGGGAAACATGTGGAGCAGGTAGCAGAAGGCAACTGTGGGGACTCAGAAGGGGGGGAAGTAGAGTAATTCCTGCAGTGGCTATTCCTTGCCACTGCAGATGTTTGGAAACTACAACTCCCAGCAACTAAAGCATGCTGGGAGGTGTAGTTTCCAAACATCTGGAGTACCAAGGAATGAGGCTTTAGTTGCCTTTTAAATGGACATAAGAATTCCCATACAGTAATAGCTAAATCCAGTATGGTTATTACTGTATGGGACTTCTGATGTTCATTTAAAGGGCAACTAAAGTCTAAAAACAATACAGAACCAGAAGGAGGATGATATCTATTGCTGCCTTCTGATTCTGTATTGTTTTGAGGCTTTAGTTGCCCTTTAAATGGACAGCAGCATTCCCATACAGTAGTCCCATACAGTAAAACCTTACTGGATTTGGCTATTACTGTATAGGATTACTGTATGGGAATTCTGCTGTCCATTTAAAGGGCAACTAAAGCCTTAAAACAATACAGAATCAGAAGGCAGTTGTGGTCCTATCACTTTTACGCCTTTTTAGAGGTAAAAGTGGGTGCCTCAGTTTATACTCGGGTCGGTTTATACAAATATATATGGGTATGTTATATTTACCAGTCTGTACACTCTGAGCATGAGGGCATCTTAAGTGTGTGTACCGGTCTGTGTGTGCGTCGGGGAGGTAGAGCATGTCTAGCGCCCGTTAATGTAACGGGCTTAATGTCTAGTTGACATATAATATTGCAGGCAACAATGTAAAATGGGAATAATGGTCTTTAAATGGGTGTAACCTTAACAAAGTGGGTGTGGTCTTAACAAAGTGATTGTGGGGGGGGGGGGGAAATCCGCATTCGCCGCTTCTCTTCTCCCCATGGTCCCTCTTTTGCGTTTTAAAATATTGGGAGGTATGGACTGTCTGAGTTGGTTCGTGCTATGGGGGGCCCAGAAATGTACCCAGTATAAGGGCCCAGGAAAGTCTGACGGCGGCCCTGCAACCAGGAAGCAGTCCGTGTGCGCGCTATAGTTGATTAGAACCAAGAAGCGTTCGGTGCTGCTGCGGTGGATTGCATGAAAGTTAAGTTTCTGCTATCTTCGGTTCTGGCTTCTGAGGCATAGCTCCTTAACCTCCCAGTCTTCAATCAATACATTCAAGGAATAGTTCACTTTTCAAGTGAACTATTGTTTTAAATATAAATAACACTAGCAGTCAGTACATAATCCTACTCATTCTTACAGTAAATAGTGATTAGATAAGAATCCTGCTCCTGGAAAAGGGGATGTGGAGAAAAATACACATTATGGTGGATTTACTCAGAGCCAAGTATATTTCATGTACAGAGATTCACTTGCAGCATTGAGTCTCTGGGTAAAGCCCTGGATTAACCCCTAAGGGCCAGGCCACATTAGCACGTTTTTCACGTGTTCGTGTCTTGCGCTCGTGCCCGCGATTCTCGGTAACATGGAAATTGGAACATGACCGTTCATGCGATTTCCGATGCGCATGCGATTGCGCGTCTGTTCGCATTTTGCGGCGAGCATTTTTTCGCGCAATCACTTGCGTTATTGCTTTAAAGATAGCAAAAAACGCAAACACAAATGCAAAAGCAAAAATAACGCACACTAACACACAGAAAGCGTGCGATAACGCACGTGAAAGCGTGCGCGCTTGATGCGTTGTAGTGTGGCCTCAGCCTTAGTGAGTATTTAAATGTAACAACAGCGCACGAAGAGCTGCAAAGTCGCTATTGAATAGCTTGCGGTGGGCGTGCTGATGTCTTGCTATACCTACGCAGCCACCACAAGGAAGGGATTAAAGTTGTGCTAATCTATTTCAAAGTGATCATTAACTAATGGCATGCGCAGCCACACTAGTGTGCGCGATATGTATGCATGCCCATTTCGGCCGATAATCGCCTGATCCCCCAGGCAAATCATCAACCAGCCTTGACCGAACAGCCGTTTCTGCCGGCAAAGTGCCCATACCATGCACTATTATCGCCCGTGCATACACATCGGTCGTCACGGGTCGACCACTGTAATCGCACATGTGTATATGGCGTAAGTCTTCCTTATAACTTCTGTTTTCATCCAGTTGCTTTAGTTAAGATTAATAAGCAGTTATGTCCAGTGTGCACATGCTTATCTTCACCAAAGATCCAGCATTCAGGAGTCACCAGTAAATAAATATTTATTTGCATACTGGCTGTAATACACTGGCAATGTTGATAGATACAAAGTTACATCAGAGGGCCTGTCTAAATAAAGACAACTATTCACACACTGACAGTGTAACTTTCAGTGTAGACTTAATTGTCCCATGGGTATCACTTGTTTGGTTGATTGGCAATGTTTTATGTATGCTAGTGCTGCATTTTAATGATGCGCATTTTAATGTTTGGATAGTAACTAACTTCAAAAAGAGAGATACAAGTCCCAGCTGCTATCTTCGGTTTAACAACCTGTTGACTGATGATACTGCCTGTCAGTTTATCATGGTAGGATACTAATGATTTCAAGTTAAGTGCATATACAGTGCATGCAAGCTTAAGAGAACATGTTGGGCAGAGATATTGACAGTAGTAAGCATCCACGACCCAAGGAGGCAATACATGCTACGATTTTATAGTACAATATTCAATTACTGTATTAGTAAGATCATTAGACTGTCTGATAATATTGTGTATGGTCTTTACTTCAACAACTAATTATTATGCATCTATGTATACAAATACTAGTGGTAGAATAAATTGCTCCAACCTCCCATATGATTATGAAATACTGGTATAAAAGGCACTTTAAAAGGAGTTTAAATCCACCCTTGGGGCCATAATTCTAAACCCGCCATATCGCTTTTTAGCGATACCGCGGGTTAGTTAATTTAGGATCATCGTAAATGTATGATACCGATCATACATTTACGACTGAACGTTCGTTAATTAAAGAACATTCGATCTTGGAATACAGTGCGGTAGTAAACCTCAGACTGGTTTAACGATCGTAAATTTACGATACCGATCGTTGAAGTCGAGGTATTGCCGAGGTATTGCTAAAAAGTGATACCGCAGCATTATAAATATGGCCCTTGGACACAATTGCAAGGAGTTAATATGTTCTCCCCGTTCTTGTGTGGGTTTCCCCCGGGCATATAAAGACAAACTGATAGGTTGTATGTGCCAATTAAATGTGCCTAATGTGAATGTATACATGTAATTGTAAAGTGCTACAGAAGATGTTGGTGCTGTATAAATCCGCAATAATAATAATAAAAAATAAAATATGTACAGTATATTGAACATGTTTTATTCCAAAACAAGGCATCATGAAGTATAAGATTTTACACTTGCATATACTGAACGTATCATGTTTATTTATTTTTTCTTTTAAAAGGCCAAAATGAATCTGGTGTTGCTGTGCATAATGGAAGAATTTATTTAGTTGGTGGCTATTCTATTTGGACAAATGAACCTCTCGCATGCATACAGGTAAATAATATGCTTAGAAACACCCAAGGTAAAATATTATTCCAGTAATATTATCCTCATTTAAAACTTCCACTTGTACAAAAGCATTTGCCTTCAATTGTGCTTAAGTATGAAAAGTAAAAGTACAGTGATTTATCATGGGTTAACGGCCCATTATTATCTTTGTAACATGGCTCCTGCAAAACAAACAAGACATGTTGGTATTCAATAGAATGTCACTAAGATTGTGCTATACCTAATTTTCTTACTTGCGGCTTATTGAGATTTGACCAGTCATGTTTTTTAACCATTCAACTCATAGGTAAAAAGGAACCATCAGGCCCATGTAATAAAAGTTCTTACTGTTAAAAATTATTATAATTTTGCCTTAACCAATCAGATGGTTTCAAATGGTAGCTAACATCTGATTGGTTGGGGCAAAATTAGCACCATTTTAAACAATAAGAACTTATATTACATAGGCCTGCCGCCTGCATGTATTTTAAATTATGTTGTAGAGTTAAAGATATCCATATGTATACCGAACTGGAATAATTAAATTGAATGGGTAACCCTGCCACTGATTAATACATATAACTTTGCATATCCCTTGATACTCTGTCTCTCAGAAGACATTCAAGCCTCTTTTAAAGGCAAGAGCAAGACAGCCCAGCAATAGCAATTTTCCACTGCTTACTGAAGACTATGGACCTTAATCAATAAGAGGTCAAATTTTTTCCCGTGTTCTTAATCCGCAGCAACCAATGCAAACCGCATCAGACCTGAGTGACTTATGATTTGCATGAATATCAGCAGCTCTATTGAGTACTTGCCCCCATTTCCACCCTTTTTTTTATGGGGTTGGAGCTTTGAATATCTAATCTTTAAAACTGCAATTCCAATACTCCAATTCATATACTGCTGACTTGCACTGTTCTTTTACATGCATATGTTTGCCTTTATGTTAGGGCATTAAGTCGTCTCTTTCTGTCTTTAATAGAAGAGCACCAAGAACTATTGGGCTTCTACAGTGGTATAGGGATAGATGTGGGTACTAAGCTCCCTTTAAAGGGCATGTCCAAACTAAAATTTAACCCATTACTGGACCCATCGTGTAGTGTAAAAAAAATCCTTACCTACATCTCTGCTCCAAAAGTTTCTCCTCTAGTGCCTGTCCAATTTCACAGAAAGTGAACAGTAGGAGCTGTCTTCCTGTATAAAAGGTTTCAGCCTCCTCCGTCCTCTGAGAGTACAGTGGCATGTGCAGGGGAGCCCCTCCCCACCACTCACCCTCCGGATCCCTCTATTGCTGCCCTTCGCCTAGTGTAAAATCCTTTTTATATACTATATCTCTCCCATGCCCACCCCCAACCACAGCGTTTGACTTCTAATTAAACCTTCTAAATCATACTTACAGCCCTTCACTCAGTTAGCAGAGAGCCATTGATGCTTCCGGTTAGCAGAGAACCAGGGATGACAGCCGTGGGAGTGAAGGGCTGTCAGTATGATTCGGGAGGTTTAATTAGAAATCTAACTCAGCATTTGGGGGTGGGCAAGGGAGAGGTACAGTTAATGAAAAGTTCTAATTTAGGGTGGACATGCCCTTTAATGTTAAGGACAATTACAGGTCTTTGGGCCCTATTTATAAAAGATCGCTATCGAAAAAATAACGATCGCTATCGTATCGTATTTTCCGATATCGGAAAATACCGGTCATTATTGGAAAATAACGGTCATTATTTTACGATAGCGATCGTTATTTTTTCGATAACGATCTTTTATAAATAGGGCCCTTTATCTCTTTTTGATGTTTCCCTGCAGACTGTGGTTTTGCTAATTGGTAAATAACTTTGTGAGTTACTGATTTTCAATATAAATTTAGTATGTTATTTAAGTTATGTTTTAATATGCCCATGCTTAACCCATAGGATTGGGGCAATTTATTGGATATTGGAGCAAAATATTGGTGTTAATTGCCTATTACCATCATTAGGTAGCAGTGCTGGGCTACTTCACCAGTTATTCTTATATCTTCTAGAGTGTAAGCTCACTTGGGCATGGGCCTCTTTCCTTTTGTATTGTGGTATTGCTGTAAATTAACTCATCACTTTGTCACACTGAGTATATGCATATTTATGACTATGCAATGCACCATGGAAGATGGTGGTGCTATATAAACTTATAATAATAATCATTACTTGACATACTAATATCTTTTTTTTTTTTTTAACTAACTGGGACAGTAGATCACAGCAAAAATAGCTTGTTGGTTGACCAGTTTGTATTGGCCATCCGGAAAGCAACAACAGCTGTTTGTGCATCAGTAGCTCCCATAAAGACATTTGTGTGGTGGACCCAGAGATTGTTGACTATTCCTTTCCCCAATAGCAGACTGTCATTTTAACATTTAAAACATCTAATTTTTTCTTTCTTTCTACAAATACAGGTTCTGGATGTTAGCAGTGAAGGCAAAGAGGAGGTTTTCTATGGACCAACATTACCATTTGCTTCCAATGGGATAGCTGCAAGTTTTCTTCCAGCTCCTCATTTCACATGCCCTGATCTCCAGACTTTGCAAGTCCCTCACCACAGAATAGGTGCAATATGAAAAATGTCTGAATAGGTTGTACCTGTAAATCCCTGGAACATATTACTAAGCTTAACTGAAAGGACGTATCTGCTGTTTGTGCACTCGTGAACAAGCCAATATGACTTGAGGCAGAAAAAATAAAATTTTATTCTGCAGGACAGGGATTCATTGTGCCTAAAACAAGAACACAACTGCATACATTATGATACTGTGCTTGAAAGCAGATCAAAAAACAAGGATGTTTATATGCAACTGATTTCCCTCCCCACAAGTTCTGGTCTGAATTCTTATTATGTATAATAGCAAGATATCAACTGAATCCACTGATGCCCTTTTAAAATTACTCTTAGTAATGTGATTTTATTTTTTAGTATTCCTAAATTTATCTATAAATATATATATATATAAGCTTAAGGGCAATATCATACCATAAAATATTTAAACATATGCAATGGAATTTGTGTTTACAAGATACATGTACAAAAAAGAACTGCAGTTATTCAATCATATTTTTCCATACAGTGTTCATGTATGGAATTTTATTTTAAATTTTTTACTGAAACTATTGATTAATGAACTGTGAACATTTTCAGTGCCACAAAGTTCCGATTCACTGGCATCCAAAGGATGAAACCACAGAAAAATGCCATTTGCTGCTAATAAGCTACTGAATAGCACACCCAAGTGCATATAAATAAATCAAGTATATAAAAACTATGCTGCGGTAGGGTGTTGTTTATATTTGTATTTAGCTAAATATAACATTTGCTAAATTGGGAGGTGGCGGGTGTCATAAATGAATGTTACATGTAATAAATTTAAGTTTGTACTGACATTTCTGGGAGACAGTCTGTATAAAAGTAATGAAAATAGGGTTGATCTCGCACAGCAGTGATGTTGAACTTTGGCACTTGCATGCACGTTATAGTTAAAATAAGCCCGGAAGCGGTCTGGAATTTTCACTGGAGCTGCCGGTGGATCGTGCGGGAGGTAAATATACTCACCTTCCTGGCTCCTGGTTGAGTGATTGAAGAACGGAAGGTAAGGAGTAACTTCTGTGATTGATCGAGTGATTGAATCACTACTTTAAAAGAATAGTTCACTTTTTGTGTGAACTATTCCTTTAGGGATTTATTTCAGTCTATAAATTTCAATCTATAAATATAAATGCCTGTAAGCAGCACTTACTCCGATGTGTTTCTGTTGCTGCATGACTTCAATACAGTACTTGTTTTACTCAAGCTTAAAACCCTGCCAGACTATCTGACTTTCTTTGAGGGCAAGCATGCTCAGTTATCTCTATGAAGCTGCATTGGGAGAGGGAATTTCCCACCATGCAGTTCACATACCAACTGTCACCATTCCAGCTACAGCAAAACTATACATAACAGAAGAGTCTGATACTAAGGCACTTGATTGAAAGCTGAAATTTAAGTGGATTTTAGATTGGATATCTAAAGAAATAAGGGACAGCTCAAAAAAAAAAAAGCAGTGATAGTTGGGAACAATTAGTTTACAGTAATGGGAAATTTAAAAAAAACATATTTCCCAGTGTGCATATCCTTTAAGAGAGCTTAGTCCAGTTTTACCTAGACCGCTGGGCCATATTTATAAAACCATGGTATTGCTTTTTTGGTTTAAGGATTGTTGATTTCGGATCGTTAATCTCCTAACGGTTTAACGATCGTAACCTTACGATATGATCGTAAGTTAACGGCACCGATCGTCAATCTACGATAACGAAATTGTAGATTTACAATCCCCATAGAATACCATTGCGGTAGTTTACTACCACACAGTATTCTACGACCGAACGTTTGGTAATTAACAAATGTTCGGTAATTACCAAATGTCCAGTCCTAAATGTATGATCGCAATCGTACATTACCTAACCCACAGTATCCATAAAAAGTGATACCGCGGGTTTATAAATATGGCCCACTGTTTCTTACCTTTTCAGATTTACTTTTGCCTGTTGATGTGCCTCTGGACTGGAAAAAAGCCAATGTAATACCAATATATAAAAAAGGTTGTTGTTTACACACTGGTAACTATTGACATGTAAGTCCAACTTCTGTGATAAGGAAGATACTGGAAACTTTGATATGGGATCATATTCCGGACCTTGTCTCCAGAACTGATCTTATAAATAGTAGCCAGCATAAAATTACGAGAAATAAATCTTGTCAGACTAACTTACTTGGTTTTTATTAAGAGGTAACAATTTAGATTCTGGCATAGCAATGGATGTAATATAATTGGATTTAGCTTAAAGGTAATGTCCACTCCAAAAATCAACTTTTCACAGATTGTAGTAATGGGTTGCCCTACCTGAAACGCCATGGCCGTTTTTCAAAAAAAGTTTTCTATAAAAAGTTCTGACTTGTTGAAAATCTGCAGCCTAAGGCCGTCTCTCTGCCCAAGCTGCTGTCAATCTCATTACGCAATTACGCTCTGCGCGCTCCTAGTCTCGCGCTTCTACCCGGCCGGCCATCGGATTACAGTAGTTGGCTCCACCCACATCATTACAATTTTTTTAACCAGACGCGTCACTGGAAGGGAGGGGGGAGTGGATTTTTCCTGGTTCAGCAAGGTGTGCTCCTATGCGCAGGACAAAATTCTCCCGGAGGCTGAGGAGGGGGAAGACACTAAATAGGCTATCTAAGCCTCCTAGTGTCTGTTTTTTAGAAGTTCTCTGCAGACATCCTAAGCATCCAGAATGAATTAAGATGCAAGGTAGGACTCTTTTTAAAGAGCACAATGTGGGCAATTACTGGTAAAATTATAGTTTTGGGGGTGGACATGCCCTTTAAGCTTCTGATACTGTGCCACACAGGTGACATGTGACAATTGGTTGTTGAATTGTGTACAGAGAATTAATGGCGAACAGAGCTACATCTATGTGGGCTTAATTCTAAGTGGAGTGCTTATTGTTCTATACTGGGGCAACTTATTTTTAATCTGTTTATAAATGAAGGGGTAGTGAGAGCAAGGTCTTTTTCTGTGCTGATGATACAAAACTATGCAGAGCTTTGGAAACTTCAAAACACATTTAATTGCTTCAAGCAGACTTAGATAATCAAAATGGGGATGCATTTAAAGCTTAGAAATCCTTGTGACACCTACACCATAATTGCCTGTGTTAAGTGAATCTATGTTGGAAAAGGATTTGGGGGCTATAGAAGATAACAGACCAAGCTGTAACAAGCAGTGCCAGACAACAACGGCTAGAGCTAGCAAGATATTGTCTTGTATAAAGAGGGAAATAGATTCAAATGAGAAAACTATATTATTCTCCCTCTTTACAGATCACTGGCAAGGCCTCATTTGGAATATGCGGTGTACAAAATGGACATTTTGGAAATGGAAGTAGTTCAGAGAAGGGCAACTAAAATAATAAGGGGAATGAAGGGGTTTGACTATGCAGGCAGATTAGACAAGTTAGGGCATTGGAGAAGTGACGGTTGTGTGGGGATACGATCACTTTATAGAAGTATATTAATGGGCCATATAATAAACTCTAGTGCATTGTTCACTATTAGGTCATATCAGGTCTCGTGGACACCATTAAGGATAAGAAAAAAGAAGTTTTATCTTCAGGTTAGTAAAGATTTCTTTACAATAAGAACAGTGGTGCTGTAATGGCAAATTCATTGAACAGCTTTTAAAGTGGGCTGGATAAGTTTCCAAAAGTAAAAAACATTTATCAATTACTGGTTTTAATACATATACTGTAGTTTTGGTTGATCCAGGGAACCTTTTCGATTGTAATTTTGAGTCAGGAAGGATTCCCCCCTTTCAGCTGTTTCTTTTCTTTTTGCCTTCCTCTGCATCAACTGTTAAGTAGGGTTATAGAGGAGGATATAAAGATGGACGTATGTCTTTATACAACTACCTTTATTATAAATTATGGTTGCATTCCTGGATTAAAATTTATTCTAATTAATGGAAGAAATTAGTCTACATTATAATGCTTGGGAAGGTTCTCAATCATCCAGGTCATGGTAAAATCTGTGTATTCAGTTATATCAACTTGACTTCAAGTTTAGTTCTTGAAAACAGTCTGAATTGAGAAAGGCATCCATCCATTCCAAAATTGAGAAAGCCAGTCGGATGGCAAGCAAAATGTCTTGAAGAACTTAAAAGGCATGTCCACCCACTAAACTAAAATTTAACCCCATATTGGCCCCACTGTGTAGTTTAAAAACATTCTTACATCTCTGCTCCTTATGGTTCCCCTGCAGTACCAGTCCAAAATCCAGGAGTAGTGTAGAGTAGTGGCCATCTTTCTGTCCAAAGGTCTCTGCCTCCTGTCTTCCCTTCGGGAGGGATGCGGACCTTAACAGTAGAGCCCTTTCCCACCCAACCCCCCCCCTCCCTCCCACAATCCGGATCCATCCTCTGCAGCAGTTGCACCTAGAGTGTAATCCTTTTAATATGGTGTACCTAACCCCTGCCAAACCCAACCGCTGCATTAGTTCCTTAAAATAAGACAAATTATACTTGCAGCCCTTCTCTCCCATGGCATCTCCATTGTCGGCAGCCGCATCTGTGATTGGCGGTCTCTCATCCAGTCAGAGGTGGCTGCTGGTCTGGCCTGTTTACGACTTCCTTGCATACAGAGAGCTGGGAGGACATACCAGGGGAGTGAAGGGCTGTAAGCATGATTTTGCTTCTTTTAAAAGATAAAAAAAAAAAAACCTAATGTGGCGGTTGGGCTACAACATATTTTAAAGTTAAAATTTAGGGGGGGACATGCCCTTCAAGTCCAGTTGATCTAACTGAATACATAAAAAAGCAAGCCCTACTTTGGCTTTTCATGGTTTTCACACTACCCAATACATAGGGCAGAAGCTACAGAGACTTGTGTACTTAAGTATTTTTCTGTGCATCTTTGTTTAGTAATTATTTACAAAGATATGATAAGGGAGAATTAATTTTATGCTGGAATTACTCTTCAGGTCATTTTTTTTTTGTTTTTATCCACACCTTCATTTGAAATGACAAGCAGATAAAGATTTGTAGACCTTAATATAACTTTTGTGCTTCTAACAGAAGCCCCCATTTCTCCCCTTCATTATTGATGAATAAACATTTTATCTGTACAAATATAAAATTTATACATACACACACACCTTAACAATGAAGACAATAATAAACAAGTATTTAACAAAGCAACATCATTCTGTTTAAGAGTAACTGTGCTTGATAAAAGGACTTAATGCTGCTCCATTGGATGAAAATATGTTGGGTTTTTTTAGATATACTTTTGGTATTGTCAGATTATTCATTGTTGACTCCAGGTGCATGTTACAAGACACAGACTTCTGATGAGCGTCTTATCAAACTTGGCTTGTTCAGTGTTTCTGAGGATCACAAAAACGTTTTAGCTTTAATTATCCAGTGTCTGCATTGCAGCTTGTCCATGTTCACCCAAATGAGAAAGCAATCGCCTGTAAGCGTTCCTGTGAAATAGTACAAAAGAATGAAAAGTTATTTTTTATCCTGTGTTTGGGCTTTAAATATCAATTAAAACAACTCTCTTGATGTGTCTACAAAAACTCTAGTAAAAAAACATTGCATTCTAAATAACACCCATTGCCATGAATCCACCATTGTTCCCACTGTTACCCAGTAAAACATACATAATTGGACTAATCTTGTTCCAGGGAATCGAGTTCCAGTACAGTCTGAAAAAATACAAAATACCGTATAAGCAGAGTTACCTATTTTTACCTCAAAAAATAGGAAAACCTGATTGACTTGAGTATAAGCCGAGGGTTGAAATTATGACCACTACTGCCTTTTGATTCTTTATTGGTCTGAGGCTTTAGTTGCCCTTTAAATGGACAGCAGAATTCCCAAAGCCTCAAAACAATAGTCAGAAGGCAACAATAGATGCCATCCTCCTTCTGATTGTGTATTGTTTTAAGGCCTAAGTTGCCCTTTAAATGTACAGCAGAATTCCTATACAGTAGTCCCATACTGGATTTGGCTACTACTGTATGGGAATTCTTCTGTCCATTTAAAAGGCAACTAAAGCCTCATTCCTTGGCACCCCAGATGTTTGGAAACTACAACTCCCAGTATGCTTTAGTTGCTAGGAGTTGTAGTTTCTACACATCTGCAGTGGCACCCTTCACCCCCAGTTCAGTGAAGGAGAAATACGGTAGTCCCAGAACAATTCCCCAAAGCTAAGTACCGGTAAAAAGCCTCTCTCCTTCGCCGGTCTGAACTCCCGGCAGCTGCGTCAGTGATTGGCTGCCTCTCTTGCATTTCCGTGCAAGCAGAGGGCCGGGGCAGTGCTGCTAAGGAGAGAGGCATGGTAAGTAAAGATCGGGGCACTTTCTGTGAATATTAGTAATGCGGTTGGGGCTGGGGGAGGGAGCAGTACATTCTGCAGTACATACCAACAGTTTATCAGAAGGGTGGACATGCCCTTTAAGGGGAACGGTTATTTTTGACTTTTTATTGTCCATTCTCTCTTAAAATTGTGAAGTCCTGGGAGCAGTCTAGTGATATGCAAGTGTTGGCAATTATACAATAAATAGGAGGGAGAAATGGATGATATCTCCCATAGTATTTGTGCACCAATGCCTTGCTATCTCTCCCTGGTGTGGGCTTCCCCCCCCTCTTCCTTGTTTTAATGTCAGTGGCGATCCTCATTCTGCTTCTCATTCAATTATTTTAGTAATCCGATCTCCTGCTTTACTAGTTATCTGCTCGGGCCCTCTGTCATTTACTGCCTGTCTCAGTAACCCAATCTCCCCTTCCCTGCCAGAACTTAGCTGGCAACTGTAATAGTAAAGCAGGAGATATCTCCTTTTAAAAGGTAGGAACCAGGACTTATTTGGAAAACACCACATTTCCGCTTTAACAGGGAGATTAAATAAAAGTTCTTATTTTTTAAAATGGTGCTAATTTTGCCCCAACCAATAAGATCATATTTAACATTTGAAAGCTAAAATCTAATTGGTTGGGGCAAAATTAGCACCGTTTTAAACAATAAGAACTTTTATTGAATAACCCTGTAAGAGTCCATCAAGAAAGTCATTCTTTAGTGTCACTGTACCCCACAAACCCAAACATCAATTAACAAAGAATCCCTAGCTTTTGTTTCCTGGGTTGCCCTGCATAATATTGTTAAAGGAAAACTGAAAGGATTACAATGAGTAAAAGTGAGGATGTGGTCTATCCTCAAGTTTATAGACCACATAGTAACCTTTCAAACAAGCTTAGGCTCACATATGTTGCTGCAGTCTATGCAGAGTTACATCTAAGAGGTTAACCATTCCTGCTTGCACTTGCTCCCATCTCCAGCTGTGACACAGAGTAAAGCCTCGTACACACGTCAGATAATTTTTGCACAATTTGCCCGACTAACAACCAATCGTGCGACATTCATGTGGAAATGAAGCTTTAACAATCTTCTAAGACCAACAATCCATTTTTCCGACGATCAGCCTGGTAGATTTGTTCTGCCGATTGTCGTATGTTTGTACATAGTCAGCAGATTATTGGTAGACTATAATGGAAGATTGAATAAAATACACATGTGCAACATTTCGAGATCATGCGATATTCCGAAAGTCACGTAACACCTTTACCAACAAACATTATCCATCCACTATCGTTGATGTATGTACAGTCGTCGTTGTCCGAAGTAGTGTATAACGAGACGGTTGCTAAACTTTCGTCGGGAAGATTGTGCAAAAATTATCTGACATGTGTACAACCCTTAAGAAAGCCCCCTGCACTGAAAACGGAGTTAAAACTGCCCTTAACACCTTTAAAATGCACATTATAGAGAAGAATTATAGTTTCCAGTTATTTAAAATAACCTTTTTTTCTGTATGGATGCCCTTTAACGGGGAGACGTAATATTGAGCTTCTGGTTACTACTTTAGCACTTCCACCCTTTCTTATGTATCTGTATGTTACCCACCCAAGTAGATTGTAAGCTCGATGGGGCAGGGACCTCTTACCTCATGTTACATGTTTCAAGCACTTGTATATTTCATGATGCTCATACTTATTCATATATTTATTTACTGTCCCCCTTGTACAACATTTTGTATTCTATATTGCACAGCGCTGCGTCCCCTAGTGGCGCTATAAAAACATATACATACATACAACCTCACCCTTCCTGATGTTATATCGGGTTTGTGTAGGATTAACTCCATTTTTCCAGGGCCTGTGCAGTTTCCTCCTAACGGCACAGGTGTCCAATGCAAAATAAAAAACCTTTGTTTTTGCGTTACTTTGTTGCAAAAATAAACGTTATTTCAATGGTGTTGTTACCTCCGCGCTCCTTGTCTGCCTCGTTTCTGTGATGCAGTAGCTTATGCTAAATGAGTACTGCATCAATAGAACTCGTGAGGAAGAGGGGTGTGGAGGTAACAATTGCATCTCCCCTAATGTATTTGTTCACACTATATTTATTTCTGTACGCTTGTATGTATGGGAACACATGTCAATTTATTTTCTTATAGAAATCTATTTTAACGTTCACATTAATGCGTTCTGATTTGTTACTATCAGATCCATTTAAAAAAATGGACTCAATAGAAATGTATTGTATTTAGAAAATGCAAACTCAATGTGTATTATTTCTTTAAATACTTAAGAAGGCTTTGTTTTATTCTTTCAGTTTTTATTCTTTTTTCAGCTTTATTCAAAATCTTCAATCCATCTGGGGAGACCGTTTTTACACACTATGGATCCAGAATGCGACTATTAAGAAATGAAGATTTCTGGGTAATTTCCATGGTAGCCCTTAGGAAATGCTACGCCTACTAAGACTTTAAAGGAGAACTAAACTTGAATTTTTTAAAAATCCTTATGTGAAAGCTTCTCGCCAGAACACCTATACATTGTAAGATTCTTCTCTAGTAAGTTGCATTTAGTATATGTAAATAATAGATTCTACAAAGAAGGCTCCCATGTTTTTGCATTGTTGCCAGTACAACTCACAGTCCATGTAGACTTTATAGAGCCATGCCCTCTGACCCTAGAATTCACTGTCTCTATGCACACAGTTCCTTGCTTCTGTTTCTAGTGAAAGAAGATGTAAATAAGTGTACCTGTAATCATTGTTGTTTTTCTGGTGGCACAATGTAGAAATGCTGTGTTCTTAGAAACACCCCTAAAAAGTCACAGGTTCAAATCCTCTGGTTTACTGAAACAATACAAAATAGTCTACTACCTGAGTTTATTGCTTTTTTGTTTCCATCATGTTTCTAGAAAAATATAAAGTTTCTACATATGTACAAACTTTATATATAGCAGCTGTTTTTTTATTTACCAACCAGCGGGAATTGCTGATAGGTTTCCTGGAGTATTACAAAATAGTCAAATGATTTTACCAACATTTACCAACATCAACTACATGTGCTGTGGTGGCTTACTGGTTAGGTCCTTTTTTTGGAAACAAACAGATCATTGGGGCACAGGATCAATTACCCAGGCTTAATTTTTTTTCCTAGCAAAAGCTGAAGATTCTACATGTACAAATCTATCCTTATAGCAAGGCACAGTATAGAAGGTTGCCGGTTCGATTCCCAGAGTTACTTTTATTTTTTACTGAAATTTCAATATTCTGTTTCTAACATCCCTGCTTGCAAAGAAATAAACTGCAAATATTACTTTTCTTTTTTGTTTAAATTGATCGCTGTTAGGGACAGGAGCATTTGTATTGTGTTTACACAAAAACTTCACTGAAATCTGTGTTCTGTGTCAGAAGGATGATTTCTGAGCTTGAACATAATTGTCGGTCAGCTTCCCGGAAGCAAGGCTGCAACTTCCTGTGAAGTTTACTGCGTGGGTGTTTCCAGCTAAGGTGAATTATGAGAGCTGACTCCTAGTTCCAGAGGGTAATTTTCATAGCTCACCCAGCATCCACAGCAAAGGAAGAGGTGAGAGTATCTTTGTGAATGTGCTCTTTCTAGTGGAGAAATGTTACCTTGAGACTTTATTTTTCCTTTAACAGGGAAACACACAAGATGGCTCAAAAAACCCAAAACCAGTCTAACACATGCCACTGGCTTTGCAATGTAAAGCACCTATGGACAGACGAAATTCAATAAGATAAGGAGAGTTATAAGGCATTGGAGCTCACCTTAATCAAATGTAAATAAGGAATGTAGGCTTCTGTTCATAGGCACTTCACATTTGCAAAACCAGAGGCCTTCATTACACTGAAGATGGCTTAATAAATTCACATTTAGCTTGTGGAATGTTGTTAAAAGCTGAGTTGGTGTATCATTTCCTAAGACTGGGGTGTCCAACCTGAGCGACGCTGTGGTCCGCACTAGTGGCCCCCCACGCAGTGACTGGGCCATGGGCGTAGTCCCACCCCCACACCAACCAAGCCCTGCCCAGGAATACCCCCTATTGCCCTGCACCCATTCACAGATCTGCAAAAATCATGGGTGGGAATCAGGGAAAACATGGAAACTACTCAGAAGGGCTACCATGCAAACATGGTAATTATCCAGAAGTTTCAATTGCTTATTTACAAATGAGTAAGGTGAGCTCTTAATGCCTTATACTCTCCCTATCTTATATGATCTTACTGCCCCGAAGTTGCAATAACTGTATTATTATTCAATGTGGAATTTACATGCACACCTCTCCTTTTATAGGCTTGTCTAATAGCTTTCCCTGCATACTGCTTACCTCATCCGCAAGTGGCTAAATAAACGACTATAATGTTGATCCACAGTAATGTCTTTTAATATTATAGGATAAGCCTGTAGCGCTACTCTCAAAAGTACCAGAAGACGGATCTATCAACACATTTTAGATCCTTCTCCACATGTAAAGCATCCCTTATATTTCTGCTCTGCCAGATTGGTTTTATCATATATTTATATGCATTCCTAAAAAGTAAATCCATTGCCTTTACATAGAAAGCCTATCCTGTAGAGCAGATCTTGAAGCGCAAAAACTGCCCATATTAGATAGCTTTCTTAACAGTGACAACTCTGAATGGCAACTATCCACATGTATTATGGTTTTTCTCGTAATGGGTTTGCGGAATAAATCAGTCATAATACTCCTATAACCCACCCCTTCCATGGTTCCCTATGGGGATAAACTGTAAATAATATCCCTATAATCGGCGCGCTACTACGCAGTAGCGCGCCGATAATAACACGGAAGTACCTCAAAGCCGTTACCCTTTCATCTTCAGCCGGGTGTGTGTGAGGGAATCCAGGAGGAAGCAGGAGAGGTGCGGTCTAAGCTGTCTGGAGCACTGAAAGAAGCAGGTGGGTGGTCTATAATCAGGACCCATGACTGCCAGGAGGAGAGAGAGAGAGAGAGAGAGAGAGAGAGAGAGAGAGAGAGAGGAGAGAGAGGGAGAGAGAGAGAGAGAGAGAGAGAGAGAGAGAGAGAGAGAGAGAGAGAGAGAGTGTGTGTGTGTGTTTTTTTAGCCTGTGAACTTATACAGCAGCCTGTGGACTGCACAATAACCATGGGTTTGTTTATAAATGGGGGAGGGGTGGGTTATAATGGATAATGTACCCCCTACTGTAAATTCATATGGATATTAGAAGGCACCTCGGAGTTCCGTGTCCTGTATAAAAGACACTCGGCCTCCGGCCTCGTGCTTTTATATGGTCACGGAACTCCTCTGTGAATTCTAATATCCTTATAATTTACAGTAGGGGGTACATTATCCACTATATTATCCACTTTGAATTTAATATCCAGGAATTCCATACTCACAGGAATTATACAATGTGAAAAAGTAATCACCCAGCCAATATTATTACAGTAATCCATAAAACATATAAATCTGTGTATTGCCACTATAAAGGTTTTACAAGCATTATTTTCTCCAAATATGAAATGATGTTCCCAACCCTGCTAGAGCCCTCCGTATAAAGCATTTTTGTTTTTCTAAATAGATATCATAACTATTAAACCAGAACTCAACAGCTTTTAAACCTAATTCATGGGTATGGATGAATATAGCAATTATAAGTCTCATTGATTTTACATAGAATAAAATTGATATACGGGATTCCATCCAAGCCATCAATGGGCAATCTAGTAACCAAAGGTAGTAATAACACATCCATGTATTCTGTTTCTTTAGGAAGCCAATCCCTGACACTATTGTGCATCCCTTAATATCCTGTAAAGATTTATGGATTTTTGGGAGGGCATAAAAAAAACAGGGTTTACCAACTGGAAGGGGTTCCCACCTATCTTCCATGTGCCTTGCGCCTGCTTCTCGTTTGGCTTCGGTCCTCTGGAAGCCACTGGAGAGGTTAGCATAAAAACAATGTATAGAGTCACAAGAAACAGAGGATAACCATCCATAGGTGCAAATAGATGCACTATTAGCACCTATGGATGGTTATCCTCTGTTTCTTGTGATTCTATACATGGATGCCTTATTGGGCATCCCTTAACATCCTGTAAAAATGTATGGACTTTTGGGAGGGTATAAAAAAAAACAGGGGTTACCAGTTACACACAGTTCAATTAGAAATTGGTATCTTATTTATTACACAACATGTTTCCGACGTTCAAGGTTCTTTATCAAGTGTAGAAAACCAAGTGCCTCCCCACTGTTAGGGACACTGTAGGGACAGGAAATTACATCACCTATACCCCCCCCCCAGGCTTTCATTGCCAGGAGTAGGAGGGGGGAATAGAAAAACTCAAAACAATACATTTAAACAAAACATCAAAACCCTTTTCCTCTATTTTTATTTTTTGCTACAAGATTTGGGTGCTTTAAGGCAGAGCACAGAGGGAACCACCAAGGCAGCTATTAGTTGTGGAATAACGGTGTTGCAGAAAATCCAAAAATATATAATTTGTGGAGGTTATTTCCAAGTTTCTGGGTTGTTTGCTTTGAATAAGAGTAAGCTGTTCAAATTACAGAGCACTTTGATTTTTTTCTTGTAATTGCACTTTCTTGCATGCATCCCATTTGAGCTAGTTGGTTGGTATGTTTCTGTGTGCACCCATGCATATGGCATTCGGTTTGATTCAGGACATGTGGGAGATTGACATTTACTGCATATACTCGAGTACAAGTTGATCCAAGTATAAGCCGAGGTACTTATTCTTACCTGAATAACTAGTAAAACGGATTGACTTGAGTACAAGCCGAGGGTAGAAATTATAACCTCTACTGTCCCCATGACCACATATGGCATAGGTTTATTGTAGGGAGAAAAAAGGGTTCTATTCACTTTAAGATTGTTTTGTATGTGGATTTCAATTTTTTCTTTTTATCATTCCCAAAGATAATCAGCAGATCATCTAAGTGAATGATAACGAACTTGGAATACAGGCGAAAATGATGTTTTCCAAGTCAAAATCCGATCGCAAAAATCACTTCCCAGAACAAATTTTCCAGTAAGTGATTTTTTTATTCATTGGCAAAGATCATATAAAATGGTGATCAGAACTGATCACCTAATATTGATCTCTGACCTCATTTTTTTTTGTTAAGTATCAAAGACTATCTAAGTAAAAATCCTATTTGTGGAACTCCTGAACTACATACACAAATACTATAGTACGTTACTATAGCCTGTATTGTACGTCAATCAGAATGGAGAGTGCAGTACCCTAACTAGACCACTAGCATCATGGGGGAAGCCTAAGGTAAGACCCTGGTGCAGCGAGGAAATCCAGTGATATCACTGGGGTCACCTGATGAAGGGGGTGGAGCCATGTGTTGATGGTTCAATAAAAAACGTTTAATCATTACATATGGGTGTGCGATTGTCCATACAGATTATATTGGATATTATTAACCCTTTAGGGGTAAGGGTTGGAAGAATTTGCACCCTTGCATTCGGATGTGCATAGGGCATCGTATATTAGAGTTTGACATCACTGAGGTCTCCCTTCGCTCGATCTCCATTCAGCTTAGCCGTGACTGGCAATTGCTAACCGGTCACGGATTTCAGGACTGCTAGCTCCAGATTCCCCCATTGGTTTAAAACATAGTAATTAAGGTTGAATAAAGACATATGTCCATCAAGTCCAACCTATTCACTTGATCCAGAGGAAGGCAAAAAACCCCAGCTAAAAAGGGGGGGGGAATTCCTTCCTGACTCCAAACGGCAATCGGAAAGTATCCCTGAATCAACCAGATCTATATGCATTAATACCAGTAATTCTCAATATTTTTTAGTTTTAGAAACTTATCCAGGCCTTTTTTAAAGTTATTCAATGAACTTGCCATTACCACATCTGCTGGAAGACAAGTTCCACAGTTTCACCGTTCTCCCTGTAAAGAAACCTCTCCTAACCTGAAGATGAAACTTCTTTTCTTCCAACCTTAAAGGATGTCCACGTGTCCTCTGATATGACCTATTTGTGAACAATGCACCAGAGAGCTCATTGTATGGGCCATTAATATATTTGTACAAGGTTATCATGTCCCCACGCAACCACCGCTTCTCCAATGTAAACAGCCCTAACTTGTCTAATCTGCCTGCATATTCAAGCCCCTCCATTCCCCTTATTAATTTAGTTGCCCTTCTCTGAACTGCCTCAATTTCCAAGATGTCCCTTTTGTATATGGGATTCCAAAACTGCACCGCATATTCCAAAAGAGGGAGAGTAATATTTTTCTCTCTTGAATCTATTCCCCTTTTTATACAAGACAATATCTTGCTAGCTCTAGCTGTTGCTACCTGGCATTGTTTGCTACAGCTAAGTCTGTTATCTACCAGAACCCCCAAATCTTTTTCCATTACAGATGCACTTAACACAGAGTTATTTATGGTGTAGATGGCACAGGGATTATTAAATCCCAAATGCATCACCTTACATTTATCTACATTGAATCTCATCTGCCATTCTGCTGCCCATTTTGATAATCTATCTAGGTCTGCTTGCAGCACTTGCACATCATTGGAAGTTTCCAAAGCTCTGCATAATTTAGTGTCATCAGCAAACACAGAGACCTTGCTCTCAATGCCCCCTTCTAAAAAAAAAAAAAAAAAGCCAATGGTATTACATTGGCTTTTTTCCAATCCAGCGGCACATCCCCAGACAAAAGCGAATCTGAAAATATGAGAAACAGTGGTCTAGCTAGAACTGAACTAAGCTCTTTTAAAATCCTAGGATGCAATCCATCTGGTCCTGGCGCTTTATTGATATTAACTTTGTCTAATTGTTTCCGTACCATATCCTCCGTTATCCAATGTGAAAACTCTTCATTTCTTCCCTGCATATTGCTACAATCCCTACTGTAAGGACAAGGATTCTCAACAGTAAAAACCGATGTAAAAAAACGGTTTAGCAGATTAGCCTTTTCGGCATCCTCTACAACCACCTCAGCTCCATTATTTAATGGTCCCACATTCTCAGTCCTCATCTTTTTACCATTTATATACTTAAAAAACATTTTGGGGTTGTACTTGCTTTGTTCGGCAATCCGTATTTCATTTTCTATTTTAGCTAGTTTAATTGCTTTCTTGCACTCTTTATTGCAGCTTTTGTACTCCCTGTAAGCCTGTTCTGTGCCTTCTGTTTTCAAAATTTTAAAAGCCCTTTTCTTTTTTTCAATTTCCCTTTTTACCTGAGCATTAAGCCATGCAGGACTGGACCTAATTTTTTTACACTTGTTACCTAAAGGTACCGATTTGCAAATGTAATAGTTTAATATCCCTTTAAAAGTGGTCCACATCTGCTCAGTTTCTTTATTAAATGACACTATATCATGGTCACTATTCCCTAAGCTTCCCATTACCTTCATCTCCATAATGAGCTCAGGGTTATTAGATATCACCAGATCCAACAACGCATTCTGTCTAGTAGGAACTTCTACCATCTGTGAAAGAAAATGCTCATATAGAAAATTTAAGAACTTTATACCTTTAGAGGTGCTGGCAGTTCCCTTACTCCAATCTATGTCAGGGTAGTTAAAATCCCCCATGACCAGAACATGCCCCATACCAGCAGCCTTCGCCAACTGCATATGGAGATTCATTTCCACCTCTTCCCCGGCATTTGGCGGCTTATAACATACTCCAACAATTAATTTACCTACCTTCTTGCTTCCTGTACACAGTTCCACCCATAATGTTTCTGCCGTATCGTTTGCTCCCCCATCTATTCCATCTTTTAAATTTGGCTTCAATTCCTGTTTAACATACATACATACATACATACTCCTCCTCCTTTCTTATTAACTCGGTCATGTCTAAATAAGGAGTATACTTCAATATTTACTGTCCAGTCGTGTGAATCATTAAGCCATGATTCTGCTATACCAATTACATCATACCTTTCCTTTAAAGCTATTATTTCAAGTTCGCCGGTTTTTCCAGCCAGACTCCTTGCATTTGTAAACATACATTTTAGATTATCAATTGATTTACTTCTATACATGGTCGTACATGCCTCCTTATCCTCTATGCTCCCCCCTCCCCCTTCTCCTCCCTCCGTTGTGTTACTAGCCTCCAGATCCCTAACTTCTCTATCTACCCCTGTGTAGTTCAACGTACCCTCCCCCCCATACCTAGTTTAAAATCTCCTCCAACCCCCTAGCCATCTTCTCCCCCAAAACAGCTGCACCATCACCATTGAGGTGCAATCCGTCTCTACTAAAGAGCCTGTAGCCAACAGAAAAATCAGCCCAGTTCTCTAAAAACCCAAACCCCATCTCCTTACACCACCCTCTTAGCCACGCATTTATACTCCTGAGCTCCCGTTGTCTCCCTAGCGTAGCACGTGGCTGCGGTAGTATTTCTGAAATCACTACCCTTGAGGTCCTTGCTTTTAACTTGGCCCCTAATTCTCGAAAATCATTTTTAAGGACCTCACCTCCACCTCTAACTTTGTCATTGGCACCAATGTGAACCAAGACCGCCGGGTCACTCCCAGACCCACCCAATAATCTGTCTACACGATCCACCACATGTCGAACCCTAGCACCAGGCAGACAACACACTGTTCGGCATGTAGGGTCTTGGCGACAGATTACCCTATCTACCTTTCTAATAATGGAGTCCACTACCACCTGCCTATCCTTCCTAGCCCCCAGTTCTCCCTCCCTTGTATTGGAGATGGCCGTCCCCTGGGTGCTCAAGGGAAAGGCCCGCTCCATACATGCTACTTCCGAGCCATCGTCCTCCACATCTTCGCCTAAAATGGCAAATCTGTTGGGATCGACCAGCTGGGAAGAAGCGCCCCTATCCTTCCGTCCCCTACTTCCCCTGGTGACCCTTACAAATCTATCTTCCTTCTCCACCTTATCTGCCCCATGTCCATCCTCCAGTTTACTGGCCCCTGCCAGTACCTGCATTTCCCCCAGATTTGCCAAGCCCTGCAATGCTGCAAGTTTCCCCTTTAGATTCTGGACCTCAGATTCCAAATGGGCAACCCACTCACATATGACACATACATAGGTCCCTTGGGGCGGCTGCTCCAAGATCCCATACATGCGGCAGGATGCACATTGCACGGCCCCAACAAAACTGTCCATACTAAACAGCAATACACACCAGAGACACAGGAACAGCAATACACAGCAGAGACACAGCAATACACAGCAGAGAAATTGCAATACACAGCAGAGAAATAGCAGTGTTGTTCTTAAACGCTTTCTTGTTTTTTAACGCTCTCAATTCCCTTAAAAACAGAAAAATCCCTTTAAAACAGAAAATCGCTCAAGAGCTTGATCGCTCTGGAGAAATGACTTAAATGAGGTTCAAAGGTTCAAAACCAAAGAGCCAACAGCCCTCAGCCAATTTAAACCAATTAGCTACACCCCCATCCAATCAGTGAAAAGGAAAAAAAAATGCCTTTCCTTTGTCTCTTACCAATCCCCGCTCTACAGGTAACAGTGCTGTTTAAACACCAGTATTTGTTTCAGTAACCCAGTGCTTTGAGTTTACTCAAACAATTCCTACTACCTTATTCAAGCAAAAAAAAAAAAAAAAGCCAATGGTATTACATTGGCTTTTTTCCAATCCAGCGGCACATCCCCAGACAAAAGCGAATCTGAAAATATGAGAAACAGTGGTCTAGCTAGAACTGAACTAAGCTCTTTTAAAATCCTAGGATGCAATCCATCTGGTCCTGGCGCTTTATTGATATTAACTTTGTCTAATTGTTTCCGTACCATATCCTCCGTTATCCAATGTGAAAACTCTTCATTTCTTCCCTGCATATTGCTACAATCCCTACTGTAAGGACAAGGATTCTCAACAGTAAAAACCGATGTAAAAAAACGGTTTAGCAGATTAGCCTTTTCGGCATCCTCTACAACCACCTCAGCTCCATTATTTAATGGTCCCACATTCTCAGTCCTCATCTTTTTACCATTTATATACTTAAAAAACATTTTGGGGTTGGACTTGCTTTGTTCGGCAATCCGTATTTCATTTTCTATTTTAGCTAGTTTAATTGCTTTCTTGCACTCTTTATTGCAGCTTTTGTACTCCCTGTAAGCCTGTTCTGTGCCTTCTGTTTTCAAAATTTTAAAAGCCCTTTTCTTTTTTTCAATTTCCCTTTTTACCTGAGCATTAAGCCATGCAGGACTGGACCTAATTTTTTTACACTTGTTACCTAAAGGTACCGATTTGCAAATGTAATAGTTTAATATCCCTTTAAAAGTGGTCCACATCTGCTCAGTTTCTTTATTAAATGACACTATATCATGGTCACTATTCCCTAAGCTTCCCATTACCTTCATCTCCATAATGAGCTCAGGGTTATTAGATATCACCAGATCCAACAACGCATTCTGTCTAGTAGGAACTTCTACCATCTGTGAAAGAAAATGCTCATATAGAAAATTTAAGAACTTTATACCTTTAGAGGTGCTGGCAGTTCCCTTACTCCAATCTATGTCAGGGTAGTTAAAATCCCCCATGACCAGAACATGCCCCATACCAGCAGCCTTCGCCAACTGCATATGGAGATTCATTTCCACCTCTTCCCCGGCATTTGGCGGCTTATAACATACTCCAACAATTAATTTACCTACCTTCTTGCTTCCTGTACACAGTTCCACCCATAATGTTTCTGCCGTATCGTTTGCTCCCCCATCTATTCCATCTTTTAAATTTGGCTTCAATTCCTGTTTAACATACATACATACATACATACTCCTCCTCCTTTCTTATTAACTCGGTCATGTCTAAATAAGGAGTATACTTCAATATTTACTGTCCAGTCGTGTGAATCATTAAGCCATGATTCTGCTATACCAATTACATCATACCTTTCCTTTAAAGCTATTATTTCAAGTTCGCCGGTTTTTCCAGCCAGACTCCTTGCATTTGTAAACATACATTTTAGATTATCAATTGATTTACTTCTATACATGGTCGTACATGCCTCCTTATCCTCTATGCTCCCCCCTCCCCCTTCTCCTCCCTCCGTTGTGTTACTAGCCTCCAGATCCCTAACTTCTCTATCTACCCCTGTGTAGTTCAACGTACCCTCCCCCCCATACCTAGTTTAAAATCTCCTCCAACCCCCTAGCCATCTTCTCCCCCAAAACAGCTGCACCATCACCATTGAGGTGCAATCCGTCTCTACTAAAGAGCCTGTAGCCAACAGAAAAATCAGCCCAGTTCTCTAAAAACCCAAACCCCATCTCCTTACACCACCCTCTTAGCCACGCATTTATACTCCTGAGCTCCCGTTGTCTCCCTAGCGTAGCACGTGGCTGCGGTAGTATTTCTGAAATCACTACCCTTGAGGTCCTTGCTTTTAACTTGGCCCCTAATTCTCGAAAATCATTTTTAAGGACCTCACCTCCACCTCTAACTTTGTCATTGGCACCAATGTGAACCAAGACCGCCGGGTCACTCCCAGACCCACCCAATAATCTGTCTACACGATCCACCACATGTCGAACCCTAGCACCAGGCAGACAACACACTGTTCGGCATGTAGGGTCTTGGCGACAGATTACCCTATCTACCCTTCTAATAATGGAGTCCCCTACCACTACCACCTGCCTATCCTTCCTAGCCCCCAGTTCTCCCTCCCTTGTATTGGAGATGGCCGTCCCCTGGGTGCTCAAGGGAAAGGCCCGCTCCATACATGCTACTTCCGAGCCATCGTCCTCCACATCTTCGCCTAAAATGGCAAATCTGTTGGGATCGACCAGCTGGGAAGAAGCGCCCCTATCCTTCCATCCCCTACTTCCCCTGGTGACCCTTACAAATCTATCTTCCTTCTCCACCTTATCTGCCCCATGTCCATCCTCCAGTTTACTGGCCCCTGCCAGTACCTGCATTTCCCCCAGATTTGCCAAGCCCTGCAATGCTGCAAGTTTCCCCTTTAGATTCTGGACCTCAGATTCCAAATGGGCAACCCACTCACATATGACACATACATAGGTCCCTTGGGGCGGCTGCTCCAAGATCCCATACATGCGGCAGGATGCACATTGCACGGCCCCAACAAAACTGTCCATACTAAACAGCAATACACACCAGAGACACAGGAACAGCAATACACAGCAGAGACACAGCAATACACAGCAGAGAAATTGCAATACACAGCAGAGAAATAGCAGTGTTGTTCTTAAACGCTTTCTTGTTTTTTAACGCTCTCAATTCCCTTAAAAACAGAAAAATCCCTTTAAAACAGAAAATCGCTCAAGAGCTTGATCGCTCTGGAGAAATGACTTAAATGAGGTTCAAAGGTTCAAAACCAAAGAGCCAACAGCCCTCAGCCAATTTAAACCAATTAGCTACACCCCCATCCAATCAGTGAAAAGGAAAAAAAAATGCCTTTCCTTTGTCTCTTACCAATCCCCGCTCTACAGGTAACAGTGCTGTTTAAACACCAGTATTTGTTTCAGTAACCCAGTGCTTTGAGTTTACTCAAACAATTCCTACTACCTTATTCAAGCAGTAAGTAGTAAAAAACAAAAAACACACCAGTGATTAATTACTTACACAGGCACACTACTAGAAATAAATAGTGTTAGGTTAGTACATTTACTAGGCTGCAAACCACAGTTAATAAACGCTTTAGTTTTTTAACGCTCTCAATTCCCTTAAAAACAGAAAAATCCCTTTAAAACAGAAAATCGCTCAAGAGCTTGATCGCTCTGGAGAAATGACTTAAATGAGGATGAGGGATTGAGGGGGCTACAGGGGCACTTGAATGCTGTCCCCCAATTATCCCTAGCTTCCTTAAAGGGGCAGTATGCAGCAAAAGTGCCCAGGGCTGCTAGCTGCCGATCACAACATTGGATTTGGACAAAACCGAAGGGGGATTGAGTGGGCTAGGGGGGCAATTGAATTGAATTAAGTTAGGGGGGTGTTTAGCTTGAAAAATCTGGAAAGTGGCTGTTATTGGGCCACTGCGCACTGACTCACTTTCTCATGATTTTTAACTTCAAAATTTCTTTTTGTACATTTTTTTAAAAAAATCTGGTAAAACTGCAAAATTTTACGTAGAACTGCGCCCACATCATTGATGGTATGCTTGAAAGAATGGCACCGTTGCCTAGCTGAAAATGTGTAGATTCCAAGAATATACAGTTTTGAGCCATTGTGCATTGGCTCACTTTGTGGCTAGTCAATTCCACATCTGAGTGTGTAACCATGCACAAGAATATACGAAAAAAGAGAATATATAGGGCACTAAGTGTAGATATAGTGAACCACCCAAGTGGGTCTGAGGTGCAAAAATTCTGCTAAACTCAATATAAATACTAGAACAAAAGAGAAAAAGAGCAGAATGCAACACTCTATCTCAAGGCTAAAAATCCTTTAATGAACCGGGACTTACACAATAAAAACAAGTTAAAAAACTCTCTGTCTAGACCCCTTAAATACTTCCTCATATATATAATATAAATACACTCAGATGGACATGTGAATACAAACAGGAGGTACAAAGTGCAAAAATAAGGTAGGTTTTACAGTCTTTGGCAATGAAAAAATGCCTAACCCTCCTACCCTAATGTATCTAATCACCAGATGTCTTTTCTGACGTATAATACAGAATATCTATGTATAACAGGCAGATAAATACAAACGGAGGGTACAGAGTTATATAAGGTATACAAGCGTCATAATAGGTTTTAGTGTTTGTGGCAATGTAATGCCTAACATTCCTATTTAAGTCAATTACCAGTCCGAAGTAAAGTCAAAGTACAACAGGTAGAGGGCATCGGGAGAGAAGACAGGATCTAAGAAAGATCCTGTCTTCTCTCCCGATGCCCTCTGACATGTTGTACTTGACTTTACTTCCGCCTAATTGTAAATACGTATTCTGAAAACTGCCTCTGAATTACATATTCATAAGCACAACCACAATTTTTATTGGTGGCCACAAAGTTAAATAATTGGTTTACCAGTCCCATTTGATATTAACCTGTTCGTCTCATGCAGAAAAATCTGTTTTAGGTGAGAGAAGCAGATCATAAAAATCAGCAACAAGGCCTCTAAAACAAAAACACCCATGTTAACTTTATTCATTGCAAGAAAATACTTTTTTATGCTTTAAGTGCCAGGAAAACAAGTAATATAAATAGCTCATTTTGCATAATGTGACCGATTGGAGAAGCCTTTTGCATAATATAAAATTTGCCTTTATTCCAGTGCCACAAACCACAAAACTTTTTTGCATATTTACTTTAAAGAACAAAATATAATAAGCAAAATACAGAATACCTTTTCAAATATACATTGTTGAAAATACTCCACTGCACTGTAAAATCTTACCTTGAAGCAGAATTTCTTCCAAGTCCACGTTTGTGTTCAGACTCCAACAGGCTTTGGCTGATTGTAGGAATTAAGCTGGTAACTAGTGGCTGATCTAAGATGGATAAGGTCTCCAAGATGCTATAAATCTGATGGTCATACAACAAACCGTAATCTTGTATAAATTGCCTAAAATTTGTAAAGATAAGGAAAAGGTTTAGAAATACAGTAAGAAGTAAAAATGTAAAAGTCGATTGGAACTACTGATCAAATTGTACCATCATTTACCATCTTATATTGAGCGGATTTCAAAATTAAATTAATGCAAGATAATGTGGCAGCTGATGGGATGGTCTATAAACTTTCCAACCAGTCTGATCAGCTTTTGTTCGATAGACTGCCTAAATACTGCCAGGCAATCTACAGTTTACAGCTATATCTGCAAGTGAAACATTTACTAGCTGGGCAATGGACACCCTCTTTCAATGTCACAGAGGAAGCTTGTGGCAAACATTCAATTTCTACACTAACTATTAGTGTTTCCCATGTGATCAGCAATCATTGCACCATTTGCCTAAAAGTGTATTTGTATAAATTGTATAGTCTAGCTGTATTATAGACAGATTGGCTGCTCCCTTGAGAAAGCAGCCCATCTGCCCCCTGCTACAGGACCAGTAATAACAATTTTAGAATAAAAAAGTGAAAACTACATGTCTGTACAACAAGAATGTTAGCAGGCTGTTCAGTGGGTAGGCAGATTATGGCAGCTACTTTTAGGATGATAATATTACAATGAAGTATCTCAGGTAGCTAAGTTTTTATATACCTGAGCTAAGCTCGGTAGCTAAGTTTTTAGGTTAAGTATGTATGAATGTATGTATATTTATATAGCGCCACTTGGGGACGCAGTGCCCAAGTTACTTGAACCATGTAAGCCACTTGAACCATGTAACATGGTGCTTGAACCATGTAACATGAGGAAAGAGGTCCCTGCCCCATAGAGCTTACAATCTACTTAGGTGGGCAACATACAGATACATAGGAAAGGGTGGAAGGGCTATAGTAATAACTGGCACAGTGCCAACAGTCCTATGCTGTGCTGTGATCAGAGAGATAGAATGAGAGGTTAGATTTAAACTTGTTTATTTAGGTTTCTTGACGAAGAGCCACATGAAAAAAGTTTAAGATGAAAGGAGGCACTGTGATTGGAGGGGGTCTGTATAAGCGATTGTTCTGTGATGAGCGGAGGGTACAGGCAGGGACAGATGGGGACACAAGAGAAGAAATATAAGAAGGAGCAGCAGAGCGAAGGGGTTTAAGTTTCTTATTTTTAAACCATTTCATGTAAACAACGAATATCTTTTAACCCTTTCACTGCCAGGAGATTTTCATTTTTTTTTGCGTTAACTGCCAGAAGAATTTTCAGGATTTTGTCCTTAATCGCTTTAGACTAATTTTACAGTAGGAAACCTTGCAGTAAATCAGGAATATTATACATTGTTTTTTTCAGCACAAAGTGGACTTAATATGGTAACAAAATTTGTAACTTTTCTGGAAATTTTACTGGAATTATGGGTAAATATGTAAAAAAATGAAAATTTGCAAATTTTCATGGATTTTCCCATTTTACTTATAGTTATCTTAAGGTTACACACAAAAATCTTACTGTTTCTAAAAGCTCAGAATACTCCCGAGTACAACGTACCGATATATGTAGGTACCCGACGTTTCCTACAGGAGACCCCCCAAACTAAAACTGCACCTCCTAGAATATTACACCAAATTAAAATGTGTAACCACTACTGACAGTTAACATAGAATATCTACCAAATTATCTAAACTATCCCCCCAAGTGAGATATTTTAGAAACTACACACTGCAGGATTTACGAGTGAGGTTAGTTTCGATCAAAATGCAGATACCCGGAAGCAGCTCTTCGTCAAATTGTAAGTTACTTCTACTTTTCCTTTTTTTCCTCAACTGTAAAATCAGAGACAAAATCAAATGCGAATTTCAGCAAAAACTGTGGAGGAAAGTTCAAACGCATCTCAAATAGAAAGCCTAACCCCTCCCGAATAAACGGTATGCCACATTCATGGGTGTACCCAGAGAACATGGCTACCAACTAACCCAGAGCGTGACCAGTGCCAAATGTCAGTAGCAGCAAAAAACAATTAGCCAGTTTTGTATTTGAACAGTCTGCAGTTTTTCCACAAAACACCCCCCCAACTCAAAAATACCCCCCACAAACTATATATTCCTGAAATACTACACACCTTCAGCTATGTAACGCTGTAGTTCGTTCATTCATACCATCAATGGTGTGGGCGCAGTTCTTCGTAGAAGTTTGCACTTTTACCAGATTTTAAAAAAAATGAACATCAAACAACGTTCAAAAAGGTCGAAATCATGTCAAAACCCCATGGAAAGTAAAAAAAAGGTACCAAATTCAATCTCCAAATGTCCTGAATCAAACGGTATGCCATATGTGTGGTTACACACGCGGACGTGGAAGCGAAAAGCCACAAAGTGAGACAATGCACGATGTCAGAACAGCGAAAATATTTAGCCAACTCCGAATTTGGACAGTCTGCAGTTTTTTCCACAAAACACCCCCGTAACTTAGAAATAACCCCCACAAACTATATATTCCTGAAATTTACACACCTTCAGCTATGTAACGCTGTAGTTTGTTCATTCATACCATCAATGGTGTGGGCGCAGTTCTTCGTAGAAGTTCGCACTTTTCTGAAAAAATGAACAAAAAACAACTTCAAAAGGTAGAAATCAGCCAAAACCTGATGGAATCTAAAAAAAAGTTACTAAATATCATCTCCAAATGTCCTGAATCAAACGTATGCATATGTGTGGTTACACACGCGGACGTGGAAGCGAAAAGCCACAAAGTGAGACAATGCACGATGGCTCAGAAACAGCGAAAATATTTAGCCAACTCTGAATTTGGACAGTCTGCAGTTTTTTTTTCCACAAAACACCCCCGTAACTTAGAAATAACCCCCACAAACTATATATTAATGAAATCTACACACCTTCAGTATGTAAAGCTGTAGTTTGTTCATTCATACCATCAATGGGGGGGCCGCAGTTTTTGTAGAAGTTCGCACTTTTCTGAAAAAATGAACAAAAAAAAAAATTCAAAAGGTAGAAATCATGCCAAAACCTGAGGAATCTAAAAAAAAGTTACTAAATATCAATCTCCCAAATGTCCTGAATCAAACGGTATGCCATATGTGTGGTTACACATGCGGACGTGGAAGCGAAAAGCCACAAAGTGAGACAATGCACGATGGCTCAGAAACAGCGAAAATATTTAGCCAACTCCGAATTTGGACAGTCTGCAGTTTTTTCCACAAAACAACCCCTGATAACTAGAAATACCCCCCACAAACATATATTCCTGAAATCTAAACACTTCAGCTATGTAGCACTGTAGTTCGTTCATTCATACCATCAATGGTGTGGGCGCAGTTCTTCGTAGAATTTCGCATTTCTACACCCAATTTTCTGGAAAAATAGAGAAAAATACATTTCAAAGTTACAAAATCACACCAAAAAACCCATGTAATGTAAAAAAAACTTACCAAATATCAATCTCCTAAATGTCCTGAATCAAACAGTGTGCCATATGTGTGGTTACACACACTGACGTGGCGCGACTAGTCAAATGTAAAACAATGCGCAGTGAGCCAATAACAGCATTTTCCCAGATTTTCCAAACTGAAACCCCTCTAACTTGGAAATACCCCCGCAAAACTATATATTCTCAGAATCTACAAACCTTCAGCTACGAACGCTGTAGTTTGTTCATTCATTACAATCAATGGTGTGGGCGCAGTTCTTCGTAGAAGTTCGCATTTGTCTGAAAAAATGAACAAAAACAACTTCAAAAGTAGAAATCATGCCAAAACCCCAAGGAATGTAAAAAAAAGTTACCAAATATCAATCTCCCAAATGTTCTGAATCAAACGGTATGCCCTATGTATGGTTACACACGCAGACGTGGAATCAACTAGCCACAAAGTGAGCCAATGAACAGTGCAATTACAGCAACTTTTCAGATTTGTCAGACTAAACACCCCTCTATTGAAAATACCCCCAAAACTATATATTCTTGACCCTACACACCTTCAGCTACACATGGTGTGATTCTTTTATGCATACCACCAATGGTGTGGGTGCAGTTTTGTGTACAATTTCGCTTTCTTACCAGATTTTCAGGAAAAATTTATAAAAATACAATTCAAAGTTAAAAATCATGGCAAATTTCATGTCATGTAAAAAAACTTGTCTATCATCTTCCAAATGCCTGAATCAAACGGTATGCCATATGCGTGGATTCACACAGGGACGTGGCACCAACTAGCTCAAATGGGACGCATGCACCAGTGTAATTACAAGAAAAATATCAAAGTGCTCTGTAATTTCAAACAGCCCAAAACTTGAGAATGCCCCCCGCAAATAAACCCCCCCACTAAATCAATCTCCCACATTTTCTGAACAAACGTATGCCATATGCGTGGATGCACACAGAGACGTGGCCACCAACTAGCTCAAATGGGACGCATGCACAAATGCAATTACAAGAAAAAATCAAAGGTGCTCTGTAATTGAACAGCCTACACTTTTTCTAAGGAAACAGTCCCGAAACATGGAAATTCCCTCCACAAACTATATATTTTGGAATCTACACAGCCTTCAGCTACGTTACGGTGCCATGCTTTCATACATGCATGAAGAATTCCAGACCCAGCGATCCAAAGAACTCGGTGTTTTTACGAGATTTTGTGAAAATAAAATGAGATGATTCAAGGGTTGAAATCCTACCTAAACCCACTGACAGCAAAAAACCCACAAATAGCAATCTCCCACTGTCCTGAATCAAACGGTGTGCCATTTGCGTGGGTGCAAACAGAGACGAGGCCACCAACTAGCTCAAATGGGACGCATTTAGAAGTGCAGTTACAAGAAAAATTTTTAAAAAACGCCACAACCCACCCCCCACACACACACTCTCCCCTTTTAGTGGTATTTTAGTGAAGTCGGTTAGTATGGAGAGGTACACACGTTTTGCACCACTAGATCCTAAAAATTCAATACGGTCTTTATTTGGTACCTCTGCAAATTTCTTATAAAATATAGGCTTAGTTTCCCTTGAAATCGAACAAATAAGTATCCGCGTTTACTTTAACGATATCACTGGGGACATTGGGGAGCTTGGAGAAGACAACTTTTTTTTCTAATTTATAGTTTTAGGGTAAAAAAAAAAAAAAGGGTGTGTGTTATCACTTTAAGAATTTTTTTGTGTGTATTTCCCCTTTTTTTCCCCGATCATTCCCAAAGATAATCATCAGATCATCTTAGGGAATGATACCGAACTTGGAATACGGGCATAAATGCCCGTTTTCAATTCGAAATCCGATCGAAAAATCACTTCCCGGAAATCATTTTCAGAAGTGATTTTTCATTCATTGGCAAAGATCAATAATTTGGTGATCAGAAGTGATCACCAAAATTGATCTCGTCCCCATTTTTTCCTAAGTCTTCGCTAAGTAGCAAAGACTTAGAAAAAATCCTATTTGTGAATGGAACTTTGAGTTCCATTCACAAAATGTATAGAAAAGCTGGCAGTGACAGCTTTTCTATACTAGGTACTGCAGCATGATCAAATTGAGATCAAGCTGCGTACCTCAACTAGACCAAGGGGCAGTCCCTACCACTTCAAGGGAGACCCCGGTGAAGGAGGAAGTCGTGACGTCACCGGGGTCTCCCTTTCCGCTTCCTCCTTGGACTCCACGTGGGACCGGCTGCTGCTATACGGTCACGGCAGAAAAGGTAAGCTAACTCCCGATCCCCCCTCGGATTTGGACACAACCGAGGGGGGGTCGAGGGGGATAGGGGGGCAGCTGAATGCTGCCCCGGGTCGGCCTAGAGCGCGGTGTTTTTTCATTTTAAGGGGAAGCCCCAGATCGTATATTCACGATCTGTGGCAGTTAAAGCATTCTCTGCACAGATCGTGAATATACGATCTGTGGCAGGGAAAGGGTTAATGATCAAGAGTTATAGCTAAATTACCTTAAAACTGTAGATAATGGATTCACATTTGCTTCTGTAAGAGAAGTTTGGCAGCTTTCGACAATATACTGAAGCACTTCTGTAGAAAACCTTTTCACTGTGACAAAAACAATTGAGAAAAAGTTTTAGAAAGAAGAAATAACATGATTATCAAAATAACACAAAAAGGTACCACCAGACAGGAGGATTTCACTGAGTCCCCATGCCGAAAGTGCCACGTAAAACCACTGCATATTGCCCCCATATATAAAGGTGCGCAATAGAGGGACCGGGAAAGACCAGCAACGAGGGATTCAATGAACGCTGAAGTCAAGATTAGTCCAAAGAGGGGAGCAACTCACCTATGTAGATGGTCTGGTGAAGGGTACGCGAAGATATATCAGATTCGCGCTGAGTGGGCACGCCCGAGCCAATCAGCCTGGGGTGAGGTGTAGGGGCTACACTCAGTCACATAGAGTCCAATCTGTTGGGGGCGGCTGCTCCAAGATCCCATACATGCGGCAGGATGCACATTGCACGGCCCCAAACAAACTGTCCATACTAAACAGCAATACACACCAGAGACACAGGAACAGCAATACACAGCAGAGACACAGCAATACACAACAGAGAAATTGCAATACACAGCAGAGAAATAGCAGTGTTGTTCTTAAACGCTTTCTGTTTTTTAACGCTCTCAATTCCCTTAAAAACAGAAAATCCCTTTAAAACAAAATCGCTCAAGAGCTTGATCGCTCTGGAAGAAATGACTTAAATGAGGTTCAAAGGTTCAAAACCAAAGAGCCAACAGCCCTCAGCCAATTTAAACCAATTAGCTACACCCCCCATTCCAATCAGTGAAAAGGAAAAAAAAAATGCCTTTCCTTTGTCTCTTACCATCCCCCCGTCTACGTAACAGTGCTGTTTAAACCACCAGTATTTGTTTCAGTAACCCAGTGCTTGAGTTTACTCAAACAATTCCTACTACCTTATTCAAGCATTAGTAGTAAAAAACAAAAAACACACCAGTGATTAATTACTTACACAGGCACACTACTAGAAATAAATAGTGTTAGGTTAGTACTTTACTAGGCTGCAAACCACAGTTAATAAACGCTTTAGTTTTTTAACCGCTCTCAATTCCCTTAAAAACAGAAAAATCCCTTTAAAAACAGAAATCGCTCAAGAGCTTGATCCTCTGGAGAAATGACTTAAATGAGGATGAGGGATTGAGGGGGCTACAGGGGCACTTGAATGCTGTCCCCCAATTATCCCAGCTTCCTTAAAGGGGCAGTATGCAGCAAAAGTGCCCAGGGCTGCTAGCTGCCGATCACAACATTGGATTTGGACAAAACCGAGGGGGATTGAGTGGGCTAGGGGGCAATTGAATTGAATTAAGTTAGGGGGGTGTTTAGCTTGCAAATCTGGAAAGTGGCTGTTATTGGCCACTGCGCCTGACTCACTTTCTCATGATTTTTAACTTCAAAATTTCTTTTTGTACATTTTTTTAAAAAAATCTGGTAAAACTGCAAAATTTTACGTAGAACTGCGCCCACATCATTGATGGTATGCTTGAAAAGAATGCAACCGTTGCCTAGCTGAAAATGTGTAGATTCCAAGAATATACGTTTTGAGCCATTGTGCATTGGCTCACTTTGTGCTAGCAATTCCACATCTGAGTGTGTAACCATGCACAAGAATATACGAAAAAAGAGAATATATAGGGCACTAAGTGTAGATATATTGAACCACCCAGTGGGTCTGAGGTGCAAAAATTCTGCTAAACTCAATATAATACTAGACAAAAGAGAAAAAGCAGAATGCAACACTCTATCTCAAGGCTAAAAATCCTTTAATGAACCGGGACTTACACAATAAAAACAAGTTAAAAAACTCTCTGTCTAGACCCCTTAAATACTTCCTCATATATATAAATAAATACACTCAGATGGACATGTGAATACAAACAGGAGGTACAAAGTGCAAAAATAAGGTAGGTTTTACAGTCTTTGGCAATGAAAAATGCCTAACCCTCCTACCCTAATGTATCTATCACCAGATGTCTTTCTGACGTATAATAGCAGATATCTATGTATACAGATAAATAAACAACGGAGGGTAAGAGTTTATAAGGTATACAAGGTCATAATAGGTTTTAGTGTTTGTGGCAATGTAATGCCTAACTTCCTATTTAAGTCATATCTACCAGTCCAGAAGTAAAGTCAAGTACAACAGTCAAGGGCATCGGAGAGAAGACAGATCTTTCTTAGATCCTGTCTTCTCTCCCGATGCCCTCTGACATGTTGTACTTGACTTTACTTCCGCCTAATTGTAAATACGTATTCTGAAAACTGCCTCTGAATTACATTTCATACGCACAACACAATTTTTATTGGTGGCCACAAAGTTAAATAATTGGTTTACCAGTCCCATTTGATATTAACCTGTTCCGTCTCTATGCAGAAAAATCTGTTTTGGGTGGAGAGAAGCAGATCATAAAAATCACAACAAGGCCTCTAAAACAAAAACACCCATGTTAACTTTATTCATTGCAAAAAATACTTTTTTATGCTTTAAGTGCCAGGAAAACAAGTATAAAATAGCTCATTTTGCATAATGTGACCGATTGGAGAAGCCTTTTGCATAAATAAAATTTGCCTTTATTCCAGTGCCACAAACCCAAAACTTTTTTGCATATTTACTTTAAAAACAAAATATAATAAGCAAAATACAGAATACCTTTTCAAATTACATTGTTGAAAATACTCCACTGCACTGTAAAATCTTACCTTGAAGCAGAATTTCTTCCAATTCCACTGTTGTGTTCAGACTCCAACAGGCTTTGGCTGATTGTAGGAATTAAGCTGGTAACTAGTGGCTGATCTAAGATGGATAAGGTCTCCAAGATGCTATAAATCTGATGGTCATACAACAAACCGTAATCTTGTATAAATTGCCTAAAATTTGTAAAGATAAGAAAGGTTTAAAATACAGTGAAGTAAAATGAAAAGTCGATTGGAACTACTGATCAAATTGTACCATCATTTACCATCTTATATTGAGCGGATTTCAAAATTAAATTAATGCAAGATAATGTGGCAGCTGATGGGATGGTCTATAAACTTTCCACCAGTCTGATCAGCTTTTGTTCGATAGACTGCCTAAATACTGCCAGGCAATCTACAGTTTTACAGCTATATCTGCAAGTGAAACATTTACTAGCTGGGCAATGGACACCCCTTTCAATGTCACAGAGGAAGCTTGTGGCAAACATTCAATTTCTACACTAACTATTAGTGTTTCCCATGTGATCAGCAATCATGTGCACCATTTGCCTAAAGTGTATTTGTATAAATTGTATAGTCTAGCTGTATTATAGACAGATTGGCTGCTCCCTTGAGAAAGCAGCCCATCTGCCCCCTGCTACAGGACCAGTAATAACAATTTTAGAATAAAAAAGTGAAAACTACATGTCTGTACAACAAGAATGTAGCAGGCTGTTCAGTGGGTAGGCAGATTATGGCAGCTACTTTTAGGATGATAATATTAACAATGAAGTATCTCAGGTAGCTAAGTTTTTATATATACCTGACTAAGCTCGGTAGCTAAGTTTTTAGGTTAAGTATGTATAATGTATGTATATTTATATAGCGCCACTTGGGGACGCAGTGCCCAGTTACTTGAACCATGTAAGCCACTTGAACCATGTAACATGGTGCTTGAACCATGTAACATGAGGAAAGAGGTCCCTGCCCCATAGAGCTTACAATCTACTTAGGTGGGCAACATCAGATACATAGGAAAGGGTGGAAGGGCTATAGTAATAACTGGCACGTGCCAACATTCTATGCTGTGCTGTGATCAGAGAGATAGAATGAGAGGTTAGATTTAAACTTGTTTATTTAGGTTTCTTGACGAAGAGCCACATGAAAAAGTTTAGATGAAAGGAGGCACTGTGATTGGAGGGGGTCTGTATAAGCGATTGTTCTGTGATGGCGAGGTACGGCAGGGGACATGGGGACACAGAGAAGAAATATAAGAAGGAGCAGCAGAGCGAAGGGTTTAAGTTTCTTATTTTTAAACCATTTCATGTAAACAACGAATATCTTTTAATGATCAAGAGTTATAGCTAAATTACCTTAAAACTGTAGATAATGGATTCACATTTGCTTCTGAAGAGAAGTTTGCAGCTTTCGACAATATACTGAAGCACTTCTGTAAAAACCTTTTCACTGTGACAAAAACAATTGAGAAAAAGTTTTAGAAAGAAAAATAACATGATTATCAAATCACCCAAAAAGGTACCACCAGACAGGAGGATTTCACTGAGTCCCCATGCCGTTTTGGTCTCACACAACCTTTTTTAAGACTTGAAGGCTAATAATATATTATTGCAGTGAAATCATGCTATCAGAGGTGGTACCTTTTTGCTTTTTTTGAACTTAGTGGCTTTCTCCAGGGCAAAGTGCCACGTAAAACCACTGCATATTGCCCCCATATATAAAGGTGCGCAATAGAGGGACCGGGAAAGACCAGCAACGAGGGATTCAATGAACGCTGAAGTCAAGATTAGTCCAAAGAGGGGAGCAACTCACCTATGTAGATGGTCTGGTGAAGGGTACGCGAAGATATATCAGATTCGCGCTGAGTGGGCACGCCCGAGCCAATCAGCCTGGGGTGAGGTGTAGGGGCTACACTCAGTCACATAGAGTCCAATCTGTTGGGGGCGGCTGCTCCAAGATCCCATACATGCGGCAGGATGCACATTGCACAGGCCCCAAACAAACTGTCCATACTAAACAGCAATACACACCAGAGACACAGGAACAGCAATACACAGCAGAGACACAGCAATACACAACAGAGAAATTGCAATACACAGCAGAGAAATAGCAGTGTTGTTCTTAAACGCTTTCTGTTTTTTAACGCTCTCAATTCCCTTAAAAACAGAAAATCCCTTTAAAACAAAATCGCTCAAGAGCTTGATCGCTCTGGAAGAAATGACTTAAATGAGGTTCAAAGGTTCAAAACCAAAGAGCCAACAGCCCTCAGCCAATTTAAACCAATTAGCTACACCCCCCATCCAATCAGTGAAAAGGAAAAAAAAAAATGCCTTTCCTTTGTCTCTTACCATCCCCCCGTCTACGTAACAGTGCTGTTTAAACCACCAGTATTTGTTTCAGTAACCCAGTGCTTGAGTTTACTCAAACAATTCCTACTACCTTATTCAAGCATTAGTAGTAAAAAACAAAAAACACACCAGTGTTAATTACTTACACAGGCACACTACTAGAAATAAATAGTGTTAGGTTAGTACTTTACTAGGCTGCAAACCACAGTTAATAAACGCTTTAGTTTTTTAACCGCTCTCAATTCCCTTAAAAACAGAAAAATCCCTTTAAAACAGAAAATCGCTCAAGAGCTTGATCGCTCTGGAGAAATGACTTAAATGAGGATGAGGGATTGAGGGGGCTACAGGGGCACTTGAATGCTGTCCCCCATTATCCCAGCTTCCTTAAAGGGGCAGTATGCAGCAAAAGTGCCCAGGGCTGCTAGCTGCCGATCACAACATTGGATTTGGACAAAACCGAGGGGGATTGAGTGGGCTAGGGGGCAATTGAATTGAATTAAGTTAGGGGGGTGTTTAGCTTGAAATCTGGAAGTGGCTGTTATTGCCACTGCGCACTGACTCACTTTCTCATGATTTTTAACTTCAAAATTTCTTTTTGTACATTTTTTTAAAAAAATCTGGTAAAACTGCAAAATTTTACGTAGAACTGCGCCCACATCATTGATGGTATGCTTGAAAAGAAGTGCAACCGTTGCCTAGCTGAAAATGTGTAGATTCCAAGAATATACGTTTTGAGCCATTGTGCATTGGCTCACTTTGTGGCTAGCAATTCCACATCTGAGTGTGTAACCATGCACAAGAATATACGAAAAAAGAGAATATATAGGGCACTAAGTGTAGATATATTGAACCACCCAGTGGGTCTGAGGTGCAAAATTCTGCTAAACTCAATATAATACTAGACAAAAGAGAAAAGAGCAGAATGCAACACTCTATCTCAAGGCTAAAAATCCTTAATGAACCGGGACTTACACAATAAAAACAAGTTAAAAAACTCTCTGTCTAGACCCCTTAAATACTTCCTCATATATATAAATAAATACACTCAGATGGACATGTGAAATACAAACAGAGGTACAAAGTGCAAAAATAAGGTAGGTTTTACAGTCTTTGGCAATGAAAAATGCCTAACCCTCCTACCCTAATGTATCTATCACCAGATGTCTTTCTGACGTATAATAGCAGATATCTATGTATACAGATAAATAAACAACGGAGGGTAGAGTTTATAAGGTATACAAGTGTCATAATAGGTTTTAGTGTTTGTGGCAATGTAATGCCTAACTTCCTATTTAAGTCATATCTACCAGTCCAGAAGTAAAGTCAAGTACAACAGTCAGAGGGCATCGGAGAGAAGACAGATCTTTCTTAGATCCTGTCTTCTCTCCCGATGCCCTCTGACATGTTGTACTTGACTTTACTTCCGCCTAATTGTAAATACGTATTCTGAAAACTGCCTCTGAATTACATTTCATACGCACAACACAATTTTTATTGGTGGCCACAAAGTTAAATAATTGGTTTACCAGTCCCATTTGATATTAACCTGTTCGTCTCATGCAGAAAAATCTGTTTTGGGTGGAGAAGAAGCAGATCATAAAAATCACAACAAGGCCTCTAAAACAAAAACACCCATGTTAACTTTATTCATTGCAAAAAATACTTTTTTATGCTTTAAGTGCCAGGAAAACAAGTATATAAATAGCTCATTTTGCATAATGTGACCGATTGGAGAAGCCTTTTGCATAAATAAAATTTGCCTTTATTCCAGTGCCACAAACCCAAAACTTTTTTGCATATTTACTTTAAAAACAAAATATAATAAGCAAAATACAGAATACCTTTTCAAATTACATTGTTGAAAATACTCCACTGCACTGTAAAATCTTACCTTGAAGCAGAATTTCTTCCAAGTCCACTGTTGTGTTCAGACTCCAACAGGCTTTGGCTGATTGTAGGAATTAAGCTGGTAACTAGTGGCTGATCTAAGATGGATAAGGTCTCCAAGATGCTATAAATCTGATGGTCATACAACAAACCGTAATCTTGTATAAATTGCCTAAAATTTGTAAAGATAAGAAAGGTTTAAAATACAGTGAAGTAAAATGAAAAGTCGATTGGAACTACTGATCAAATTGTACCATCATTTACCATCTTATATTGAGCGGATTTCAAAATTAAATTAATGCAAGATAATGTGGCAGCTGATGGGATGGTCTATAAACTTTCCACCAGTCTGATCAGCTTTTGTTCGATAGACTGCCTAAATACTGCCAGGCAATCTACAGTTTTACAGCTATATCTGCAAGTGAAACATTTACTAGCTGGGCAATGGACACCCCTTTCAATGTCACAGAGGAAGCTTGTGGCAAACATTCAATTTCTACACTAACTATTAGTGTTTCCCATGTGATCAGCAATCATGTGCACCATTTGCCTAAAGTGTATTTGTATAAATTGTATAGTCTAGCTGTATTATAGACAGATTGGCTGCTCCCTTGAGAAAGCAGCCCATCTGCCCCCTGCTACAGGACCAGTAATAACAATTTTAGAATAAAAAAGTGAAAACTACATGTCTGTACAACAAGAATGTAGCAGGCTGTTCAGTGGGTAGGCAGATTATGGCAGCTACTTTTAGGATGATAATATTAACAATGAAGTATCTCAGGTAGCTAAGTTTTTATATATACCTGACTAACTCGGTAGCTAAGTTTTTAGGTTAAGTATGTATAATGTATGTATATTTATATAGCGCCACTTGGGGACGCAGTGCCCAGTTACTTGAACCATGTAAGCCACTTGAACCATGTAACATGGTGCTTGAACCATGTAACATGAGGAAAGAGGTCCCTGCCCCATAGAGCTTACAATCTACTTAGGTGGGCAACATACAGATACATAGGAAAGGGTGGAAGGGCTATAGTAATAACTGGCACAGTGCCAACATTCCTATGCTGTGCTGTGATCAGAGAGATAGAATGAGAGGTTAGATTTAAACTTGTTTATTTAGGTTTCTTGACGAAGAGCCACATGAAAAAGTTTAAGATGAAAGGAGGCACTGTGATTGGAGGGGGTCTGTATAAGCGATTGTTCTGTGATGGCGAGGTACGGCAGGGGACATGGGGACACAGAGAAGAAATATAAGAGGAGCAGCAGAGCGAAGGGTTTAAGTTTCTTATTTTTAAACCATTTCATGTAAACAACGAATATCTTTTAATGATCAAGAGTTATAGCTAAATTACCTTAAAACTGTAGATAATGGATTCACATTTGCTTCTGAAGAGAAGTTTGCAGCTTTCGACAATATACTGAAGCACTTCTGTAAAAACCTTTTCACTGTGACAAAAACATTGAGAAAAAGTTTTAGAAAGAGAAAATAACATGATTATCAAAATACCAAAAAGGTACCACCAGACAGGAGGATTTCACTGAGTCCCCATGCCGTTTTGGTCTCACACACACCTTTTTAAGACTTGAAGGCTAATAATATATTATTGCAGTGAAATCATGCTATCAGAGGTGGTACCTTTTTGCTTTTTTTGAACTTAGTGGCTTTCTCCAGGGCGTTTCAATTCATTCCTATGGATATGATTTAACTTCTTCATTTATGGACCTTCTCTTGGACCCACTGCAATTGGATATTACTTACCTTCTTTTGGTTTGCTTGTGAAGGTTCTCATTCATCCAGGTCATGGTATATCTGTTGTATTCAATTAGATCAATTGGACTTGAAGTTTAGTTCTTGAAGACGTTTCGCTAGTCATCCGACTGGCTTTCTCAATTCAGGGAACCGAGGGGGACAAGGGGGTGGGATGCACGTGGGGGACAACAGACGCAACCCCGGGAAGGGTGGAAGAAAGGGGAAGGATTGTTTGGAACAACGTATTCATTTCACAAGTTGCTGAAATTTAGGACATAAGCAACCTGTGTGATTATGGGGGGATGTGAATAAAAAAATTACTGGGAGGAAAGAAAGGAATAAGGGTGACAAAAGGGAGGGGGGGGGAAAAAAAAATACAGAAGGGCGGGAGCCTAAAAAAAAAAAACGAAGAACAGGAAAGGGGACAAACAGAAAAGATGGATGGGGGGAGAAAAGTTTTAATAGCATAACGTGAAGTAGGAAGGAAAAGATAGTGGTGTGAAAGCATTGTTCATAAAGAGCTGTATTAGTTTATCAAGTCATCAGGGGGAGTGCGGAAGGGGATCGTCTACAGAGCTACATGGTGGGAGGTGGGAAGATTGCTGTCCCACCGAATTTTGCCTTGCCCTTAAGGATAACGTGATGGGGTCTCCATCCAAGTGCCTTTTATTATAAGAGCACATTCCTTCCTTTTAAACACCTGGGATCATGCTTCCAGCTGCAGTCTATCCAAACCTATAGCAGTATAAAGGGTGGTGTTTTCAGCTAGCCCTGTGAGCTGTGACATCACCAGAACCATTGTTCTGACCCCCCTCTTTTAAAGGGCATGTCCACACCCAAAACTATAATCCCCCCACTCCCCACTAATGACCCACACAATGTAGTGTAATAAATTCCTTACTTCACATTCCAGCTCCATAAGTTCTCCTGTAGTCCCCCCCCCCCCCAAAGTCCCAAAAACTGCAGAGTCCATATAGGACCCTGCCTCCTATCTGGCCTCCGGGAGAAGTTTGGCATGCGTACTGCAGCCCTTCTCCCCCTCCCTCCCGTTTTGCTATCCCTCCCCCTAGCATAAAACCCCTTGCCTGTTAAATAAGAATATGTTCCCCCCCCAACCGCAAAAAAATAATTTTAAGAAAGTCCCCAGAACCTACTACCTTCCCTCTCTCCACCGGCATTCTGGAAGCCGGCAGCGGCGTCCATGATTGGCTGCCTCTCAGCCAATCACGGACGCGGCTGCCGGTCCCGCCCACTGCTTGCAGTGTCTTGCAAGCAGAAGGCCGGGCCGGGCGTCGGAGGGAGAGGGAGGTAAGTAAACATCTGGTCACTTTCTTATTTTATAGCGGTTGGGGCTGCGGGAATGTATTCTATTTGTGACAAAAGTTATATAAGGGTGGACATGCCCTTTAATAGCTTCAAAAAAATTTTTTTTTGTTGGGGGGGAGAACAATTGTTACTCTGCAGTTTTCGGTTAAATGTAACCAAAACTATAGCTGCCCAGACAGTCTAGCCTAAAGGGTAACTGTGGTCTCCATACATGTGCTCTCTGTTTAACTGAGCTCCTTATACATTTCAAACAAGCCTAGGATAATATCTCTAGCTTCTTTGATCTTAAAGGACACACATATTAAAAAAAAAAACATACACTTCCATTACATGTCCACACTCCAGCAGCTGAAATCATTTACTCACATTTACAACCGTGCTGCCTCCTTTAGATACACACATCACACAGCAAGATGAGTGCTAAAAGCCCGCATCCTAGAGGGCCTAGGGCCTTGAGTAACATAGCACTTGTCATTGGCTGGTGGGAATGTCTGTTACAACCTCTCTCCTCCTCCTCTGCCAGTTAACAAACTTGAAATGTCCTGTTGATAGGATACACCCTACATAACCAAGCTGATAAAGGTATGGTGTGAAGTGTTTTTTCGCAAGCTAGCTTTGAGTGACAGTTAGATGCAGACAGAATTTTATGCCCCCTTCACAGCATGGCTAATTAATGGCAGAGAAGGCTCGAAATCAGGGAAAAAAATGTATGGAGGAGGGCTGCATACCTTTACTCTTTTTAAGCATTAAAAAAAAAATGCATTGAGGCAAATATTATCCTTTAAGTTATAAGCCTCTAAACGTACACTCAAGACAGTCAGAATAACCAGGAAGTGATTGACTGTCACATGATGTGCTGTGTAGCACATCATTGACTATCACTCAGTTCCTGGTTTGAAATGTATAAGAGTGGTCTGTTAAATAGACAGCCATGTATGAAGACCACAGTTATAGTTTGGGTACTTTAACAGAAAAACAGCAACAATTGTTTTTTTAGTTATTTAAAATGAAAACACAGATTATCCCAATAGGAGGGGGAAAGCTTATTTCACCTGAAGGAACTGAGGTAAACTTTCTCGATAGAGAGCAAGGCTGGAGGCAAGTCTTATCTTGCTGAAACAAGCATGTGTAGAACAGAAAATCAATATAGCGACAGTAAGTTGCTGTGCTTGGAAGTAGCAGCAATTAATGCCCAAAATTAGGCAGCAAAGTAGATCATAGCATCTGAATATAGATACAATTAAACAGTATATACGCACAGTTGTCTAGAGATTTTCAAAAAAATATGTTTTTAAACTGGAAAATCATGTGATGTTTTAATACTCAGCATGGAAATGTAAGCCTATGAATGCAATAATAAACAAGGTAATAAGAAATATTTTAAGGCAGGGACCATCTTTGCATTAAAGGGCATGTCCACCCCTTTTCCAAATTGTTGTAGGGCTTCCTCCCCCAGCCCCAACCGCATTATTATCATTTCAGAAAATCCCTCGATCTTTACTTACCTTCCCTCTATCCTCCGCCATACTGCCCGCCCTCTGCTTGCATGAAACTGCAAGCAGGGGCCAGACCGGCAGCCGCTTCCATGATGTGGCTGAGGCATGACGGACACGGCTGCCGGCAGTTCAGATCGTGGAGAGAGAGAAGTAGAATAAGATCGGGGGAGTCTCTGGAAATAATAATAATGTGGTTGGGGCTGGGGGAGGAAGCCCTACACTATCAAAAGGGATTACACTTGGGGGGGGGGGGGAGGAGATGAAACCGAGAGGGAGGGCTGCTCTGAGTAAGCGAAAAACCTCTGAGAGGAAGCCTCAGAGGCGGAAACAATTTCCCTCCCTGCATTGCTGCTGGTGGTGAGTTTTTTGGACTTTGGGTTGGACATTACAGGAGAACCATTTGGAGCTGGGTGTAAGGTAAGGATTTTTATACACTACAGAGTGGGGCCATTTTGGGTGAAATTATAGTTTTGGGGGTGGACATGCCTATTACACACTACTGTAGTGTAATAAAATCCTTACCTTACATCCCAGCTCCAAATGGCTGCCCTGCTATGCCCCTCCAAAGTCCCAGAAGCCTAGCAGAGTCCATTTAGGACCTCCTGTCTCTCCCTCTGGGAGAAAAATACACTGTTGGGAGATTCAACAAGTTCTTAAGTTAAAAATGGTGCTAATTTTGCCCCAACCAATCAGATGTTATTTAACATTTGAAAGCGAATATCTGATTGGTTGGGGCAAAATTAGCACCATTTTTAACGATAAGAATTTTATTGAATCTCCCTGAGAAATTTTATTGAAGGAAGGAAGAAAAATGTCTTACCTCTTGCTCTTCAATTAAACAAACCGGAGCAAGGATCAAAAAGTTACAGAACTTACCAGGTGCTTGCACTGTGTGCGCATATCGCTGTTCATTTGCACATAGTACAAACTCCATCTGAACCTGTGAGGAGGAGCGCCATACCAGGTAGTTTTGTACCTTACTTGACGGAGCTTGCACTGTATGTGCATGCAAATATCGCTGCGCATTTGCATACAGTACAAGCTCCGTTGTACCTGTCAGAAGAACAGGGGAGAAGTAAGAGTATCACGAACGTAGGAGTTACGTGACAACGTCATGTCAGTCACGCCTCCGTACGTCAGGCTGCGGATTGGGCAGTTTACTCTTTAAATTGTAGGGACTGCCCAGCTCACCACAGCGCCATTGAGAAAGCTGCTTTAAGCGAAACGCGTTTGGGGTCCTCTATCTACCTACCATGTGGTTCTGGTCTCCTGTTATTTGAGCCTGATACTCTGCATTACCCGATTGACTGCCGTGCACGGACGCTTTTGACTTGACTTAGACGAATTGCTAAGTATATTGTTTCTATTACTGCTTAGTTGATGGCCACAGGATATGTATATTATGACTGTGGACACATTGGATTAGGTTTGAACATCTGTGATGGGGGGCCTGATTTAGGGGTAGAACAAGTTTTACTATTTATTACTTCTTGATGATTTTAGATGTGAATTTAATAAAATTTAGACTTTTTTAGCCATATATCCTTGCTTTCTCTATGTTTATATTTGTTACATATTAAAGGGATACAGTTACATCCAAATTAAAAATGAATGTAAGAAGCCCCAGTTGATAACAGTAGCGCTTTTTTCTTCAAAAACATAACAAATCTGTAGTATCAAGTTAAATGTAATGTTTTGTTCATATAAAAGAATGTATTTTGTACAATTTACCATAAATGTCAGATGTTGACATTTCCAGAAAAAAAAGTACATTTAAATCTTACCAATTATTTCTTAAGTACCTGTATATGCTTTGTTTCTTTTCAATAATAACATTTAAACCCTTCTATGAAAACCTCAAATGCTTGGGACCATAATTGACACTACAATATATAAATATATAAGAATCCCAAGGACCCCAATATTTCCCTTAAAGTAGCCTTAATACATACACTATATTGCAGAAAATAAATATTTGTACCCAATAGTATATTATAAAATGAATGTTTTCCCTTAAAGCATAAGTATGTTGTAAAATAAAATTACGTTTAGTTGGAAGCTGCAGCTTTAAAAAAAAACAGATTGCATTTTCCCCCCCCTTTGTCCCTCCAGTACTTTGCAGCTTCAAAGTAGCCGACATCTTGAATCTGTATAGTTGGATGTGTAGCTCCACCTATCCGAGATTTGCTGCTTCCTCCTGCTTCATTAGTCTCAAAAGGGAATGTTTGCTTGTCCGTGCGTGCAGCTTCCAACTAAACTTAACTTTATTTTACAGCATACTTATCCTTTAACACAGGGGTGGGCAATTAATAGGTTCAAGTCAATTCTCATTATATAGATTGCAAAACTGGATTTTATATATAAAGATTTAATTAATACACCTGGTTCACTGGATTTTATTTTATTATTAGTTGCAAATTTTAATAGGTGTGTAATATTTTAGATTTATTCCATTAAATTACTTTTATTTTTTTTAAGATAATCTTAATACAAATGAATACATTTTCCAACCCAAGACAATCAATTATTAAGATTTTTTGGGGTACAGGTCTATTATTGAGGGGCCAGTCAGGGGCAGCCAAGGGGGCCACATGTTGCCCCCGTGCCTTACTTTGCCCAGGCCTGCTTTAACAGTCCCACAATACTTACATTTCCCAAGCCTCTGCTCATGTTTGTGTCAGGGGGGTGGGAGGGAGGGCGTCGGAGGACTGCGTCACTGGGGAGATTGTGCTTGCAGGTAGTGACTCATAAAGCAGAAGCGCTGTGGTACTATTAGAAGGGGTGGTAAAAATAGTTAATGGGAGCTAGCAAAGCAAGGGGGGGAACTAGAATACACTATTAGGCAGACTTTTTAAAATTTCATTTTGACACTACAGATGCTGTTTAGATAACCCCTGTTGAGTTCACAGGATGCAAAATGTTCCTCCATTCTTTTTCTTATTATTACATACCCTGAGGTTCGTTGACCAGTATCAAGCATTTAAGTACTGATGGAAGAAGAGTCTCGGCATCTTGTATATCTGCACCCTTGCTTCTCTGTAGGACATCAGAGATGAATGACAGAACAAAGGCCAAGCGAGGTGGCGGTGAATGACCTTTGAACTGAAGGTAATTTTCACTATAAAGAATAAAGAAATCCTTTGTGTTTCCAAAGATTAAAAATGTTACAATACCCAAAGTAGAAATAAAAATGTAACTTTTTGTAATTTCTAAATTAATGCTATTTCTATTTAGATAGTCATGGGTACACAGTGGTACATAAATATTATGAATTTACATATTTTTAAACAAGACAATGGTCCAACGATAAAAAATGTTCATAATATCAAAACTATTCTAACCTTATTACTTGCATTATTATTCTTCTGAGGTATACTGTTTGCGGGTTCTGGACATTTTCACACAGTGCCAGTAGCAATGGATGGCTCCCTGCAACTGCCACAGTGGGTGCACTGGGGAGAAAGCGCCCAAAATATTGTTGGATAATCATTTTCAGTTGCTGTTTTACATAAGCACCTTGTGATTGCGATTGACGGGATATGACAGACAAACCCTAAAAACAAAATTTTAATAGAAATAAAGTGATGTGTGAAAGCATGGTCATAGCGTATTTATATCATATCATACAGAGCTAATTGGTTTGCTTCGCCACAGATTTTGCCTTGCCTTAAGGATAACTGTGGTCTCCATACAAGTGCCTTTTATTATAAAGAGCACATTCCTTCCTTTTAAACGACTCTGGGATCATGCTTCCAGCTGCAGTCTATCCAAACCTATAGCAGTATAAAGGGTGGTTTTTCAGCTAGCCCTGTGAGCTGTGACTCACCAGACCATTGTTCTGACCCCCCTCTTTTAAAGGGCATGTCCACACCCAACTATAATCCCCCCCACTAATGACCCCACAATGTGTGTATAAATTCCTTACTTCACATTCCAGCTCCATAAGTTCTCCTGTAGTCCCCCCCCCCCCCAAAGTCCCAAAAACGCAGAGTCCATATAGGACCCTGCCTCCTATCTGGCCTCCGGGAGAAGTTTGGCATGCGTACTGCAGCCCTTCTCCCCCTCCCTCCCGTTTTGCTATCCCTCCCCCTAGCATAAAACCCCTTGCCTGTATAATAGAATATGTTCCCCCAGCCCCAACCGCAAAAAAATAATTTTAAGAAAGTCCCCAGAACTCTACTTACCTTCCCTCTCTCCACCGGCATTCTGAGAAGCCGGCAGCGGCGTCCATGATTGGCTGCCTCTCAGCCAATCACGGACGCGGCTGCCGGTCCCGCCCACTGCTTGCAGTGTCTTGCAAGCAGAAGGCCGGGCCGGGCGTCGGAGGGGAGAGGGAAGGTAAGTAAACATCTGGTCACTTTCTTATTTTATAGCGGTTGGGGCTGCGGGAATGTATTCTATTATGTGACAAAAGTTAATAATAAGGGTGGACATGCCCTTTAATAGCTTCAAAAAAAATTTTTTTTTGTTGGGGGGGAGAACAATTGTTACTCTGCAGTTTTCGGTTAAATGTAACCAAAACTATAGCTGCCCAGACAGTCTAGCCTAAAGGGTAACTGTGGTCTCCATACATGTGCTCTCTGTTTAACTGAGCTCTCTTATACATTTCAAACAAGCCTAGGATAATATCTCTAGCTTCTTTGATCTTAAAGGACAACAATATTAAAAAAAAAAACATCACTTCCATTACATGTCCACACTTCCAGCAGCTGAAATCATTTACTCACATTTACAACCGTGCTGCCTCCTTTAGATATCACACAGCAAAGATGAGTGCTAAAAGCCCGCATCCTAGAGGGCCTAGGGCCTTGAGTAACATAGCACTTGTCATTGGCTGGTGGGAATGTCTGTTACAACCTCTCTCCTCCTCCTCTGCCAGTTAAACAAACTTGAAATGTCCTGTTGATAGGATACACCCTACATAACCAAGCTGATAAAGGGTAGGTGGTGAAGTGTTTTTTCGCAAGCTAGCTTTGAGTGACAGTTAGATGCAGACAGAATTGTTATGCCCCCTTCACAGCATGGCTAATTAATGGCAGAGAGAGGCTCGAAATCAGGGAAAAAAATGTATGGAGGAGGGCTGCATACCTTTACTCTTTTTAATGCAATTAAAAAAAAATGCATTGAGGCAATATAGTTATCCTTTAAGTTATAAGCCTCTAAACGTACACTCAAGACAGTCAGAATAAACCAGGAAGTGATTGACTGTCACATGATGTGCTGTGTAGCACATCATATGACTATCACTCAGTTCCTGGTTTGAAATGTATAAGAGTGGTCTGTTAAATAGACAGCACATGTATGAAGACCACAGTTATAGGTTTGGGTACATTTAACAGAAAAACAGCAACAATTGTTTTTTTAGTTATTTAAAATGAAAACACAGATTATCCCAAATAGGAGGGGGAAAGCTAATATTTCACCTGAAGGAACTGAGGTAAACTTTCTCGGATAGCAGAGAGCAAGGCTGGAGGCAAGTCCTTATCTTGCTGAAACAAAGCATGTGGTAGAAGCAGAAAATCAATAATGCGGAACAGAAGTTGCTGTGCTTTGGAAGTAGCCAGCATTAATGCCCAATACCTCACTAGGCATCCTGCAAAGTAGATAGGAAATACAATTAAACAGTATATACGCACAGTTGTCTAGAGATTTTCAAAAAAATAATTGTTTTTAAACTGGAAAATCATGTGATGTTTTAATACTCAGCATGGAAATGTAAGCCTATGAATGCATAAAATAAAACAAGGTAAATAAGAAATATTTTAAGGCAGGGGACCATCTTTGCATTAAAGGGCATGTCCACCCCTTTTCCAAATTGTTGTAGGGCTTCCTCCCCCAGCCCCAACCGCATTATTATCATTTTCAGAAAATCCCTCGATCTTTACTTACCTTCCCTCTATCCTCCGCCATACTGCCCGGCCCTCTGCTTGCATGAAACTGCAAGCAGGGGGCCAGACCGGCAGCCGCGTCCATGATTGGCTGAAAGGCAATGACGGACACGGCTGCCGGCAGTTCAGATCGCTGGAGGAGAGAGGGAAGTAAAGATCGGGGGAGTCTCTGGAAATAATAATAATGTGGTTGGGGCTGGGGGAGGAAGCCCTACACTATGTCAAAAGGGAATTACACTTGGGGGGGGGGGGGGGAGATGAAACCGAGAGGGAGGGCTGCTCTGAGTAAGCGAAAAACCTCTGAGAGGAAGCCTCAGAGGCGGAAACAATTTCCCTCCCTGCATTGCTGCTGGTGGTGAGTTTTTTGGACTTTGGGTTGGACATTACAGGAGAACCATTTGGAGCTGGGATGTAAGGTAAGGATTTTTATACACTACAGAGTGGGGCCAGTAGTGGGTGAAATTATAGTTTTGGGGGTGGACATGCCTATTACACTACTCTGTAGTGTAATAAAATCCTTACCTTACATCCCAGCTCCAAATGGCTGCCCTGCTATGCCCCTCCAAAGTCCCAGAAGCCTAGCAGAGTCCATTTAGGACCTCCTGTCTCTCCTCTGGGAGAAAAATAACATGTTGGGAGATTCAACAAGGTTCTTAAAGTTGAAAATGGTGCTAATTTTGCCCCAACCAATCAGATGTTATTTAACATTTGAAAGCGAATATCTGATTGGTTGGGGCAAAATTAGCACCATTTTTAACGATAAGAAATTTTATTGAATCTCCCTGAGAAATTTTATTGAAGGAAAGGAAGAAAAATGTCTTACCTCTTGCTCTTCAATTAAACAAACCGGAGCAAGGATCAAAAAGTTACAGAACTTACCAGGTGCTTGCACTGTGTGCGCATATGCGCTGTTCATTTGCACATAGTACAAACTCCATCTGAACCTGTGAGGAGGAGCGCCATACCAGGTAAGTTTTGTAACTTACTTGACGGAGCTTGCACTGTATGTGCATGCAAATATGCGCTGCGCATTTGCATACAGTACAAGCTCCGTTGTGACCTGTCAGAAGAACAGTGGAGAAGTAAGCTATCTATCTAACTCTGCTATCTATCTATCTATCTATCTAACTCTGCTTTCTATCTATCTAACTCTGCTATCTATTTATCTCTGCTATCTATCTAGCTCTGCTATCTATCTATCTATCTATCTATCTATCTATCTATCTATCTATATCTATACCTTTAAGGGCATAGCACCCAGCCACTGGTTCAGATATGTTGATGACACCTGGGTTAAAATCCACCAGAAGGAAGTACAAGCTTTCACAGAACACATTAATGCGGTGGACCAAAACATTAAATTCACAAGGGAAGAGGTACAAAACAACAAACTGGCTTTCTTGGACTGCTTGGTAGAAGTTAAGGAAAATGGTAAACTGGAAGTAGAGGTTTACAGAAAACCAACACACACAGATCAGTATTTGATGTTTGACTCCCACCACCCTTTAGATCACAAGCTGGGTGTCATCAGAACCCTGCAACACAGAGCCGAGAACATCCCCACTAGCACAGAGGCGAAGGCTAAAGAAATGAAACATCTCAGAGGAGCCCTTAAAACTTGTGGATATCCAGACTGGGCCTTTGTCAAAAGAAGTAGAAGGAAAGAAAAGAACACAAATACCAACAGTGAAGGGGAAAAGCAAGACAGGAGGAAGAACATGGTCATCCCATATGTAGCAGGGGTCTCCGAGAAATTAAGAAGAATTTTCAAAAAACATCGTATCCCTGTCTGCTTTAAACCGAACAACACACTGAGGCAGCAATTGGTACATCCGAAAGACCCAATACCAAAACACAAGAAAAGCGACATCATATATGCAGTGCAGTGCAGTGAAGAATGCTCTGATTTGTATGTGGGGGAGACCAAACAGCAACTGCATCAACGTATGGCCCAGCACAGAAGAGCCAATTCCTCGGGTCAGGACTCAGCCGTGTATCTGCATCTTAAGGATAAAGGACATACCTTTGAAGATTGTAATGTTAACATACTGGCGAAGGAACGTGACTGGTTCAAGAGAGGTGTTAAGGAGGCCATTTATGTGAAAATAAAGAAACCAAGCCTAAATAGAGGTGGGGGGGTTCGACACCAACTGTCTGCCATGTACAATGCTGTTTTAACACCTTACTCTGGGCGTTCCTATAACACCTCTTAGCCACTATCTAATCACACCCTTAACACCTGGCTGTGATATGCTAATTGGGATTTTCCAGGGTACATAATTGCCACAGATTCTTGTACAAGTCATTCTGAATTGAGAAAGCCAGTCGGATGACTAGCGAAACGTCTTCAAGAACTACAGTTCAAGTCCAGTTGATCTAATTGAATACAACAGATATAGTGGAGGAGTAAGTTCTGTAACTTCATTTCTGGCTCTTGATCGTTTAATTGAAGATCTGGAGATAAGACCTAGCTCCTTTAAGACAAATTACAAAGCAAAGGATCTACATATGGAAATCTTAACCAAAAAACAGGAGTCCAGATCTATATGGAACATGCCCCTTTATTAAATTATCAAAATCAGGCTCTAAATATAACCCATAATCCCTAATAAACCCATACACAATTATCCCATTGACATCCTTATACCATGTGCAATTATCACAATACCATAATATCATTATACACGTATTAACAAACCCCATCAACCTCCCCTTCCCTAAATTGAGGGAACCAATTGTGCCACACTGGAGTGTCGTATGCCAGTCCATCTGTAACAAATGTAATTCAAATACGGACCTTGGTCCACTCAGAAAGGAATTCTTAGAGTTTAGCCACCTCTGCCTTAATGTCGATTTACAACAATAAACTTACCTCCGTGTGGACTCTCTTAGGTTACCAATCACCCATGGCTCCAGTTCAGTGCCTGCAGGTTCACACTTCTATTTGCCATGAAAGTGTGGCCAAAGTCTATATACCCTAACATTATGTATACAGGGTAACCCTTTTAAAATAATAAATAAAGTGGTATAAAGGTGATACTTTTATTAGCTAACTAAGATAATCATAGTAAGCTTTCAACACATTCTAGTTCCTTTTTCAAGCTGATTCCCTTAAAAAAGGAACTAGAATGTTCTAAAGCTTGCTATGAATATCTTAGTTAGCCAATAAAGGTATCACCTTTATACCACTATTATTTTTTTTATTTCAAAAGGGTTACCCTTTAAACATTTTGACAGGCTAACACGGTACACCCTCGTTTCCTGCATCTACCCTAACATTCAATCAGCACTTTCCCAGACTCTATGATTGAAGCACATTATAACAGGATCTTCCCCCATTAATCGCCGTCTCGTGGTTTTAGTGTCCCTCATTCCATTGGTCAACTTTGTCTCTGCAATTTTGGATGGCAGCAGTCTAATCCCTTTTTAGCTGGGACTGGGTCTCCTATGTATGTGGGCTCCGCGCAATCATCCTATGCGTTTCATGCACTTCCTCAGACATACCTTTACCTCTCGTTCTAAACACAAAAATGGAGATACCCTTTAAGTGTACCAAACCAAGATAGCCATTACTTACCCATTGTCCTGTAAGTAATCTGCAAGCCTTCTGAGGGTCCTTTCTTAGTCAGATATGGTTTAATATATTTTAGAATATCTCCCAGATAATCCAGACATTTTGTTACCATTGCAGACTTTTCTGCTAGTGTATGAAGGTCACCATACATTACACCAGCTGCCTAAATATGTGGGTGAAACAAAATCAAATGATAAATATCAAAGCCTGTTGTTTAGTATAAACTGACCTAGTGGCAGCTTTTCTCTATGCACTAATATCATTAGAGATAAATAGTGACAGGGGACACACACTGGTATGCAAAGACATTTTCAACTTTGTGTGTAACTTTTTCTATCAACTTTAAACTGCTAGTAGTGAGGGCATGAAAAGAAATAATTTAAATTATATAGTCATGTGAACGTAAACCCTTTGTAACAGACATTTCATCTCTTTAGTTCAACATAAATATAAAAATGATAGCAGAACCAACCATGTACATTTTTTACTCCACTGTGTATTTTAAGCACAGTATGTAAACACAACTTTTTACACCAAGCACAGCCTATATTCAGAAAATAATGCCTAATTAACATCAGGCATTTTCTTTGTTTTCTCTTATAGTTGTTCTGTGTTTTGTTAGTGTCTAGATCAAAAAGTGCTTAGATTTTCAGAAAGTCCATAACTGCATTCCCATTGACAACAAATTCATCTTCAAGAAAAGATTATTCAACTTGCCCAGGAAAAGTCCCCTCTGGGAGTTCCGCCCATAAACAGAATTACTAAAAGCAGTAACAAGGAATCACAGCATTCCGTTTTGGGACCTACAGGTAGCTCTCCACATTTTTGTAGTTAACATGAATTTGTATATAACATTGGGAAAAGCCTGTAAAATTTAGATCTAAGTGGCAAAGATCAGTAGAAGAATAAAATTACTTCAGTCTGCTATATAATCCTATTTAAATGTATGGAAATACAGTTTACATGTTATTTAAATTTACAAGATAGCAAATTTCATAAGAATAACAAAAGATTATTCCTTCTTACTTTGATGAATTGCAGGACTGCACTCCTAGGATCTTGCTTGTAAGATGGAGGTTCAATCTTTCCTTTGGATAAAAGGTTTTCGACTTCTGGGAGTTTGAAAACTATTCTAGTTAATTCTGCAAGTTGCTCCATGTGAATGTCCTCTGTTAATATGGGGATATTGGTAAATTATTAAAACAAATGTTAATACAGCTGAGTCTTTCCAGATAAATTTATCTGCTTAAAAGGCACTATATATGAAATTTTAATTGAGTATAGTGGTGGGGACTTGCACATTAAACATTGCTCAGTACTTACTCTGGTCTGTTCTTAATATTGTCCCACTTGGCTTGTCAATATATATTTGCAATACACATCTAATCCAAGTTCGAATGGACAAAGCTTGATAAGCAGAGTTTCCAATGCCAGCGAAAGCACTTAATATTTCACTGGGCCCAAAAAAAAAAAAAAACAGCTCAAATTAAATGCAACATAAAAATAGTTGTATATATACACATTTTATTCAAGTGAATAGCAAAGTTTCGGCCCTGTTTCTGGGACATCAAGTGTGTGCCTGTATATATATATTTATTAAGAAATGCTAAGCTAATCTTACCACCAAAATGAAAACACCAATACAGCATAAAACCAAAAAACCATGACAATGTTTTTATTACAACCATAAAAATAAGTTTGATACTGTGATCTGCCTGATCTGAAGCCACAATTTTTGCTTACGATGGATTTGACACTAGTTTTATTATTTTTAAGAAATACAAAAAGCATCAGAATTAAATCTTGTTCATGTATTGTTGTCCATGCCTAAAGCTATAGGGGGAAAAAAAAGCAAGAATGTAGCTAGAAAAACTGAACAATAACTTTTGTAAATGTGCCTATTGCTGACTTCCATAGTACATGTCCAATATGCAGTGCTAGAATTCCTGTGTTAGCAATTAAAACTGAATACTTAAAGATTACCTGGCATAAGTGCTGTTGGAGAAATGCTGCCTGCAACGATTATATGCAAATAATTCTGGTGACAGTGATGTGGCTATAGTTTAGCAATACAGAACAGGTAACACTTCTGCTCGAAGAAAGATTATTACCTTTACATAGCCTAAAGGCTATAGGATTCTCTTAAACACAGACACATTTTCAATAGCAAACCTTTGCTAGGCTACAAAAGACCCAGCCGAGCGAATTACAGGAAATGCAAAACTTTACATTTTACTGCTTATACCAAATGTATCTGTCTAAACACAGTACTGCATCATGAAGATGCACAGATATTACAGAAATCTATAAAATATTAACTCCCTTATTTAAATTTTTTTTCTCAATCATTGATTTTGACAATTCACATTAATTATCCTTTTCTTTGTAAAAAAAGAAAACAAAAAAAAAATTTTCAGGCTGGATCATTATTTGCAATAGTCATTAAGACCATAATGTTTATTGCAAGCTGTTATTAAAATGTTGTGGAGGTAAAACAACTAACATATAGCCAGCTTTATAAAACTACCAGACTTATAATTGGAAAAGTTCAACTTGACTCTCACCTATTTGTTAGTAAGTGGTTTAGATATCGAGAAACCAGTTGAGGTGTAATCATATCATCCCATCCAAATAGCTGAAAGATTGATACTAAAGGTTGAGGTTGAAGCTCAGAAGGGGCACTGTTAGGCATAACCAAAGTCAACAAAGTATAGCCTGAACAAAAACATATATAACATTTTAGATCACATAACCATCATAATTTATTTATTTAATACTAAATACAAAGAGGCCTAGTAAAAACAAAATATTAAGAAAAGAAAAGCGCATATGAAAACTTACAAACCAGAAACCTTTTTAAAGCAACAAATACAGACCTGCCACTGTGTCTGCTAGCTGCGATGGAGGGGTTTGTGAAAGTCTCAGATTCTTTAAGAATGGAAAGAAATTTCTCCAGAGACCACTGGCTACAGCTAGATGGTGCTCTTTCACCACTAACAAGGACTGTGCATTAGGGCCCATTTTCCCATACGCTTGGACTGAACTGCTATGAATATTTCTGAAACAAAACAACACACAACATTCTTTATGACCAGTGAAAAAAAATTAACACCATTGTTACAGTCTTGGAATTAAAAATTGTAAAATCAACCAGTAATACAAAAATACAATACAAAGCGAATATGGGTTTCCAAAAGGCACTAATTAGGCATTATAAAAAAAATTCAGACAATTAAAAATCTCTGAAACACCGTAGTTTACAAAAAAAAAAAAAACTTTGCTGGAGCCACATTGTGTGTGCAGTGGAAAGATGTACATGCTGAATGCTATTTGATATCCAAATTGATAAAAAGATCCTTCAGTTTTAAATAAAAGAGTATAAAATTATGTTCAGACATACATTGTGTTGGACCCGATACAGTTAATAAGTATAAATACATCTAGAATATTTTGTTACATTAAGGAGCAAAAAATCCCCCCCTTTAAAAAAAAAAAAAAAAAGAGCTTTGGAGCAAATCAATAATTATTCCCCCCACCCCCCAAGACAGTGTCATTTCCTAACAGCCGAATAAAATTTCCTTATGCATTACAGGGAATTATATTATTATTTTTGTTTTACCTGACCCATCCACATCTGTTAGTACAGTAAGGAAAAACGTCACAACTACACAAAGCATCGCTCTTCGGCAGACAATGTGGCATGAATTCAATAATACACTCAATTTTCTTTGATTCCTCTAGTACCGTGCTTGCTACTTAATCTAATTTGGAAGTTGTGACTTTCTAGAGGTTTAATAGAGATATGTCTGCAGGGAATCAATGTTCCCTGAAAAGGGGGGAGGGGAAAAGGCATTAACAAATTTGTCTGGCAGAGGCAGATTCAAAGCATTACTGCAGTAGGCTGATGAACTAAATAACATGCTTATTAAAAACAATCCAGAGGAACACACCATCATTGCTGTTTCCATTTATCTTCTGGTCAACCCAATTCGGAGCGCATATTACCACGCTAGCTATATTATTGCATTTGCTTTATTAAATTCTATAAACAGCCTCGTAAAGTCACAGCCTAGATATTTAGAAGATAATAATGCTAAGTAATGTACTGATTTCAACACATAGTGGTATGATGAAAAGAAAAGACATTTCCTGTCGCATCTTTTTTTATTATTTAAAAATACATTCTATCCTGATCTTTTGGTTATAAAATAAAGCTACACAAGGAATTTGACTTGGATATGAACACAATCCTCATTAAAATATGGAATAATCCACGCAGCAAAATTTAAATACAGTTTTTTAAAAAGCAAATGCAGCTGAAAAAAGTTTTTCGAATGTTATGTCCACATGACCTGCAAATGAGACAGGTGAAACTCATCTTTTTTTTGGATGATCTCATTTTTAGGGGAACTTAAGTCTCCAGAGACCAATGAATTCAATCTTTTATGTTAGCAAGTATATTAGTCATCGTACCCTACACTAACTGCTTAAAACTACTAAAAGCCGACTTATCTCAATAATAGGCACACAGGTCTGCTGGCAGCACATTACATTTAGGCTATGCCAGTGGAAAATATTACATTACTCTCGAATGGTAGCTCACGGGTGTTTAAAGGGTATGTACACTGGCAGATTTGTTTTTTTAAATTGCCCATTGGTGGAAACTATAATTCATCTCAACTATCACTGTATCATTTTGTTGTTAATCGGACCCCTATTTCATTAGATATCCAATCTAAAACATCTTACGTTTTAGCATTTCTGTAAGCAGTTTTGCTGTAGCTGGAATGGTTTGACAGATGGTGTGCTGTATGTAGTATTGACAGTTGGTATTAGAGATGGTCGAACTATTGAAAGTTCGGTCTGTTTTCGAACTATTGGGAAAGTTCGAAAGTTCGAAAACGGACCCATTAAAGTCTATGGGAGGCAAATAGTTCGAAAAGTTCGAGTCAAATACAACTAAAATATTAATGGTAACTTAATGTAAATGGCTGTGGGACCTGGGAAATGGTCTGGGGAGCATGTTCCAATATCCAGGACTTTCTTAAATTCGATTTTACTCTCACGCGCACTACTTTCGAGCTTTCACGTTCGAACGTTCGAGGTAACATGGACATTTTACTCGCAGATTCGATACTCGCTTATAAGCTGTAATGGAGACTTTACTCGCAGATTCGATGTTCGCGCCTAGATACCATGTACATTTTACTCGCGGATTTCGAACGTTCGAACATTCGATAAATCATCGAAAGTCCGGGAAATATCGAAAGTCCGCGTCCGAGATAGTTCGAGAAGTCCGGGTCCGTTCGAACTCTAACAGTTCGGCTCGAACTCGGGTTCGAGTTCTATGCCATCCCTAGTTGGTATGGGAGAAAATAGTCAGGTCAGTGCCTGAGCAAAAAAGGTACTTTAACGAAGGCATGCAGCAACACACACACCTCAGAGTAAGTGCTACTTACACACATTTATTAATAGATTAAGATTAAGCAAAGTTATTTTTTTTCAGTATACATACACTTTAAGAGGGCAAAACACTAACCTGACTATCAAAAGGTGAGCAGTCACATAGCAGAAATGGTAACGGAGCACATTAAATTAACCTTTTGCTTTTATACAAAGGTGGACAAAGTTGTAAAATCAGATGGTAATTATAAAATAAATCTGACTCTTAGTGCTCTTCTATAAAATTGACACTGTCAAGACTTGCTGAATTTTTTTTTTAATAACTATTTTTATAATTATAATATAAGTTTTTATATTTCCACAAAAAAATAGAAAATATTAATTATTAATTAAACAGGGTTAAATTGATGCCTGCAGTTTGAAATATAACAATCTCCAACAAATTCCAACCTTAGCAGCCTTGCAAATATGATAAACTTCTTTTCAGACACAAACTTTTTTAAAGAAAAGAAAATGGAAGTGTGTTTTGTTAATCACTAATAAATGTACAAATACTGAAATTGACTATATATAATTGGGTTTTTTTTTCATATAGGTACTGAGCACTCCAAGGACTTAAACAGTATAAAGTTTATTATAACATGGTAGGTCTGTGAGGCCTACGTGTTTCAGCCCAGAAATACAGGGCCATCATCAGGGTTACAGACCAATACATACAGGAATAAATAGCCAACAATCACACAACCCTAAAACCGCCCCCACGTGATCCTCCGTGTCAGAGCTACTCCCTCCAAGATGTGGTGGAGAAAGCAGAATCTGCCCCTTACTACGCAAAGCTAAAAGAACAGTGAGCTGCATCTACTAATAAACACAAAGTGTCAAACGTCCGTGCTATTGGTCATCTAAAGTGCCAGTGCTTACAAAACAAAAAACAGAATGTGGTTGTTAAAAAACGGGGGAACCAAAACACCCACAGCTGTATAAATACCATAAAATCTGGCCCGGATTAAAACGTGCCACAAACTCACTATATAAAGTACATGTGCATATAAACATGAGACTAGTGGTGCCAGTGCTACCTACAAGTGTGAGGCTCGCACATAAAGTGTAATGGTGCGCCCTTACAAAAAGCAAGGTCCCATCATGTAAGAAATATACATACACAATTACATATATAATAATAACAAAAGATAAATAAAATAGCTAATCACATGCAATACAGTCAAATTGTATAGAGCAGTGATGCTCTATGATTTTTTGTGGACTCGCAGGTTGGTGTGGCTATATGGGGTGTGGCCTGGTGACTGCATGGGGCCGCACCTCTGGTATCTGACTTGCAGATCTTGTTAGTGCAAGCGCAGATTCATGGCTTATATTGGGTAGGGCAATGGAAACAAAAAATGGAAGGAACACAAAATGCCAGTCAGCTATATAACTTATATAAGGTGGGCTTAAAGGTGCAAAAAGCACTTCACAGAGCATAAAATGAAATGGATCCATCTTCAAACAGAAGGTACTTCATGGTATAAAAATAGCATTGCCCTAATAATCCAAGAAATGAGGAATGATTTCTCATTCGCAGCATTCCCAGAGAAATGGGCAGAGGCATGCAACAGTTCTCTTTTTTGTCCTGTAGCTAATGCATGTGTCAAGAACCGCTGCACTTGAAACAAGGCCACTCTAGCACACCATCAAGGGCATTTGCCATGTATATGTAGGTGCAATCCTCCAGATAACTCCTACCCTGTAGTGAACGATATATCCAGAAAGAATAGAGATGAGTACACTACTTGCAAACAAATAATTTATTGTGCAAATGACATGCGACATTTCGGGAGGCCTCTGCCCGCTTCCTCGGGCAGGGGCAGAGGCCAAGAACCACTGGCATAACATGCAATACAGCCTAAAGGGCCATTCATCTGGCATGCAGACATGCCACATATCTTTTTTTTTCTTTATTGAAAGCCCAGGTTTAGTGCCCAAACAACACTGTGAAGCACAAGTGCTCTGGTCAATACTATTTCCCCCCCCCTCCGAACATCCACCCAAACTGGGCTGACAAGAGCAGATTCATTGGATCTTCCTCCCCGTTGACCCCCAGCTGCCACCAGGGTGTCTGTAAGGGAGGTTTACCCTTGGGAAATCTAAAGTTATAAAAATGACCAGATTGCTCCACACAATCTTGTTAAAGGGACACCAATATGAAAAAAATGACTTTTTGAATAATTTTCTGTGCAGCCAGGAACTTGATACCTTTTTGCTCTTCGTGCTCCCTGTCACTAGATGATCTCATGTCCTGTTCAGCTCACTCCTAGCTATTAAAACCCAGTGGTTTTGTATTATAGTGAAACTGCTTTGCAATGGTGTGTATGCGTGTGTGTATGCGTGTGTGTGGTGGGGGACTTTGGAATTGATTTCTTTAGTTACAGTGCTACACTGGGACTTCAGTAACACAATCAGCACAAATAGCAGCTAACTGCAGAACTGGGTGTTATTGCAGGCACAGAAAGAGCAGGGAGGAACATAGTAATTGAGGCTGAATAAAGACAAATATCCCTTAATTCCAATAATTTTTAGTTTTAGAAACTTATCTATCTCACTTTTAAAACTATTCAATGAACTTGCCATTACCACATCTGCTGGTAATGGCTCTTTACTCACTGTAAAAAAAAAAAAAAAGAAATTAAAACAACTTACCGAAATTTCGGTTTCCTAGTCACTTCTCATGGCAGCCTTCACCAACTGAGTGAGCGCCTCCCACTTGCTTGCTGACAGGAAATCAGGAAATAAAAGACCTCCTCCTCCCTCCCTGGTTGTCTTTATGTTTACAAAGACAATACAATAATACAGAAGGGCGGGATGTTGGTGAAGGCTGCCATGAGAAGTGACTGGGAAACCGAAATTCTGGTAAGTTGTTTTAATTTCTTGTTTTCCCCAGTCAACATGGCAGCCACTCATCAACTGAGATATACCACAGCTAAAGAAAGGAGGGAAACCATATGCAGTGAAAAACACTTTGCGTTATGCAATACTGCTTGCAAAACTTATTTCCCAAATTTCGTATCTTCTGAATTCAGGACATCCAATTTATAGCGTCTTATGAATGTATTGGGTGATGACCATCTGGCAGCCTTACAGATTGTCTACTGGAGCGTTAGCCTGCGCTGCCCAGGAGGCTAAGAGTGCTCTTGTGGAATGCACCTTTAAGTTTTTAGGGATCATCATGCCTGCTAGGGAGTATACTTTGGCTATGCAAGAGACTATATATAGGAACTTAAGAGTCCTTTTTGTTGGAGCCTGACCCTTTCTTGCGCCTCTTGGAATTAAGAACTCTTTTTGATTTTCTCTGTCCTCCCTGTCCTTTGGAGGTAAATAGAAAGTGCTCTTACAAGATCTAACGTGTGCAGTTCTTTTTCGGTCTGAGACACTGGATTTGTGAAGAATGATGGTAGTGTTATCTCTAGATCCATATGGAACTTCATCAGGACCTTGAGTAGGAATTTGAGGGATGGCCGCAATACAACTCTGTCAGGAAATAAAATAGTCTCAGAGGAGGACAATGCGCTAATTTCGCCCACTCTGCAGGCTGATGTAATAGCAACTAGGAACAGGAACCAATCTGATACAGAATCCAAGGGTTCAAAAGGAGGCTTTGTCAATCCCTTTAATACAAGTGGTAGATCCCAGGGAACTAGTTTGCTCATACGTCTGGGTACAATTCTAATAAAGGCTGCAAAAAAACTTTTAGTTAAAGGTTCTGATGCCCAGTTCACAACCTGAATGTTTTCACTAAGGGATAGTTTGTATCCAGTGTACAGGAATTTTAAAAGGAACACGATGGGATAATAGGGCCCTGTTTAAGATTCGCTGCAAACTGTGTCCACACCCTGTAGTAATAGGCGTAGGTGTAGAGGTGGAATGACAGAGTAATCCTAGGCTCAAACTCTGATCCACTGCATCTACTGCCAAGGCTTCTGGGCATATCCTTCTTCAATAAAATTTCTTGCATTTTGTGTTGTTGGATGTTGCTATAAGATCTATTGTTGGTCTGCCCCACATCTGTGTTATTTGATGAAATACATACGAGTTCAGACTCCACTCTCCCTGTTGGATTATGTTTCGACTTAGGTAGCCTGCCTGAGTATTCTGTATTCCTGGAAGCTGTTTTGCCATAATGTCTAACAGATTCTTTTCTGCCCATGTGAAAACCTTGTTTGTTTCCTCGAGGAGTTTGCTCTTTGTGCCTCCCTTCCTTCTTATGTAGGAGACTGTGGTGGAGCTGTCCGATCTTATTTTTACTTGGCATCCTCTAATGTTGCCCTCCAGAGTTAGCAATGCATATCTTACAGCCCTCAATTCCAAAAGGTTGGAAGGAACTTAAGATCTTATTGTTAAAAATAGTGCTAACTTTGCCCCAACCAATCAGATGTTGGCTTTCAAATGTTAAATAATATCTGATTGGTTGGGGCAAAATTAGCACCATTTTAAACAATAAGAACTTTTATTGAATCTCCCTGAATATCTTTCTAGCTCTAGCAGTTACTGTCTGACATTGTTTGCTATAGCTGAGTCTGTTATCTACCAGAACCTCCAAATCTGTTTCCATTAGTGATTCACTTTACAGAATTATTTATGGTGTAGGCGACGCAAGGATTATTAAACCCCAAATGCATCACCTTACATTTAACAACATAGAATCTCATCTGCCATTCTGCTACCCATTTTGATAATCTATCTAGGTCAGCAATTGTGAAGTTTCCAAAGCTCTGCTTAGTTTAGTGTCATCAGTAAAGACAGAGACCTTGCTCTCATTGCCCACTTCTAAGTCATTTATAAACAGATTAAAAAGAACCCTGAGGCACTCTACTTAGAACTTTAGCCCACAAAGATGTACCTCCATTTACCACCAATCTCTGCGATCCAATAACTAATTCTTTATCCATTTACAAATGTTAATTTTCTAGGCCAACAGTCCTCCTCAGTTCATACATTAGTCACCTATGTGTTGCTTTAGCAAAAATCCATGTATACTACATCCACTGCTATGCCTGAATCTAAATTCTAGCTCACTTCTTGAGAAAAAACAAGTAAATTTGTCTATAGTTACCAGGCTGGGAACAACTACCTTTTTTGAATATTGGTATTACATTGTCTTTTTTCCAAACTAGCGGCACATCACCAGACAAAAGTGAATCTGAAAAGGAGCAGTGGTCAAGATAAAACTGAGCTAACCTCTCGTTAGATCCAAGGATGTATTTCATTCGGTCCTGGGGCTTTATGGTATTAACTTTGTCTAACTGTTTCCGTACTATATACTCTGTCAGCCAGAGTGAATTTTCCTCATCTTTACCCTTCATATTATTATAGTCCTTGCTATAAGGACTAGAATTCTCTATAGTGAAACAGATGCCTCTTTCTTTCCATGATCCTAATGCTGAATCAATTATCCATGCAAACACAGAGAAATAAGCTCAGCTTTTACAGAATGGATAGTTTCAACATGTTTTGTGCCAGGGGGAGGGGCTAGGAGTTTGTGATTGACAGTTCTTTGCTTACTAGATGTGAACCGCTCCCTTTAAAAATTAAAACTCCCAGAGCAAAAATACAAGGGATAGGAAGAGAAGAGTAGAAAAAAAAGCAGATTTAAAATTGGTGGTAACTTGGTAAGTAAGCCTTATTACTTTGTGATTATGTTGGAAAATGATTTGGCACAGTTTGCATGTCTTTTAAATCTCATCAGTGCAAGATTGATGGCTTCAACGGGGTAGGACTTTGGAGCACAATATGCCAGTCAGCCATTTAGCTTAAAGGGACTATCCACCACTCTTTTGAAAAAGTGATTGAAAAACTTATTTCCCAAATTTCATATCTTCTGAATTCAGGACATCCAATTATAGTGTCTATAGTAAAAATTTACAAATCAACTCCCACACAGAGTTATTATACTCACAAGCTCCTCGATCCACCGCCGCTTCCGGGTTCTTCTCCCAGTCTCCACTGTGGCTGCTGTGTTCTTTTCGTGTTCTTGAGCAGCCGCAGTGGACACTCCCCCGGGAATGGCAGTCAGTGATTGGCCGTGAAGTCACAGTCACGGCTGACACCGACTGCCTTACCCAGAAGTGCAGAGCTGTGGCGGTGGAGCATGTAAGTTTAATATCTCTGTGTGGGAGCGGGTTTCTAACTTTTTACTAAAACGAAGTTAAGGTTTTGGAGGGTTGTCTACATTATATCAGTTTGTGAAAAGAGGGGTGGACATTCCCTTTAAGGTAAGATCGGCTTAAAGGAATAATAAATCCCTCCACAGAGCATTTAGCAGTGACAGAGGTGTGGCTAAACATTCAATTTAAAATAGGGGTACCAGCTCTGTAAGTACTTTTAGAACTTTATATATTTTGTCTTGTAACTTATACTTTATATATATTTATTTATGGTCATTTAGATGGTAATAGTGAGAAATTACACACATGCAGATGGGTGAAAGCTGGATTAGCAGGCTGTCGCGCCATAGATAATTAAAATCCGAGAATTTTGCGCTGGCAAACACTTTAAAATCGTGCTAATCACGGCAGAATTATTCTTAAAAAGTATATCCCGGTTTCCACCACTAGAGACACCAGAGAGCTAACTTGAAATTTGTGCATGGAATATACTGGCTGACCAGCAGGTGGTGCTGTGATGACTTTTCATCCTGTTCTAGAAACTGAAGCAGAGAGGAAACAGCGCAGCAGCAGCAAAAACGTCAGCATGTGGAAAAGAAGTTTGCCTGTCCAGCACAAGTGTGTGTTATAAGTCATGTGATAATTATTTAACTAGGTAGTGGGGGCTCAATATTTCTGCATGAAAGATGATCTCCATTTTACCCAATCACACATACAGGGCCTGCACCAAAGACATGGTGAGGGTTGTTCTCCACAGTAATGGATTTAGCAGGTTATTTCCTCCTCTGCATAATGTGTGGGTGACTGGGGCACTGTAGTTAGACATATAGATGGATGGCAGGGGTATTGGTAACTATTAATAGATATTTTAGGCATAGAAGAAGGCAGCTGGGTGCACTGTGCAGAGGAGAATGGGGTGACTGTATACTGGAACTAGGCATGGGTGGGGTGGGGGGATTGTGTGACTGCACTGGTATTCAGGGGGTATGGGGAGGAAGGAATGGGGTGACTGCTGGTATTACAGGAGAACCCTTGCTGTTATATGGAGGTCCTTCTACCCCTTGCTGTTACATGGAAGTCCCCCTACTCCTTGCTGTTATGAGGTCCCCCTGTCCCCTTGCTGTTTTATGAAGGTCCCTGACCCCTTGCTGGTATATGGAAGTCCCTGACCCCTTCAGTTATACGGAGGCTCCTAAACCCCTTCAGTTATACGGAGGCTCCTGACCCCTTCAGTTATATGGAGATTCCTGACCCCTTCAGTTATACGGAGGCTCCTGACCCCTTCAGTTATATGGAGATTCCTGACCCCTTCAGTTATATGGAGGTCCCTGACCCCTTGCGGTTATGTGGAGGTCCCTGTCCACTTGCTGTTATTTAGAGGTGCCTGTCCGCTTGCTGTTATATGGTGGTTCCTGACCACATGCTGTTATATGGAGGTTGCAGACCCCTTTTTATATGGAGGTCCCTTACCCCTTGTGGTAAGGAAGGGGTATTGGGGGACTGGGTGCATTTTTTATTAAAGGGGGTAAAGGCAGAGGGGTATTGGGTGCACAGGTATATCAAAAAGAGGGTATTGAGTGGCTGGGTGCACCGTGCACTGGTATTATTGGCGATAGAGGGATGGGTATTGGACGACTGAATGTTGGAATGTTGGGTGTGCTGGTATTACAGGGAGGGGGTATTGTTTGACTTGCGCTGGTGCACAGAAAAGTGTATGGCCAGCTTAAATCCTTGCACACACATCAGATATTTTCAACTAAAAGCAGGTATCAAACATCCAACCACTTTATCCAACTGATTCAGCCAACAATCTAACATGTGTGGTGTGTATTGTTTAGTGATCTGGCAAGATGGATCACCATATCAAGAGCTGATACACATGTTACATTGTTAGCTTAGGGCTAAGCCACATCAGTGCAATTTAACACGCAATCCGATCAGGTGTTAAAAAGCACACACTAGTGTGGCCCAATTGGAGTGGCCACACTAGGTGCGCTGGGGCCATTCACACTTATATCCATTGATGCAATCACCATTTGTAAGATTCACAAGCGCTCTGATCCTCAAAAATGACGGGTCGCAGCGCGAGCGTCCACCAATTTAGTGTGGCCTCAGCCTTAAAATGCAAATACATTCTTTTGTTCTATTTTTACCTTCACTAGATGCCGAGGAATAAGACTTTACTGAACCACAACCCCTCACTTGAAGTCCCTCCTCCTCTGCTCTAGGTTATGAGCTTACTCGTAACAGCTCAAAATTCACTTTTCTGTTCCTTAAGGCTCATATGCACGTCTAATCACAGGGCCGATTAGACGTGCTGAAAATATCTGCTGGTGTGTAGCCAGCCGAAGTCTCCCCAAACTGTTGTGTATTTGGCTTCCAATAATTTTGGTTGATGATCGTTTAATTTTCTCCAATTAGAATGAAAGTTTGATCGTCCATGGAAATTATACACAAAATATCGGTTTTGGCTATTTTCACCCACTATGTTTCTACCTGACGACGATTAATCGGGTCCGAGTATTGTGTTTATTGTGTGTACCTAACCATACCTTTTTTTGCTATGCTCCCTATGGTAACAGCCCCCCCCTCCAAAAAATGTTCTTTCTTCAAGAAGGGAGTGTGGGTGGGGTAAATGTGAGGCTAGAAAAACAAAATGACCAACCCCCTCCCCCACTGTCCTCACACAGACATGGAGTTAAAATTTTAGGGGGCAGGGACAGACTGATATGAGTTGGAGGCTGTTGAACTGATTAAACATTTTTTGCTGTGAGTGTCTATTGTCCCATTCCTTTAAAGGCTGGTACACACTATACAATCCTTCCTCCTGACCGACTGTTCAAGGCTTTCGACTGGTCTGCCAGGAGGAAGGACTGTCAGTCGCAGCAAAAGCAGCCGCGTCCGACAGTTAGGCGCAATCGATCGTGTGGTCCATAGAGGACTGCACGATTGGTTGTGATTTTCCGACCTGATTTGGACGGACGAACGAACAGTCGGCAAAAAGCTGCCATACAATAATTCGGCCCAACCGACCGAAACACTGAAATGTCGGTCGGTCAGTCTGAATTAATGAATCGTGTGTACCAGCCTTTACACTTACACGCCACAATTATCGGCCGAAACGGCTGTGCATACACAGTACAGATGTTTGGAAAATGACAGACAGGACTTTGCAGATTCTATCTGTTATCTTTCAAACATCAGTGAACACACAGTCCTGAGCATTCTCCCTATACACAACATATACACAGCAAAGGCAAAGGGAGAACATTCGGGACTGCATGTTTCCCACAACCGCAGCTGACTCCTCTATACTTTTGCAAATGGTCGTTATGAAAAGACCAAAAATTTCCCTCACCTGCAGGCGTCTCCTTGGAGAGTTGGCCGCAGACATAGGAAACATGCAGTCCCCAACGATCTCCCAATGCTGTGTGTATAGGAAGAAACGCTCGGGACTGCATGTACCCTGATCCTGTCAGTCATCTTTCAAACATCTTTGTTGTGTGTACCCAGCTTTAGTAATTTATTGCCTGGCTGCCTGGGGTTTATCATGTACAGTAGAAAAATGATATAGGGAAGGGGTCGTCGTGTCCCATT